>BSBK01001307.1:0-600000 GCA_027943335.1 Chamaecyparis obtusa | reverse complement strand
AGCCGAAGAATGAGCAAACCTTAAATCATGAAGTCCTCCTTGTTTTGTAGATTTGTCCAAAGGGTTGGATGTGTGCTCAAATGTGGATACTCAAGCTTCTATGGTGAATAAGGGTTATAAGGCTACGATTCTTGCTCTTTGGTTCTCAAAATGGCGTTATGATGTTGCATATAAAGGTGAATGATTTGTGAAGGGAAGAGGATTCAATTTATAGGCAAGGAGGAGGACAAATGGAGGGCTAGGATTGAAACTTTGTGAATGACCAAGATGCATTTGAATGTGAGCACATGGATTGTGCTTCTTCAAATAGATTACTTAGCTAGTTAAGTGTGATTAGCTAACTTAAAGAGGGATTAATATGTGTGAAGGGGTTGGGTTGAGTTGGAACCTTAGGTTAGGTGGTTGAGGAGGGTTTGGTTAGGGGTTAAAGTTAGGAGCCATGTGCTCAAATTGGATTAAATAGGGTTTATTTAATTCAATAATAGAGGAAAAGAGGATAAATGAATTAAATCAAACAAGTGTATTTGTTTTAATTAATAGAAGAAGGGGATTAATTGATTAAATACCAAAGGTTGCATATTTAATCAATTGAGCTATAATTAATTAATTAAATTAATTAATTAAGGGCTTGATATAATAATAATATTTAATTAAAAAAACTTAAGAGGGCTAAATTTGATTATGAAATTGTTAATAAGATTTAGGTGTCTACAAATAAGAAGCTCAATTAAAAATTATACTTCTTTTATGGTCGACTTCTTTAGTCCCTTGGATAACCAGTCGGTCAAGTCTCCAAGTTTTCATACTCAGTTTTTCACTTGGCCAAAGGTCCAAAAAGTCCCCGACTACCCCTAATTCCTTTATTTCCAATAAGTCGGAGGGAATCACAGAATCTCACACCTTTCTGTGATAATTTGAAATTGCAGATGGGTTATCGAATCCTCAACTTCCTTTGTTATTGACAAGTCGGGGTTATCTTTGAACCATTGTTCTACTATATTGGGATGAATTTTATGAAAGTTTGTTGACCCCCTCAGACCATATCAAGTCGCATGTCTTTTGACGCACAATCTTTTCAAATCATGGGAAACTATAGCTCTTAAATGACAGTGTGGTAAAGTAAATTGCTGAGGTGATTACATGTTCAGAAATAGAGGACTATCATTATCTTCCGCCAGAATTAAATGAGCCTTAAAGTTCTAACTGCAAAGGAAAGGTGGTGGCATTTTCAAAATCAATCTTTTCTATAACGACAACTAAAGGATTTTACTCAGGATGGCGCTCCTTGCGAATGACAAATATGATGAACTGGCGCTGCTTGTTCAATTGAAGGTAAATTGGCCTCAAAGAGAACAAGAAGACATTGTTTCTCAACTACTCTTGGTGGCACGGAAAGAGAAAACTATTTACGTTGAATATAGAAGGGTGACCTTCGTATTAGAAGAAGAAAGATGAGCCACGCTTCACAATCTCTTCATGGAGATACAACTTGATGCAACCAAGGACTCTGCGCCAAGAGAAGGTTAACCTTTTCCTGGAAATGCAAAGAACCCAATAGTAATTAGTATGTTAATGATGAAATTTGGTTCTAGGATTATCTTTCCATGTCAAATCCTTGTCTTGTTTTGTATTGGTTGCTTTCAAGAATTGTTTAAAAAAAAGTTTCGAAAAAGGGGAATGGCCTTTGTTGAGTTTGTAGAAGGGAATTGAGAGAAAAATCTTTATGATATGAATACAGTAGTGTTTTTATTTTAATTTGGTCTGTATAGGAATGAATTTTAGAGGATTTGCACTCTTAGTTTCTAGTAAAAGCAAAATGAATATATGAAACTTTGTTTTCATTGATAATTTTGGGTGTTTGTTATTTTCTTATATTAATTAGCAGATTTTCTTTGAATTCTCTCCATATGCATGTTCTTTGTGGATATGATTATGTTATGAACTTCGAAGTATGTGTAATCAATCTACATAGAAGGTCTCTATTACAATTTCATTACCTAGTTACGAATGTCAAGAAGGTGAACTATGACATCCTACCCCCTTTCCCTCATCTTATAAATCTATAATTCACATATACAACATGTCTATGCTCGTATATTAGTTTACCTTTTCTACTTTTTGGTTAAAAGCATACCCCAAAAACCCCAAATTATATCATAAGAAGGAGATGTACCTCTAAAATTCAAAGGAAAGTTGTCGACTTAATAACAACTTATCCAATTGCTAGTTTACAATTGTCTTTCATCTTGGACATGATGGATCATTTATTGGATTATTTTAGGACAAATTTGTAAACTAATAGATTTTTGGTGACTATGCTAGAGAAAATGGAAAGCCGAGTGCTTTCTTGTTTCAAATACCTAATGGTTCCTTCCCAAAAATGAAGGTTGGTGACTCTTTTTCATCAAAAAGATCTTAGAAGAATGGTTCAATGCCAGGATAACCAAAGAAATTAGTCCATGAGAAGATGGCCTACACCAATTTTTCAAGAAATATTAGTTGAAGATGGCGAGACACTCCATTTGTTTTAGAATGATTTCAAAGAAAGTATCTCTGAAATTGGAAACAAAAATTTGTGTTCGTCTGAAGACCACAAATATACACTATTATTGAGAAGTATGCATCATAGATGTTATGTTCTCAAGGACCACAGAAAAGAGATTCACTATTTTCAAGTTGTAATAAAAATATTGAAGTTACCAAAAGAAAAATTAGAAAATGAAGAACTAGTATCTTATAACTTCTCTGTTCTTGATGAGCAAAATTTTGTGCAAACATTGACTGTGTTGAATAATTTGCTGGTATCATGGAGAAATGATAACCAACACCAAGAAAGAATTTTGCACCGAATTGAAAATAACAAGCCAAAGACTTTCATGACATGCATGTAGATGGGGTACATAAAAACATCATTAATATTTCCCGAGAAAGATGCATTATCAGATGAGAATAATGTTGTCTTTATTCCTAATTGGTTCATAAAACATTCAGATGATGAATTTTGGTGTGGAGGTTGGGACAAAAATGACCATATCATTGAAGTTGGAATAGAAGAATTCACTTGCAACTTTGGCAACATCAAAAGAGGTATGAATATGCTATTATTTGAGTTAAAAGATATGAGGAGAATGACACATTTTCCCAGGGAATAGGTGTGAATCCAAGCCTAGGAGAAAATCTATGCCTATGCTTTAAGTTTACTTATTAACTTGAAATTTGTATTATGTTGATCTCCAGAAAACCTCAAAGTATGCGTCCCCCCGAGTACCATGTTACTATGTTGAATGTTCAATGGTTTTGGTTTGTTTTGCAATTTTTCTATGTTTAAGTATTTCAATTTGGTATATTATACCGAAACATCATTTCATAACTAACATTTCAAGTTATATATAAATAGTTCTAAGAAGACTTCTGTACTTGCGATATCTTTTTTCTTAGTTTGTGAAGGTTATAGACCGAAGTTTCCATAGCCTGATTTTTTTGCCTATGAAGAAAGATCATGTCAGATAATATCAGTGAAGAACAAAATAAGGAGACAATTTTTAGATTGTAGTCTAGCTTGAAAAGAAAAGGTGATGAAAAATGTTAGTCTCTGCAAAAATTGTAAGGGCCTTAAGACTAGAAGACTTCTAATCAGAATAACTAAGAAACATTGTAGGCAACATGGTCACATTGAAGGGAGGCATGATTATTGTCCATTGGTAAGTTGTTCATTATATCATTTGAACAATTTATATACATGAGAAATCACTTGATGATGAGATCATGGTCATGGTTTATTTATGTTGGTCATTTTTATATAGGTGGAGTACTCTAGGGCACATGATATGGACCACCACAACCTGGAGAATGTGGTTTTCCAAGTGGAGGAACATGTAGATGTGAATATTGAAGCTGAAGATTATGATCCTATGGAAGAAGATGATCATGCTCCAGAAAACACAATTGAAGATGATGGTACAAATACATTGATCCATGACACATTTAGTACTGGCGCTGCTAATCATTATGATCAAGATGACCTTGATGTTGTTCATGATTTACCTCTACTTGAGAAGGCATAGGAGCCCCTTTACGAAGGCTCCCAAAAAATTGTTCTCTCCACTGTATTATTTTTGGTGAACTTGAAGGTTATGAATGGTTTATCCAACATAACAATCTCATGTATGTTAAGGTATGCCATATATGTCATCTTTTTTCATCTATTTTTGTTGTAATTTCATTATAGATAAAAGGGTGAAACATGTATCATTAATATTTTTTATATTAACAAATTATATTTTTTGCTGTAGATTGATAGGTGAGTTTTTGTTACCACCATCAAATATTCTACCTCACTCATGTGTGTGTGAATTTTGTACCTAGCTGTAGACACAACACTTCAGTAAAACATTAGACGTTAGCAAAAATCAAAATATGCAAATAAGAACAATATAACTAACAGACGATTTACTACCTTCTAGTAGGTGCGAGTATGGTATTCTCAGATTAGACCGAGATCAGTGACAATGCAACACCTAAACGAACGATTTAAATGATGAAAGCAATAAAATATGAATGCAAATTAATCTATTTTTTTAAAGTTTTGATGCAATAAGATGAGAAAAACTGATAATAAATTAATCTAAATGGATTGAAATGATATGCAAATTAAGCTAACAATGATATGAAATATGAAACTAGAATGAATTGAAAACAAGATTGATCTCACAAAACGCTGATTCACAAGAAGCTTGATGATTCCTCTAATGTCAATTTGCTAGAGTAAGTATGCAAATTCTGTGGATGATTTGTAAAGAGCTGAGCCTTGATTTTATAGAAATCCAAGGCTTGAGGGTGCATGGAAAAAGTCATAAATCACTCTTGATGAACTCAGGTTGATTTTTGAGTTAACAAGAAATTAGAAATAGATAACTCATAAAATCATGCAAAATCACGCAAGAACAATTTTTTAACTCAAATAAGAAGTTTAGATCAACTTTGAACTCAAAATAGATGTTGAGTTTCGAAAAGATAACAACTTGAATTGATTTTCTGATTTAAAGTTTAACTGCTCTTTGAATGTGCACAAATAATCATGAATTAATTAAATAAATAAAGTGATTTATCTTCAACTTAACTGATTTTAAATTTTAAAATAACTGATTTGTGGGTTAATCAATTATTTTAATCAAACTTTTATTCAAAACTATATTATTAAATATTGACAACTTAGATTTAATCAATTAAATAAATATTTAATCAATTATTCATAGGAGATTTGATTTATTGTCAAAATTAAATAATATAATTAGGAATAAATAGAATTAAATCTAATTAAATAATTAAGTGGTAGTATTAATCTAATTATTGTGATATTGCTATCAGGATTTAACTATGTAGTTTTTGAGTCAAACCCATTGATCCATAGTTCATGAGTAGTGGAAAAATAGCTCCTAATTCTCAATTAATCTAATTAATTAAATATTCAGAATATTCAATTAATCAAACTTTAGGATAAATAGGATTCATCGCCAAATAATAATTAAATTAAAGATAATTAGAATAAGTAGGAATATTGCTAGGAATATTCTCCGATGTAGAATTTATGATAAAATCAATTAGGATTTCGATAATGTGCAGATGTGCCTTAGGTTAGGACTTCGATGTCGATTTCGTTCGAATTGAAGATGTAGGAGGTTAATGAAGCTATAGCTCATTTTTGGGGTATTACATTTTGCCCTCTTTGAATCACTGTGCAAAGCGCAGTGGTTCAAAGAATAGTCTGTGTTTTGGTATACGTATGAAATTGATTTGAAAGATATTGACCCAGGCCTAGAATTACCAGGAATCGAGATGATGCTAGCTATATCAACAATGAACCGGTGATTATGAAAAAGTGCCAAAATGCCCGATTCTGAACCTTATGATTGTGAAGAAGTGAGTGACCAATTCCAGACCTCAATGTCCTTGTATGAATCATATTGGTATCACATCTTGAACCCATCAGTTACGAAGAACCAAGGAAATAACACTAATGAACTGATAGTTACGAAAAGCTGATACAGTTTACAAGATAGAGTTGGATACTAGATTGAAATAGATTTTCCCCAAGCGACGAGGACTTTAGATGAATCAACAACTAGATGTGGTTGTTGTCTTGATCATTGAGAGAAAGATATTGATTTACAAACTTAATTGATGTGCAATACCATGCCCCCTTCAGGATAAAAATTGAAATATGACAAGAAAAGTCAGCATTGAATGGTTTAGAAGCATGTTAATTGATTTGAGAAGTGGTTGTACACATTCGAGAACGTGTTCTGCATCGTTTAGAGGTCCTGGAGACCAAGTTTGACTAGGTTAAACCATGAGTTGACCATGGTTGACCAAGTTGAAATTTTGATAGTTTGATGTAAGATAATCAGTTAAGTTGAATTCTAGATTTTTTTGATGATTGAAGATTGATTATGCAAGTAGTGAATAATATAAACGATCTTAGATTTTGATTTTGATCCCGAAAAAAGATTTTACTTGCTGTTTCGTTGGAGGAACCTTCATGTGAGATTCAACTCTTATGATATGTTTTTAGCATTTTTGAAGAATTGTTTAAGCATTTGAGTTTAATTCAATAATTTGTGAGATTATGCAATCATGCAAAGTGCAAAATGAAATGCAAACCTAGGACCTAGGACCTAGTCACTGATCATGTGTTGATTTGTTATCATCATTGAACTTTTTAGGTAACCAGATAAATTAATACAATGCCCACTAGTTATGAAACCATAGACATATCAATATCGATTTGTATGCGCAGGAATCAATAAAACACCCACTGGCTAGACAACCATGGACATATGAATATTGATTTTGTTTTTGGAATGTCAGATTAGATATAAGCACCAAGGCACAAACGCCAGGATGACCTGAATATCATGTCCATTTTGATATAGCAATTTGTATAAGTATCAAAACATAGACGTCGTGATGACCAGAATACACCTTGCATTACAAACACATCAAGTAGTTAAGAGATCATTCTAAATCCAGTGTGAATTACTTGTAGTGACCCTTTATCGTTCGCATCCTTAGGCAAGATCGCACTTCACAGTTGGAGAAAGAATTCACTCAAAAAGACAATAGTTAGATCAAACTTCTTTGAATTTTTTGGGTATCAATGGTCGAGGTACGCATGGCCATCCAATACGAGATAGAGGCTCTTACAAACGGACACCATTTCAATCCAAAATTTCCAAAGTTGTTAGATTTTCACATACAAGCAGAAGATAAAGAAAAGATTATGCCCCCAGTCATCACTCTCTAAATCCTATAAAGGACATCATCAAAGAGTTCGAAGGAACACAATATGCAAAAATCTCAATGCGAATTAGTAAGCATACAAGGAGATAAAAGCATGAAGAAGCATAGATTATTTTTAGTTTGATGTTTGATTGCATTGTTGTAGATGCAAAATCCTTTCTGGAGACGAGACTGACTGACTGACTTGGATGAAGCTTCAAAGGACTTTGACTGGATATGATATGTCTAAGATACATTGGAGGCCATAGGATATGACTTTGATTGCCCCCAAGTTTGAACATTGATAGGATACAGACGCTTTAGCTGATTGGTGTACAGACTGACTTATTGAAAATAGGAATGCGGGAACAAACCAAGAGATATGTACAAACTAAAGAAAGACTGAAAGCTGGGAAAGACCAAGATTGCATTGATAGATGGAGCGTTTTGAAACAAGTGGCGCCCGTTTGTCGGGTTTTCACCATCTTGGCAGAGATTCTATTTTTGCTACCAAGGTGCCTGTTTCCAAGTTTTCACCAAGACACTTTTTCTTTTTTTCATTTTTTTGTATTTTTATTTTTCTCAATTTTTTTGTACTTTTGATATTTTTTACTCTTTTTGTGAATCATCAAGGCGCCTATTGCTAGGTTTTCACCAAGATGTTCATTTTTTCAGGACTTTTTCCAATTTTAAAGATTTTTTCAGGATATTTTACCATAGATTGAATGCCTTAGGCGTAGAATTTCTTCAGATGGAGAACGTTGATTGGTTCTCAGAGATGTTCTCCTTCAGTCGTTAAGAGTTGATAGGCACCAGAGCCAAAAGTAGTAGTGATAACAAAGGGACCCAACCAGTTGGGTTCAAACTTCCCCTTGCGCTCTCTATGTGATTGATTTTTAGGATTCTCTCTCAAGACTAGATCGCCAACCTGAAATTCTCTGTGTCTGACTTTCTTGTTGTAACCTCTAGACATTCTCTTTTGATATACTCTGAGATGATCATACACTGCTTGTCTGCGCTCATCTAGTAGTTCAAGTTCTTGCAACCTAGACACTCTGTAGTCATCATCAGTTACTAGACCATGCATTTTGATTCTTAGTGATGGGATTTCAACCTCAATAGGCACAACTGCTTCAGACCCGTAAACTAAATCGAAAGGTGTAGCCCCAGTGGGCATTTTGACACTTGTTCTGTAGGCCCAGAGAGCTGGATTAATCATGAGATGCCAGTCTCTTCCTGTTTTATTAACTGTACGGTGTAAGATTTTCAATAGATTCTTGTTAGAAGCCTCTGCTTGTCCATTCCCTTGAGGATAGTAGATAGATGACCAATGTTGTGTAATCTTGAATTTGGCACATAAATCATCCAAGTCTTTGTTCTTAAATTGTCCACCATTATTTGTGAATATGGAATGTGGAATACCATATTGGCATATGATGTAGTTCAAGATGAACATAGATATTTATTTTCCAGTTGCTTGTGTCAAAGGCACTGCTTCTACCCATTTCTTGAAATAATCTATAGTTGTAATAATGTGAGTATGCCCGTTAGAAGAATGAGGATGTATGGATCCTATAAGATCAAATGCCTATTGGTGAAAAGGCCATTGCGTAGTGAAGGGAATTAGATCTCTCCCTGGAGCATGAATTGAATTACCATGTACTTGACACTTTTGACAGTTCTTAGCAAACTTGATAGCTTTTTTTTTCATTGCAAACTCCCAAGAAAGATCATATCGTGCAGTCCCAATGTCTAGCAAGGTGGAGAACAAGAGGGATTGGCAAGTTAGTGGAAGAGATGGAAGACAAGAGAATGAAGGAGAATGAAGGGAAGAAATCCTCAAGGGCAAACTCGTTAAGGGTACCCAAGCTAGGGAAAATTGTCATGTAAAGCACATTTGGACAAGCAATGAAAGGCCAGTATATGATAAGTCAAAAAAGCGTAATGCCAAAGAAGGAAAGGATGTAGTCCAAAGGAGTAGACATGTCAAGAGGCTTCATAGCATCGTGTTTTACTCTTTTTTTTTTTTTAGATCAAGACCAAAGGGGAAAAGGATAGCGAAAGGCTAGAATGAATGGAGGAAAATAAATATGAAGGCTAAACAGGAAGGGAATGAAAGCAAGATCATCGTAAGATAGCTCAAAAGATAGCCAAATGTTCATGTATAGATCAACATTGTCAAGATCAAAGAGAGAAGATGGAATGGATGAAATATGTAGAAGAACTACGCATGATGCTTGATTGCCAGGTTTTCATCATGGTACTTATCCAAGGCGCCACAAGAGAGTGGTTTTCACCATAGGATGAATTTATTTCTCTTTACTTTTTCTACCAAGGTGCCTGTTTCCAAGTTATTGATTTTTGCTTCAGATTTGCAATTTTTCGGGTTTTCAATTTCAGATTGTTCAAAAATGGGCTATAGGTTCATTAACCTTTTAAATTGACAAATTGATTGAAATCGACACAAAAGTCCTAACCTAAGGCACATTTGCACATCAAGTCATCGAAATCCTAATTGATTTTATCTTAATTCTACATCAGAGAATATTCCTTGAAATATTCTTATTTTATCCTAATTTAATTATCTTTAATTTAATAATTATTTGGCGATAAATCTCATTTATCCCAAAGTTGATTAATTGAATATGATGAAAATTTAATTAATTAATTTAATTCTGCCACTTAATTATTTAATTAGATTTAATTCTATTTATTCCTAATTATATTATTTAATTTTGACAATAAATCAAATCTCCTATGAATAATTGATTAAATATTTATTTAATTGATTAAATCTAAGTTGTCAATATTTAATAATATAGTTTTGAATAAAAGTTTGATTAAAATAATTAATTAACCCACAAATCAGTTATTTTTAAATTTAAAATTAGTTAAGTTGAAGATAAATCACTTTATTTATTTAATTAATTCATGATTACTTGTGCACATTCAAAGAGCAGTTAAACTTTAAATCAGAAAATTAATTCAAGTTGTTATCTTTTCAAAATTCAACATCTATTATGAGTTCAAAGTTGATTTAAACTTCTGATTTGAGTTAAAAAGTTGTTCTTGCATGATTTTGCATGATTTTATGAGTTATCTATTTTTAATTTCTTGTTAACTCAAAAATCAACCTGAGTTCATCAAGAGTGATTTATGACTTTTTCCATGCACCCTCAAGCCTTGGATTTCTATAAAATCAAGGCTCAGCTCTTTACAAATCATCCATAGAATTTGCATACTTACTCTGACGAATTGACATCAGAGGAATCATCAAGCGTTTTGCGAATCAACATTTTGTGAGATCAATCTTGTTTTCAATTCATTCTAGTTTCATATTTCATATCATTGTTAGCTTAATTTGCATATCATTTCAATCCATTTAGATTAATTTATTATCAATTTTTCTCATCTTATTGCATCAAAAAAAAAAAGAAAAGATTAATTTGCATTCATATTTTATTGCTTTCATCATTTAAATCCTTTGTTTAGGTGTTGCATTGTCACTGATCTCGGTCTAATCTGAGAATACCATACTCACACCTACTAGAAGGCAGTAAATTGCCTGATTAGCTATATTGTTCTTATTTGCATATTTTGATTTTTGCTAACCTCTAATATTTTATTGAAGTGTTGTGTCTACAGCTAGGTACAAAATTCACACACATTTTTGGTGCCCACCATGGGGCAACCCACCTTTACATGCTGGTTTTGATTTTTTTTTGGAGCTAAAACTCTAAAATTTCAAAGATTTAATTTTATCTCCCAAACAGCTTGGATTTTTGGTCTAAATTTTTCTTTGTAGATTGGAGACATATCAAGGAAGCTTCAATAAAAAATTTAGAATTTTTTGAGATGTTTTGAATTTTTAATAATTTTTTCTTAATTTTATGAAAAAAATTAATTGCTGACACAATTCAGCACATTTTTTAGAAATTTTTACATTTTTAGAAATCTCTTTAAATTATACAAGGGGTACATTCTTTTTGTTTTAAATTTGGATGCAATATAATAGCTTAAATAATCAATTTACAAAAACTAGTCTATTTTGGTAAAATGGGCACAAATGAAGAGATTTTTCTAAAATTTTTACATTTTTGGAAAGCTCTCTATTTTTAGTAGGGGTCTCTATTTTTCATTTCTATTTTTGTGGCCGAAATCATATCAAAAAATTAGATCTTGTTGACTAGGTCAAATGCAACAAAAAAATAAAATTTTGTGATGGGTATGCACTTATTTTTCACATGGTTTAATGAATGATATGAGTTGTCATTTGGATTAGTTGTTGGTTATTATTGCTCCTAATAATTGATTTTCAGATCTAACCCTAGGGTTTTCATAAGTTGAATATACGTTGCATATCTTGTTTGCTTATTTTTTTGTTAGAGAGTTTGTGGCTTGCTTGTGCGGGATTGCTTAACAAAGCTAAAAATCAAGTAAAATCTACTAAGCCCATTGCAAGGGAATTCAGGTATTCTACTACATCTGAAAACATTTCAATTTGGACATAAAATGAATATCTCGCGTGTCTAGCTTGAGTGCCTTTCTTGCTTTCATAAATCACACTTTAGTTTTGGGCTCTAAAACGAACATAGATTTGCTTTTTGCATATCTGTTACACATAGTAAATAGGCCCTATGAACACTATTTGTGGATGATCTTCAGAGATTGAGCTTTTTTCACTTGTTTATTCATGCGAAGCTCCTCTTAACGAAGGATCCCCTTGTAGGTAGGGAAGGTACTGAGAAAGTCTCACGTTCTACTAGATTCGTGTCTTCAACTTTTGATTGATACATTGATCTCTCTCCAGAGAGGTTGATAGATCATAAGCGGTTGATGTCATAGATCTTTGTGAGATAATCTTGGTCTTAGTGTGTCGGATTAATCTATCTACTTTGTCTTGGTGAAGTGAAGAGGTTAGGGGATTATGCTCTCCTTCCTTTTTGGATAGCACCAAAAACCCAGATCCTTGAATCTGATCTAGTCCCCTTGTGGTATCTTTTGTGAGTCACCTTTAGAGAGGGTTAACTATAGTGGACATTCCCTTAATTGGGTCAACCACGTGGACGGAACCTCAAGCGATAATAGCCATTTTCACCATGGTAGCAGCAGCTACTATATAAATGTCCTTGTGGAGGAAATCTTCACAGGTGTGGTCTCTTGTTGGGTTGTCAGATCTCCCTAGCAGCTCCTGATTGATTAATTTCTTGGACTGTGTCAAAACCCCGGTGCGCCTGGATTGGAGTTCGCCCTCTTGAGATCACAAAATTTGTAGAGTCAAACCATTACTAAAAACCCTAGTGAGGCCAAATTTTTATTTTTCTAGGAATATATGCATTATTGAAATTTTTTTTGGAACATACACAATTAGCACTTCTAGGGATTAGTACATTCAGTCACTTGATTGTTCATGTGCAGGGTTACTTTGTCCCTTGTTTATTATTTTTAGACGTACTTGGAATCACTTGCTTGCTATTTTGCGTGCTTGTTTATCTATTTGACTACCAAAAATGAACGATCTCAGAATAATCTTCAAACTTGGACAGAGAAATTTGTGAACAATCTGAAATTGAAAACCCAAAAAATTGCAAATCTGAAGCAAAAATCAATAACCTCTTAAATCGACAAATCGATCCTATGTGTGGTATGAGCTAAAATATAATGTCTCAGTTTCTATGATGTAAAGATCACAGCTAGACAAGCCTTTTCAATCATAGAATAGTTCTTTTCGTATGCCACCAATGTTCTACTGATATAGTATATAAATCTTTCCTTTTTATTCTCATCATGTTGTGCAAGCAATGCCCCTAGTGATGTATATGTTGTGGAGACATATAAGATCAATGGTTTCCCTTGAATAGGAGGCATCAAGATGAGAGGATTTGATAGATACTTCTTGATATGATCAAAATTCTTTTCACATTCCTTGCTCCATGCAAATGTCACACCTTTATGTAATGTCTTTGTAACAGGTTGTGATATGTCCGCTAGCTGAGATATGAAGCATCTGATAGGTTGAACTCTCCCTTGTAATGTTCTCATTTGACTAATATTCTTGGGAGGTTGCATCTCCATTATAGCCTTTACTTTAGCTGGATCTACCTCAATTCCTTTCTTTGAAACAATGTAGCCTAAGAGCTTTCCAAAAGTGACACCAAAAGCACACTTCTTAGGATTTAGTCCGAGACTAAATTTTTCCATTCTATCTAGTAGCTTGCTCAAGTCATTTAAATTTTCAGCTCTAATCATAGATTTTGCTAAAGTATCATCAACATAATCCTCCATAGTTCAGTGCATCATGTCATGAAAAATGGATGTCATAGCTCTCTGATATGTCACACCAGCATTCTTAAGCCCAAATGGCATGACATTTCAATAGAAGGTACCCCATGCACATGTGAAAGCAATTTTCTCTTGATCCTTTGGAGCAATTTTGATTTGATTATATCCAGAAAAACCATCCATTAAAGAATACATCTCAAAGCCCGCAGTCATGTCCACTATCATATCAATGTTAGGTAATGAAAAATCATCCTTAGGGCATGCTTTGTTTACATCTCTGAAATCTGTGCATACTCTTATAGATTTGTCTGGTTTATACACATGTACAATATTAGAGATCAATTTTGCATAATCAATAACTCAGATAAATTCGGCTTTCAGGAGCTTCTCTAATTCAGCTTTTACCAAGAGTGCAACATGTGGATGCATCTTTCTCAATTTTTGCTTAACAGGTTTAACGTTTGGAGCTATAGATAAAAGGTGCATTATAAGATCAGGATCCAACCCTAGCATATCTAAATATTTCCATGCAAAATTGATCTTCTTTTCTGTTAGGAATGTTGTAAATTTTTGCTTTTCTTCCTCTGATAAAGATTGTGCTACATGGATCAACTGTGGTTCTTTTGCTGTTCCCAAATTGATAGATTGAGTGGGCTCAATTAGAACTGGAGATCTGTTCTGTAAATGAATCGGAAAGACATCAAATATCTCATCCTTAGGCACCTCAGAGAGCTTTTCACCTTCGGATACATCTTTTATTTTTACTTTTGTAGGTTCTGAGACTGCCACAAAGTGGTTTTCACCCTCAGAACTCCTTTTCTTTTATTCTTATTCTTATTTTTCTGACTAAGATACTTGATGTCTGACTCCGTCATGCTAACGCTTGATTCACTGATGGAAGTCCTCATAGGCTCAACTGCATTTAGGTAGCAAGCAAGGGCATAGTCATTGGGAAAGGTATATATACCTTGGTTCAAGTTGGTGGATGTTATGTCAAGAAGGTCAGGGCATTGGATAGTCAAAGTGGTGAAAGATTGGGAAAGAGTGTTAGGGATATGGATCTGTCATCATTGGTCCTAACCTAACGCTCGAGTTCAAAGGTGATATTACAACTTAAGACATTCAATTCGTGAATAGGCTCAATGTCAGTGTGGAAATCTACTTCAGCCATCAGTGGATCAGACTCGATAAGTTCATCATTTCACTCTAGGCTTATGTTAGGTTGAGGTACATATTGGTGAATAACATCAACATGCTTTTATGTAACAAGTTCATCTGGTTCTGGAATGACTCCCCATTCATAGTCATTTGATTCATCTTTTGTTTCTTCATCTAGACCTCTAGGAAATTTGAGAACATGAGTAAAGTCAAGATGAATACCCCAAGAAGGATTTCCCTCAGATTCTAATTTTAATTCATACTCATGGGAATCTATCTCAGAATAACTACCACCTTCCTCTTTTTGATTTCCTTCAAGATTAGCTGGTTCTTGTGTTGCAACTATCTCTTGCTCTATAGTAGGTTCTTATGTTTCTACTACATTAATTCTTTTTATTAGATCATCTTCAGCTTCAAGGAGGTCTTTTATTTCTTTAGGAAAACAATCATAAGGAATGAGTTCATCAGTGGTGTTTGAATCATCACTATCAGATTGTTCAGTTATTCTCCTTTTAGTTGATTTGCTACGGAAGGCTCAATCTGTTCTAATACATGCGGGGAGTTCTTGCTAAGATAGAAAGGTTTCTTCGTGTATCCTAGACTTGTTGTATTCTTGTTTTCTCTACCACGATGATCAAGAGGTGACATAAGACCTTTACCTTGTAGTCCTAGAGGTCCTTTTCCAGTATATCCCATTTTTGTAATCAATTTATCCCCTGGGCCATATGAATTAGACGGGATATTTGGTATTTTAGCATCACATTTTTGAACAACTTGAGATTTAGGTTCATCTTTGTATAGCCATGCAAGCACAACTTCATCCTCTTCAAACTCCTATTTAGACACTTGTTCTGCAACAAAATTTCCTTTATATGCTTTAAGAGGTTCTTTAGACTCTAGCTTGGATTGTTTTAGAGTTTGCGCATAAGACTTAGGAGAAATAGGGAGAGATGTCAAAGATAAGACTGGCTCTATACTATATTATCCCATACCATTTTCTTTGATTTTAACCTCTTTAGCAATGTCTTCCATCTTGGATGTTGAAGCAACGTCTAGCTACTTGGTGGAAGATTCTCTATTATTGGGAACAAGTTTATCTGCACTCTCTTTCAAGGTATTGCAAGTTGTATACAGATCAACTAGAATTGTCACCTCAACTCCTTCATAAGGAAATTTCAAAGACTGATGGAATGTAGAGGGAATGGCTTTCATGTCATGTATCCATGGTCTTCCTAGGAGGATATTGTAAGCCAAAGGTAGATCAAGAACTTGACATATAGTATCTCTGATGATAGGACCTGCTCTGATAGGTAGGACAATAGTTCCTTTAGAAGATCTTTCTTTCTCATCATATGCTTTGATAGTTATCTTCTTCTTGGGATCAATGGCTATTTCTGAAAATCCCAATTGTGTAATCAAGCTGTAAGAACAAATGTTTAGGCCAGAGCCCCCATCTATATACGTTTGACACGACGGTTTTGGATCAAGACTTCAATATGCAAGGGCTGGTTATGCGGATGACTCAAGGAGTTATCATCTTCCTCTGAAAAGGAAATGTATTGTGGAGATGTAAGATGACCAACCATAGTCTGGAATCTATCTAAATCAAGGTCATCAGGAACATTGGATCTGAGCAGAGCTTTGTCTAGAATGGCTTTATGAGCTGAAGATATCTGAAGCAACTCAAACATGAAGATTTTAGCATTTGTGTGCTGGAGTTGTTGGACAATACTGTATGAAGTAGGCCTCATGTCTTTAGGATTTGAAGATTTAGATGTAGCCTTCTGTTTAGAAGTAGATGAAAGATTGAAAGGCACCTTAGAGACATTGATGAATTTGGTATTTGTCCTTGTAGGTGTGCTTGAGCTTGTAATCGAGTAACTACATTAGCTGATTGATTATCTCTATCTCTTCTTACAATTGTGATGACATTGCAACACTCAGATAGGCATGGTTCAACCATATTGATAACAACATTGTTTCTTGAGTAGGCATAATTGACTTTAGCACCCATATTAGGTTGAGAAGAAGAATCTTCTTTACCATGTTTAGGAAATAGTTCTGTGAATGTTGTATGATCTTTATTACTCTTATGATTGTCAATCATGATGTCACCATTATCAATTTTGTCTTGTATAATGTGCTTCAAGCGAATAAAGTTATTAGTCTTATGACCTTTATTGGGATGGAATTCACAAAAATCGTTCTCTCTCCACCATTTCAGTTTAGGTTCCGGATCAAATACTTTCATCTCAGGCAAGTAGATGATTTTGTTTGCCAACAAAGTTTTCATGGCAGATTCCAAGGATTCTCCAAGAGTGAATTTGCGATTAGGATTGATAGCCCAAGGTTTGTAATCAGATGAATTTTTGTTGGACTCTATGGCTTTAGCTTCAGAAGCTTTGATGGCTTGGGTACCAACAATAAGATTGAAATAAGGTGCCTTAGATGGGGCACATATATTATCAACAACACCATATGTGACAACGCCTTTATTCTTGTTCCAATTTTTGTTCTTGTCCTTAAAACTAGATCCAGATTCATACTTGTCTTTTTGAAGTGATATGTCTCCTTTTTGCACAAGAACTTTCTCAATTTTGATCGCATTATCTACCATCTTGTCAAAAGATGTATGATTTTTCATTTGTAAAAGGTAGTTGATTTCTGGAACAAGATTGTTGATGAAGATTTCTAGCTTCTCAGTTTTTGGAATAAGTCTAGCATATAGAGAAAATTTCTTCCTCCACCTCTTGAGAAATGTTAGGAATGGTTCTCCTGGATATTGTTTCAGATTGCAGATGTCGATCATAGTGACTGGATGTTGAATATTGTAGGAGTATTGTTGATAGAATAGTTTGATTAACTCCTCAAAAGTTTTGATAGTAGGAGGCATTCTAGATAACCAATGAATGGCTGCTCCTCCTAGAGATCGAGGGAAAAGATGCATTAAGTAAGTTAGTTCATGCATAAACTCCATAGATTGAGTACAAAATTCTCTGACATGATCTTGAGGGTCAGAGTTTCCATCATACTTATCATATTTAGGCATCTCCACTCTTTTAGGGAATAGTGACATGTACAAGTCTTTATCAAATGGAAAAGGACATAGAGCCTCCATGGAGATCTCTTTAGGTTCCTTTTCTTTCTCAAGTTTGTTAAATTTGACTTGCATGGCATGCATCTGTTTCATCATAGCCATGATAAGAGTTTCTTCCTCATGTGTAATGATATCTTCCACATTAAAGTTTGGAGAAAGTTTAGCTCCTTGATGAGCTAACTCTAGAAAGTATGCTTCTCTATCTTCCTTCAAGAAATGTTTCATCATTCTTTTGAAGTCATCATCATTTTGATATCGAACAATTTCAGAAGGTGTAGGTTCTCGATCCATACTATGTTGAGATTGGTGTCCTTGAGACCTGTGATGTGTCCCTCCATGAGACATGTTAGGAGTTTTAGGGCTCCCTAGATTAGATTGAGGTGGGGTTTGTTGATTACCTTCGTGAGTTGATAGAGGGGGTACGTAACCAGTTTTCAATCAAAAATTGCCAAGACCGTCGTCTTCATAAAGACCATAATTATAGAGTTGTTCAAGAGTTGGGGCCTGGAGAGTATTCATAGGTATTGTATGAGATACCTCTCCAGATTTCTTGTGTGACAAAGCTCTAGTTTCCACCATTAACCTTGGGTGAAGCCAAAGAATAAGATGAAGACAACTAAAGAATGAATTGATTCTAGAAGATCAAATGACGCAACCTTGTCAAGATTGAAGTGATTAAAGAATAGAGTGGATGTAAATGAAGGATACTGTGCCACAGTAGTGTGGGTAGATGCCCAATAGATGGCGGGCACAAGCTCACAACACTTAGCCGTTTAGTAAAAAGATTGAATTTTGAAGATAATTTTGACAAGGTTTTGACACAAGATGAAAAATACTCAAATCGATAAATCATAAGGCTAAATCAGACTCAAGTGACCACTTTAGGAAAATGAATGTATTCGTTATAGGTTTTGCTATGTTCCTGACACAATGATTTGTTTGATAGATTTTGGAAATAGGCTGTAAAATTGGATTTCTGACAATTTTGACCAATCTTTGACAACTTTGACTTTGGCTTTGATACGAGTTTTGAAATTTCAGGATGACTTTTGACACCAGAAAGGATTTTTGCTTCAGATTTGCAATTTTTTAGTTTTCAGTACTAGTTTGTTTGCAAATTTTTCTGTCCAATTTTTGAAGATCTGTGTAAAAGTTTGTCTCAAGTAACCAAGAAGATATCAAGCACGCAAAATAGAAAGCAAGGGAAGAAAGAAATCATTTGAAAATAATGAACAAGGGAAAAAGCAACCTTGCACATGAACAAACAATAGTGACTTATTGTGCTAATCCCTAGAAGTGCTAATTGTGTATGTTCAAAAAAGTTTTTCAATAATGCACATATTCCTAGAAAAAGAAATTTTTTTTGGCCCCACTAAGGTTTTTAGTAATGGCCCAACTCTGCAACTTTTGTGATCTCAAGAGGGTGAACTCCAATCCAGGTGCACTGGGGTTTTGACACAGGCTGAGAAATTAATCAATCAGGAGCTGCTAGGTAGATCTGACAGCCCAACAAGAGACCACACCTGTGAAGATTTCCTCCACAAGGACATTTATATAGCGGCTGCTGCTACCACGACGAAAATGGCTATTACCGCTTGAGCTTCTGTCCACGTGGTTGACCCAGTTAAGGGAATGTCCACTATGGTTAAACATCTCTAAAGGTGACTCACAAAAGATACCATAGGGGGACTAGATCAGATTCAAGGATTTGGGTTTCTGGTAGTATCCAAAAAAAAAGTAGAGCATAATCCCCTAACCTCTTCACTTCACCAAGACAAAGCAGATAGATTAATTTGACACGCTAAGACCAAGATTATCTCACAAAGATCTATGACATCAACTGCTTATGATCTATCAACCTCTCCGGAGAGAGAATGTATCAAGCAAAAGTTGAAGACACACAAATCTAGTAGAATGTGAGACTTTCTCAGTACCTTCCCTACCTACAAGGGGATCCTTCATCAAGAGGAGCTTCGCATGAATAAACAAGCGAAAGAAGCTCAATCTCTCAAGATCATCCAAAAATAGTGTTCATAGGGCCTATTTACTATGTGTAACAGATATGCAAAAAACAAATCTATGTTCGTTTTATAGCCCAAAAATTGAAGTCTGATTTATGAAAGCAGGAAAGACACTCAAGCTAGACACGTGAGATATTCATTTTTTGTCCAAATTGAAATTTTTTCAGATGTAGTAGAATACATGAATTCCCTTGCAATGTGCTTAGTATATTTTACCTGATTTTTAGCTTTGTTAAGCAATCCTGCGCAAGCAAGCCACAAACTCTCCGATAAGAAAACAAGCAAACAAGATATGCAACGCATATTCAACTTATAAAAATCTTAGGGTTAGATCTGAAAATCAATTATTAGGAGAAATAATAACCAGAAACTAATCCAAATGACAACTCATATCATTCATTGAGCCATGTGAAAAATAAGTGCATACCCATCACACAATTTTATTTTTTGTTGCATTTGACCTAGTAAAAAAGATCTGATTTTTTTGATATGATTTCAACCACAAAAATAGAAATGCAAAAAAGAGATCCCTACTAAAAAATAGAGAGCTTTCCAAAAATGTAAAAATTTTAGAAAAATCACTTCATTTGTGCCCTAGAGACTCATTTTACCAAAATAAATCAGTTTTTGTAAATTGACTATTTGAGCTATTATATTGCATCCAAATTTAAAACACAAATAATGGACCCCCTGTAGAATATAAAGAGATTTCCAAAAATGTAAAAATTTCCAAAAAATATGCTGATTTACGTCAGAAATTAATTTTTTCTAGAAAATCAAGAAAAAATTATTAAAAATTCAAAACATCTCAGAAAATTATAAATTTTCTATTGAAGCTTCCCTGATATGTCTACAACCTAAAAAAATATTTCAGACAAAAAATCCAAGCCATTTGGGAGATAAAATTAAATCTTTGAAACTTTAAGGTTTTATCTCCAAAAAAATAACAATCAAAACTAGCATGTAAAGGTGGGTTGCCCCACGGTGGGCGCTAGAAATTTGTGTGTGAATTTTGTACCTAGCTGTAGACACAACACTTCAGTAAAACATTAAAGGTTAGCAAAAATTAAAATATGCAAATAAGAACAATATAGCTAATCAGACGATTTACTACCTTCTAGTAGGTGCGAGTATGGTATTCTTATATTAGACCGAGATCAGTGATAGTGCAACACCTAAATGAAGGATTTAAATGATGAAAGCAATAAAATATGAATGCAAATTAATCTATTTTTAAAATTTTTTGATGCAATAAGATGAGAAAAACTGATAATAAATTAATCTAAATGGATTGAAATGATATGCAAATTAAGCTAACAATGATATGAAATATGAAACTAGAATGAATTGAAAATAAGATTGATCTCACAAAACATTGATTCGCAAGAAGCTTGATGATTCCTCTAATGTCAATTTGCCAGAGTAAGTATGCAAATTCTGTGGATGATTTGTAAAGAGCTGAGCCTTGATTTTATAGAAATCCAGGGCTTGAGGGTGCATGGAAAAAGTCATAAATCACTCTTGATGAACTCAGGTTGTTTTTTGAGTTAACAAGAAATTAGAAATAGATAACTCATAAAATCATGCAAAATCACGCAAGAACAACTTTTTAACTCAAATAAGAAGTTTAGATCAACTTTGAACTCAAAATAGATGTTGAGTTTTGAAAAGATAACTTGAATTGATTTTCTGATTTAAAGTTTAACTGCTCTTTGAATGTGCACAAATAATCATGAATTAATTAAATAAATAAAGTGATTTATCTTCAACTTAACTGATTTTAAATTTAAAAATAACTAATTTGTGGGTTAATTATTTTAATCAAACTTTTATTCAAAACTATATTATTAAATATTGACAACTTGGATTTAATCAATTAAATAAATATTTAATCAATTATTCATAGGAGATTTGATTTATTGTCAAAATTAAATAATATAATTAGGAATAAATAGAATTAAATCTAATTAAATAATTAAGTGGCAGTATTAATCTAATTAATTAAATATTCAAAATATTCAATTAATCAAACTTTAGGATAAATAGGATTCATCGCCAAATAATAATTCAATTAAAGATAATTAGAATAAGTAGGAATATTTCTAAGAATATTTTCCGATACAAAATTTATGATAAAATCAATTAGAATTTCGATAATGTGCAGATGTGCCTTAGGTTAGGACTTCAATGTCGATTTCATTCGAATTGAAGATGTAGGAGGTTAATGAACCTATAACCCATTTTTGGGGTATTACAGCTCATACTGATAATTATCTATCATTTTGAAAGATATTGGAATGGAGTATCAAGAAATAGATGCATGTCCCAATGATCATATTATATATCATAAACAACATGAATTTTCAACAGAATGCCCTAAATGTCATATCAGTAGATATCGAACATATCAACTAACAAAAAAAGTACCTTGCAAGGTTGTTCGTTATATTCCCATTATTTCATGTTTGCAACGATTATTTAGGTGCACTAGCTTGACATAATTTATGGATTACCATGCACACAATAGAAGTCGAGATGATATTATTTGAATGCTTGCGGATGGTTCTACATTTATGGACATAGAGGAAAAGTGGCCACACTTTAAAGAAGAACCTTGTAATCTTAGACTTTCATTGGCAATAGATGGTGTCAATCCGTTTGGAGAGATGAGATCTATTTACTCGGTGTGACCATTATTTGTTACTAACAATAACACTCCTCCATGGATGTCAATAAAGAGGGAGAACATAATGTTGGGAATGATTTTTTCAGGTATTTTTTCATTTAATAGTCATCTAAATTAAATTATAAATATTGCAATAAAGTGGTCATAATAATTATGTAATATTTTTGTTCATTCAACTAGGTATGTACCAAGTTAAAGATATGAATGTATATATTGAGCCTCTTATCGACGATTTGCTGGTGTTATGGAATGGTGCCACTATGTATGACATCTCTAGACCAATAGGATAAAGAAAATTTCAATTCCATGCAATGGTTGTATGGACAATTCATGATGCCCTAGGGCTAACACATTTTTGTGGTATGTTATGGTGTTCAAGTTGCACATGATAATTGTAATTATAAAAATTAACATATTTAATCCAATTATACATGATCTTGTAGGTCTTCAAACAAAGATAAAATTTGCATATCCAATTTGTGGTCCAACGATGAAATCTCGTCATTCAAAAAATTTAGAAAATCAGGTGCTAATGAGTATAGGCACTTCCTCCATAGAAATCATAAGTATTGAAATACTAAAAAATATCTTTTCAATGGGAAAGAAGAGACTACATCAAAGCCACAAAGAATGATACCTTGCCTATGGAAGTTGGAATATAATAGAATTAATCGTCAAGGTAATGCCATTCCATCTAATGATTTATGTTTGGTATTTATATTTTCATATTGTGTTTTGTTTATTGATGATGTAATTGATGATCATGAAGGTCATTAAGACATTAGTGACCACCTTCCAAAGGGACTAAAAATTTATCCCAAACAATTTAGTAGGTTTCCCTACTACGAGAAGCTGCAAATTGTGCATTTGTTTGAGAGTATGCATATTGAAAAGAATATAACATAGACATTATGAAAAATATTGGATGGAAGGTGTGACAAAGAAAAAATGTCAAAATTTGTGGTGACATTCAGGAATCCAATCAT
The DNA here is from genome assembly GCA_027943335.1 of Chamaecyparis obtusa. Taxonomy (NCBI): domain Eukaryota; kingdom Viridiplantae; phylum Streptophyta; class Pinopsida; order Cupressales; family Cupressaceae; genus Chamaecyparis; species Chamaecyparis obtusa. The sequence goes on along the minus strand of BSBK01001307.1, from coordinate 576,492 downwards.
GCAATGAAAAATTTATTTCAATCAAATAGAAATGGAGACCAGATTAATATAAGTGCCCTTGGTTATTAATGGAGCAGAAAATCAATGCTATAAAAGAAGTCATACAAAAAATTTGATTTCCCGTAGGATTTGGTGCGAACATAAACAATCTTATATCAAAGAAAAGTGAATCTGGGCTAGCAGTGAAAATGCATGATTGACATACCTTCATTAAGGTATTTCATGTTCTTGTGTATTTACTATATATTTGTATATTGCATGTAATTTTTATTTTATTATGTTATAAAACAATGAAAAGATCACTTTATAAATATTATAGTACGTTCTACTTCTATCTCTCTCAAACCACTTCGAAAATAATGTCAAGAAAGTTATATATGTTCTTGGAAAATGCATGAGGTAAGTAGTGATATTTGTTTAATTTGTTGTATAGATATTATATTTGCAATTTTTTTTAATTGTTATGTAATATATTGTATATTATTTTGTAAAGTCTTGTTAATATATTTGTGTCTTGAATCTCTTGTAGGTAGTTGTCATCTAAAGAAATCCATAAAGAAGATATAAAATATTGCAAGAGAAAAATTCCTCTTCTAATATGTGAAATGCAAACGTGTCTAACCTTAACATTTTTCAATGCAAAATAATACTACCTCATACACCAAGTTGAGGAGATTAAATTGTGTGGACTTGTACACACAAGGTCAATGTGGATAGTTGAGAGGCACTTGAAATTTTTGAAGGCTTTGATTTGACAAAAAACACATCCTAAGGGTTCTATGATGGAGGGATATATGTTATACCCGACTATAGTGTACATTACTAAATATCTTCCTAATTTTGCAACAAAAGTCCATGTAGCTCACACTTGGGATCCCAACTCCATTAACAAATCAAAGGGGAGTACTTGATGGGGAAAGGTAGATTGAGGAAAGTGAGAGGTAATTATAAGATTTCCATGGACATTAATTTGAATACATTTTACATTTGATTTTTATATATATTGTAGTTAATTAATTCTTAATCTTTAATATACACTAGTTGTAAGTCCTATATTTATTTTTTGTACAGTTGGTCGAGAGTGGGATGCACTACACTTTTTTATTACAAACAATCTTGATTGGATGATGGTATGAATTCAATGAAGTAAATATTCTGGTCGCACATTAACATGGGAAGGTGTGGCTTCAAAGAGCAACTGCCTATTCCTCTCAAGATGGATAGGCTTCCTTTAAAAATTTTCTCAAGTGTTTCGACCACTGATGCCAACATTAGTATTGGTTCCACTTTGTTGCCCAGTACTCCCATGGTTATCTCCTTGAGAAACACTCATAACTCCTAAATATGCATTAACAACATTAGAACTAGGTCTTAATTCTCCTTGGGATGAGAACGTAGCCCCTGAAGAAGTGCTAGTTAATGCATAAGATTTTAAGAATGAAATATTATTTTTCATCTTAGTAGTAGCAGCCTAAATCTATATTCTTTCAAATTCCTTAGCTATATATTCCCTCTGTTTCCTGGCTCTTTCCAAATTCAAATCGACCTTTGACAAGCCTTGGGAGATTTTACCCAAATTTATGGGATCATCAATCTTAATGCCGATGACCTTTTGTTACATTTATTTATATCAACCTTAGTTTCATGTTTCACTGGTTTATCTTGATTGGAAACACTAGGTCTAGAATTATTTTCATTTTCCCAATCAAAGATCTGCCTCAAGACAACGCTTTCTTTCTCCAATTCATCTCTATTCAAAAGATGTTCCCTCTGTTAGAATTGATTTCTTAATGTGTTCACATCTTCAACCACATCCTTACTCAAACCTTTAGGACCTATACCAGATCTCTAATTCATAGCTTTCAACTCTGCTAGTCTTTTTAATAGATTATCCCTCTTTATAAGAGCATTTACAACTTCTTCCTCTCTTTCTTTTTCTTTTGGCTACCTTATTTCTATTTTCTCTTGTATATGTTTTATAAGAGAATTATTTTCCCCAAATAACTCATCAAGATCTGGTAAAGTAATATTAGAACTAGAAGAATCATCTAGATTTATCAGATCTACATCCCTTTGATCCCTAACTCTTACATAGGGATAGTCAACAGAAAGAGGTGGAGGAGGAGGCTTATTAGATACATTTCTTGCCTGATTACCTTGACTACTACTCCATATTCTCTTTTTAGTGTATTGAACCCTAGTAAATCCCTTGTCACGTTGTGGTACCTCTTATTGTATGGGTGTGCTAAAAAAATCATCAAAGAAACCTAGACTATCTGATTCTGAACTTTTAGAAGAGGTTTCATTTCTTTCAGGGACTCGATCTAGTGACTGACCTATGGGTGAACCCACAATAGTGGGTTACACTTTTTTGCCTGAATGGACACTGAACTCTACATTTAATTTTTTTTTTTTAAGATTCAGATGCATATTGTTATTAAACCATTTGAAATAAGAAGATGAAGTAAATTAGAGTCTTTTAAGATTTTTTGTCTAGATTCTAAAAATATATATTCTTTTAATTTTTTAATGGTTTTTTTTTCTCCCACGAAAACTGGTATGTTGCTGAAAATGTTATTTTCAAAGAGTTACATTATTTTCATAGACCATAACTTTTTTTCTAAAATAGATATCAATGTGCTTCTTTCTAATTTAGTTTTTTAACATCCATACGAAGGGCATACAATTGGTTTGACGAAATTATCATGATTATTGCATATTTTATTAATGTTTGAAGTTGACTAAACCATAATTTTGACATACCTTGACTACATAGCTTATAACTTGTCGTGTATTTGTCCAATTTCATTTTTATTTTTTTTTGATAGAAAGAGAACTTCAATACTTAGGGCATAGATATTTTTTAGAATTTTTTTTTTCTGATTTACTATTTTTCCATAAGTGTCAAACATAGAGGTAGACATGTGGTGAAATATCTATGTTTAGTAAAACTAATAATATAAATTCATAATAAACTTAATATATATTTACATTATAATCATTGGAAATATTTTTCTCAATAGTAACTTACTACATAGATAGTTTTTTCAAATGGATTCAATTGATCTACCAAAAGATAAATTTGAAGTGATTTTTTGTCAGCATTTTAATAGGTGTGAATGAGACTCCATTGTAGGTATGAATGAGGAGTATAGATGTTCTATCTATATTTTTTTTTATCTAAGAGACTTTGAGGTAACCATTTGTAATTAATTCCTTCAAATGGAACCTCTCAAAGCTTAAATCATCATATTTTATTAAAAATATATTATTTCAGCAAAAATCAACATTTCTAAAAAAGTGTAACCCACTATCGTAGGGTCACCCCTATATTTTCAAACTTTGGTCTCCATTATGTAGAAGCACTATTAGATTCTCTATCCCTCTTGTTCAATCTTTTATTTGACCCTTTTGGAAGCTCACCCTCTAAGGTGACCTCAGGATGTTGCTTCATAAAGGACCTAGTATTTTTCTGCTTACCCATTTTATGATTTATCATAGAAATGATTCAAATGCATGCATTGGTATAACCTATGAGTCACCACCCAAAATATTTGGAAAAATGTTATGTATATCTTCTTTATGAACTTTCACAACTGTTATAAATCTGACAATATCTACATGAAGCAAAAGGACACAGAGATTTTAAATCTAATGGTTCGACTATAAACACTGCAAAACAACTCACAATTTCTTTGCAAATTTCCCAATAGACAGACTCAACTGGGAATTTTTTTTTCACATTCCCTAGCAGAATCACCACTTTGTTGGTTCTTGGTTTGATATGGTTTACACATATAAATACTACCAAGCTACCCACCTAAATACCTAAGAAGTGGCTAACTTCTATGATGGACACCTAAATGGACTTGGACCAACTAACATGGCGCTTAGTAAATCCCTTCTACACTTTTGGCTCTAAAAAACTAAGGCAGATGTACTTGTGATCTTTCTTCAAGATTCCTAGAACAATTTGTACTAGAAGATCACAAAAAGTATATATCTCATGTAAGCCTCAACATAACAATGAGATACTAGGTAACAACCAATTACCCATCGAACATTGAATTGCATGGAGTAGAGATTAACTATTCAACTTTCTCAGACAACAGAAAACCTAAAATGAAGATATTTTGTAATTTGATTTAAGATTTTCTATGAAGGAGATGTAAAGAAAAACCTAGATTAGATCAGTGCCTTAATTATTGGGCAATGATTCATTTAAACACAAGACATCCTACCACAAGTTCAAGAAATATAGCTATGTGATTCATAACACATTTGCATTAAAAAGTGATAATCTATAACTCTCTTATCAATCCTACTTATCACAATTCTTAAACAAGATCTTATGGATTTGCATCTAAAATTCAAGATTTTTAATTAATTCTTTGAATTAAAGTGTGAAACCACCACATACATCATAACAATACAATGAAATAACATGATCTTTGTTCCAATCACATCAAAACACATAAGATTTGCAATAAGAGAGGAAAAGAACCATAAAATGCTTATGAGATTTCATTAAATTTAGCTATACTTGTGATATAATATCTAATAATGCTTAAAAAACACAGAACTTGCAACAAACTACACTAATTCTTATTTCTCCTTTCCTCTAGTATTTTCAATACATACACATCAACAAAAATATGGACCGATAGACTAAAAAATCTATATGAATAATAATAAAATGGACCCTTTCTCATGACCCTGCTTACCCTTTTATAGGAACAAGGGTAGCAAAAAGCTATGGGCCAGAGATGGCACTTGTCAATATTTTACATTATTGGACAAAAGGAGACTTGGAAGTACAAGAAATAAGCCACAATACAAGGAGTAACCTTGACACATCCTCAAGCACGTCCCTATTGATGTAGACTTGTGAACAAAGCCCATGACTGCTTGACAATGACTTCAGGTACTGCATTAAATTTTGAAAATGATGTAATACTGGAAAAACTATTAGTATGACATGGTAATTTTACTCCTCTACATACATCTATACCCATTTACTGTTCTTCTCCTTTGCATGCCAATCAAAATTCATTACCTCGTCAAACTTTCTTCTGAATGGAGTGTACTTGATAACACATTGATTTAATTCCTTCTCAAAGTTGTCAAAGAAAAGTCTTGTAGAAATTATTTTATCCATACACTCCTCCATCATTCCTCTATCTATGTTATCACATATTTCTTCCATCGCAGTCTCTAAATTTTCCTTGGCCTCATCCTTCCATGTTAGCAAGGTCTTTACCTTTCCATCCTGAATCGGCTCCACAATATATGGCACATAGTCATAAATCATTATGATATTTGGTTGTTCTATATAAATGGCCATATATATATTCAATGAGAACTATATAACCATCATTCCTCCCAAACAACTAACACAAAGAATAGTATGTAGCTCTCAAATGTGGAGCAAAAGCCCCAATTAGGAAAGGCTCCTTAGTATGTGACCCAACATAGAAATGGGTAGTCCCGACCTTTGCAAGGTGAGCTGACAGTATTTGTTCTCTAATAAAACCCTTGGTCTTGGAATATTGAACCTAAGATGCGTCTAGGTCCAGTGGCTCCAAAAACCCTGCTATCTCATATGTGCCAAACACATCTTGAAATTCCTCTATGCATAGCCTTAGAATGGGCTCTCCAGAATTGTCCCTTACTATCCTTGACATAGGATCATATCTATCCACAACTAATTGCATCAATTCTACATCCATGAATACATTTGGCACCACCAATTTATCCAAGTCAAATTTCCAGGCATTAGACTTTGGGTTTGCCAAGTTGGATTTCCCATACCACATTCAAAATAAATCTAATCCACTCGTAGGAAAAATAGCATCATAAATATGTGCAACTTGGCCATACAAACCCTCATCAACTTTCCACCCTTTAATTAATTTTGATCTATCATATTTATCATTTTTTGAGGGTTTCAGTTGGTCCATACAATTATCAAATAGATTAATTTTCAAATAATCTTTCTGGCATGAATATTTTCTTGATGGAGGCATCTTTAAAAACTAGGGTTTTATGCAATGGTAATTTAGATATACTAAACTAGGGTTTCCTGAGTAAATTTATAATTCTTCACGAACCCTACTTAGTTTCAAAAGTCACTACCCTAATACCATCAAATCTTCTAATACAACCCTTTCCCCATAAATTATAACAATGAAACCCTACAATAGTTTAGTAAAACAAAAAGAGGATCATAACCTAACTTACGACTTTGCACATGGAGAAGCATTGAAATTTGCATAGCAACACCTCACTTGATTACCTCAATAGCTCACGATCATTTTGCAACTGCAATCGAAAGAAGAATGAAATGAGGATTGGATCTTTCATAGCCTTTAATATTTTCTTTAGCCAGTTTGTCCGCGATAAATTCGTACGAATGAACCAACATCTAGAAAATATTATATTTTGCAATTTCAAATAATAGTCATTGATCTTCATCTACCCTACTCCATTGGATGATAACATGAAACTTCCTTTGACTTACAACTGTGCAAACGGGCCCAACAATTATCCAATAGAAACATTCCACGACAAGGTATCCATAGAAATAAACTGGCCCACTATCCTTTGTTCCTTGGTGAGGAATGACACATGTCAACATCACGTGATCCCGTGATGAATAACAATCAAGCATCTTGGTTCATGGGATCACAATAGACATTGATCTTTGCAGGAAAATAACTGGCATGAAAGATCGAAGGATACTAACCATCGAGAAAATTTATGCTGAAAATAAAACATCTCTGTTGATTTTATCCATGTGCTAAAAGATTATCACTTTAGTTAGACGATGTTTTAATCTTCAGTATAATTAGAAAATTTATCATAAAACTCCTTATCTGTAAACCAACCAATCAATTTTTGCCACTTGTCACATGCTTTGGTCCCACCTCACACATGATTTCTAGTCCAGGACATGTGGCACAATCTCGTGTTCCCATGATAAATAAAAATTGATCACTTTTGATCATGGGAACATGCCAACTGTTGATCTCATTCAATCTTTAATCTCCCAGTAGCGCTAAAGGAACATATTCACTGTGTAGCTATTTTGGCAGGATATAGGATCTTTGTTCAAATTTGACATGTGCTCAAAAGTAAGATCATTAGTAAAAAAATATTTAACCAAGATAATAGTTAAAAGAAAAGGAACATAGAACCTGGTCCCACTTGAAGAGATAGGTGGTAACATTTCATGTTCGCACAGTCAGCCTAAAACATTAGGTGACATCATCTCAGGATCATGAAAACATGACACATGGCCCACACTTAGAAAAGGTAAGAAACCTTATCTTAACACATAACAAAGGTCGGTCGAATTAGGATAAGGACCTAGGACTTAGGAAAAATAAAAGGGGAGTACGTAAATAAAATAAAATGTTCAAATTATAAAGACTATGACCCCTTCATATGATGAACAAACCCTTCACTTGAGTTACAAAAAGTAACAATGAAACATAATGCATACCAACAAACTAGGGTTTTTAATATTTTAAGGGAGTAAACAAGGAACCTTGGGGCAAACTTCTTAATTCTACGAGGCAAGACCCAAAATTTTTTTTCCTCAAAGATACCTACCAACAAAAGATATGATTAAAGTACTACTTAAAATCCTCTATCATGGATTTATATGGGATTAAATTTTCATCCTTGGTATCATAGCTTTAATTGACTTGGTTGATGATAAGTTGGGAATCACCATATACCTACAAATATTTAATTTTCCACTAATCTGTATGAGTTGGGAATTGAATCTCCTTATGGTTGTAGTATGTAAAAATATAAATAAAGATCAATCATAAGAAACTAAACTTATATTTACATAATCAGACACACCACAAATGATATGGAGAAATAGACATGCAAATATGATGAAAAAAAAAAGAGATAACCTTAAACTACTTCAACACAAAACATGCACTGCAAATCTCCAAAGAAGAACAAAGTTTTTGATGATATTGTTAATGAGATAGGTATGTGGTTTCTCACAAATCCTACAACATAACAATGAATGAGAATATTCTTATGGAAATGAGGAAATGGCTCTCATTTTATAGATTTTTGAGAGTAATGGATGGTTGAGATTCAAAGTTGGATGAAGGGCTAAGATTTCATAGGATCAATGAGGTGGATGCCAAGTGGAGGTCAAGTGGATTATGGGTTGACCATTAAAAAGGGATGAGTTTCTCACACATGTGAGAAACCTTGAGGAGTGGGATAATAAATTCCAAGTGGGGGACAAGTGTAAGAGTTGAGAGGATCAATAAACCTCACACTTGCATGAGCAAGTATCAATGAGAAAGTGGGAGACAAATGTAAGTGTTGAGTGACTCAAGGTAAGTACACATGTGGGGAGTGAAATGTGATGGGAGAAGAGTTGAATTGTGTTTGCTAATCCATTTGATTAGGATTATGTAAATGATTAGGGATTGATTAGGTGGGAGATCATGATTAATTAGTTGGCAAGTGGGTTGGTTTGAGTTTAAAAGGATGGGTTAGGTTAGGGAAGTGATGTAAATGAAATCACAAATCTCTCTCACACCTACAAACACTTCATGTTATCTTCCATTTAAAATGGTGGACTGACACTCACCCATAATCCATTTGCCTTTGCTGGTTGTTCTACATGGTTTACAGGTCTTCCAACCGATCTACAAATGCTTCTTTGGATTTCTTGAATTTGCTTCTAAGATGCTCTTTATCTCATAGTGGTTCTCGTTCGCGGGTTGAGATGAATTCACCATCACTCAATCTATTTCATACGACCATTCCATCTGTGATAGATGGACTCCACCAACATGCAAGTTGGTCATAACCCGAGCATGCATGGATATAACATATTTGCCTCCCTTTCACTGTTGCGAAGTTCACACAATCATAGGTAAAAGCTGCCACCTTTGCTATTACAAATGTCGAGTTCCACAAACATGATGGTATTCAGCCACCAATTTAGGGATGATCATCAATATCATTCCCATAACTGAATACAATAACTCTCCAACATCATTACTCAGAACCCCCCATTAGTTTGTGAAAGGAATCTAAAATGCATGCAAACGGTTTCTTTGAAAATCATTGTGGCTTAAGACATTCGAGCATTTGCACTCATCTTTTCTCCAAAATGTTTCTCTATGATCAAACTGAGACATATACCAACCAGTCGCATATATCAAACTAGACCACTCAACCTCTTTCCTAACCAAACTAAGGAAACTCGATACCCAAACAAAATGATTTGCTTAACATCGACTAGCAAAACATTGAAGTCCAATTCATTTCACAGTTGTATCCTTCCTCAAAAACTGAGACCAAGAAACTGAACCACATTATTACATCTATTAAATATATCAAAATAATAGTCCCATTACATCTAAGACTTGAATGCATACCAATAAGAAAGAGACTTTTGCTGTCTTAACATGGGCAAAACAAACTGACGAACTAAAATAACTTTCTATTTACTTAAAGTCTGCAAATACAAATGCATGGCTCTTTGGCTACTGCCAAAGAGCCGTCTTGACTTTATTCTTGTTTCTCAATTCACTATCCACCCGTGCTTTTTTTTCCAAACCTCTCTTTGTTCTCTTATAAGGATTCAATTACATTCCTGTCTATGTCAAGATAGTTCTTTTACGGTTACAAATCATTCATCTGCCCTCTATGTTCCTTCACATTCGGTTACATGCATCTCTTTTTACAGAGATTCTAGGATAGTTATCAAAACTCCTCTCGCATCCTCATAACATTTTCTATGATTACATAGAGTTTCCTAAAAATAGGCAATCACAAATGATTACAAATGCCATAGGACCCATTTTTACGTATACTATAATGCAATTTTAACTGATTGACACATTTCTTAGACATGGTCCTACAAAACCAAAATGAATTAAACATTACAAGATTATGAAATGTAGCATAAATGCTCATGAGTCGAGGTGCTCCCACACCATACTCCCAGGCTTGAAAGATCTCCATGTCCCATGGAAATGTTGTGGAGAAATTTTGAGCAAAATTTCTTGGGCACGCTTCTGCTGCTCACTCTGATTTTGTAGCTGACTCCCATCAATGGAGTGCACACTAGTTTCTATCCACCTTTCTTCATGCTGCTTCACCCAACTTCTATATTTCCATCTTACCCACCCAAGATCCTGGAAGATGCTGACCACCCTTCTCTTAGTGGTTTCTCTCTGGCACTTTCTACCCAACCTCATCTCAGTGGAGACAATATCAAGACCCCCTACTGAGATCTTTGCACAAGAACTACTTCATTCTTTTCCATCTTCAATGGATCACTCTTGCAACCAGTGAAAACTCTACCCACCAAATCACTAGACCTTTCGCTCGCTCTGATACCATTCCGATGTAAATAAAATCACAAATCTCTCTCACACCTGTAAACACTTCATGTTATCTTCCATTTAAAATGGTGGACTAGCACTCACCCATAATCCATTTGCCTTCACTGGTTGTTCTACATGGTTTATGCGTCTTCCAACCAATCTACAAATGCTTCTTTGGCTTTCTTGAATCTGCTTCTAAGATGCTCTTTATCTCATACTAGTTGTCATTCACGGGCTGAGATGAATTCACCATCACTTGATCTATTTTATACGACCATTCCATATATGATAGATGGACTCCACCAACATGCAAGTTGGTCACAACCTGAGCATGCATGGATATAACATATCTACCTCCCTTTTGCTATTGTGAAGTTCACACACTCATATGTAAAAGCTGCCACCTTTGCTATTACAAATGCTGAGTTCCACAAACACAATGGTATTTGGCCACCAATTTAGGGATGATCATCAATATCATTCGCATAACTAAATACAATAACTCTCCAACATCATTACTCAGAACCCCCCATTAGTTTGTGAAAGGAATCTAAAATGCATGCAAATGGTTTCTTTGAAAACCGTTGTGGCTTAAGACATTCGAGCATTTGCACTCGTCTTTTCTCCAAAACATTTCTCTGTGATCAAACTAAGACATATACCAACTAGTCGCATATATCAAACCAGACCACTCAACCTCTTTCCTAACCAAACTAAGGAAACCCGATACCCAAACAAAATGATTTGCTTAACATCAACTAGCAAAATATTGAAGTCCAATTCATTTCACAGTTGTATCCTTCCTCAAAAACTGAGACCAAGAAACCAAACCACATTATTACATCTGTTAAATATATCAAAATAACAGTCCCATTACATCTAAGACTCGAATGCATACCAATAAGAAAGAGACTTTTTTTGTCTTAACATGGGCAAAACAAACTGACTAACTAAAATAACTTTCTATTTACTTAAAGTCTGCAAATACAAATGCATGGCTCTCTGGCTACTGCCAGAGAGTCATCTTGACTTTCTTCTTGTTTCTCAATTCACTATCCACTCGCGCTTTTTTTTTCCAAACCTCTCTCTGTTCTCTTATAAGGATTCGGTTACATTTCGGTCTATGTCAAGATAGTTCTTTTACGGTTACAAACCGTTCATCTGCCCTCTATGTCCCTTCACATTCGGTTAAATGCATCTCTTTTTATAGAGATTCTAGGATAGTTATCAAAACTCCTCTTGCATCCTCATAACATTTTCTATGATTACATAGAGTTGCCTAAAAATAGGCAATCACAAATGATTACAAATGCCATAGGACCCATTTTTATGTATACTATAATCCAATTTTAACTGATTTACACATTTCTTAGACATGGTCCTACAAAATCAAAATGACTTAAACATTACAAGATTATGAAACGTAGCATAAATGCTCACGAGTTGAGGTGCTCCCGCACCAGGAAGTGAGGTTAGGCGAGGGTTAAAGTTAGGCGCCATGTGCTCAAATAGAATTTAATATATTGTTTAATTCCAAGTGGGAGGAAAGATATTAATTAAGTAAAAAAATATTTACTTAATTAAATGAATGATTAAGATGCAAGTGGGATGAGGGGAAATAGGATAGGTTAGTTTAATTAATTTAGGAATTAATTAAACACTAGGGAAATGAGATAGGATAAAATTAAATAAATGTAAATTTATTTAATCAAGGATAGGGGATAAAGATTATTAAATAAATATAAATTTATTTAATAGAGGGTAGGATAAAGGCTAAATGATTATTAAATAAATAATAAATATTTATTTAATTAGCTAGGACAAGGGTAAGGGTAATTGTGTTCAAGTTTGGACAAATTTTGGTGTCTACATTTTTACCCTCTTTGATGTAGCATTACAAAGTGATGTTATATCAAAGAAAAATAAAACATAGTAGATAAAATGGATAATACTAGTAGCATGATGCCCTAGTCACTAGAAGGATGAGGAAGAATGATGAGTAGGGAGTGGTATGTCCCCTCGAGAGGATATGAGGGTTTGGAGAATAGGGGTATGCTCTAAAAATGGATAGGAGTATGAAAGGAAAGGGAAAAAGATAGGGATTATGAAGGAAGAATATAATAAATTCATGTTACAAAGGTATGAGAGACTTAGGTTTGATATTGTACTTGAAACTATGCACCAAGGTATGAGGAACCAAGATGACAATGTGTCAAGTTCATGATAAAACAGGTCAAATACAACCAAATGCCCATGAAACAATGATATGGAATACCATGATGCCATTGTGACAATATGATGCAAAGAACATTATAAATGCAAAAAATGCTAACACATACAAGCAAAAAGAAAGCATGCACAACAAACCAAAATTTTGCTCCTAGTCAAGCTGACAACCAAATGAAGGATTGATTGATTGATGATTGATTGAGGATGGAAAATTTAACGATAAGAACCATGGAAATTAAAAGGATTTGGAAGGATACCTCTCATGATGGTCATTGAATTAAAAGTGATCAATAGATTATCAGTTGATTTGGGTCAAGGTGATAGATTGATTAAGGATGATGTGCTAGATTGCAAGATTGGATTGCATGGATTAGTATTGATTGCAGATGATTGGACTAATTTGGGATTTTTGGATTATATATATATATATATATATATATATATATATATATATATATATATATATATATATATATATATATATATATATAGGAAAGAAGGAGATAATATAATTTAGATAAGATGAGAGGAGAGGAAGGTAAATGGATTGGATTGCATGTGATTAGATGATGAATAAGATAGTTTGAAAAGGATATGATAAAATGATGGATGAAGGAGGAAATATATTGGATATGATAGGATGGATAAGATGGATGATTGGATAAGATGGAAAGAAGGGAAATATATGAGATTAGAAGATAAATGGGTTCAATATGAAAGGATTGGATGCATGTATAGAATGGACTGGGACCGATGACACGGGAGAACCAAGGCATGGTAAAGGGAGTGGGGATGGGGATATTTTATCGGTGGAAGATAAAGGGATGGAATGGAGGGTGATAGGATACAGGGGATTAAAGGATGGGGGACTATGTGGATGATTATCCAAGAACTATGTAGAAAAGGAGTTAAATTCCCCACACTAAAGGTAAGAGAATGAAGGATGGAAAGCTGGAGGATAAAGGATGTATGAAATGGATGGATAGTGTGGAAAGGATATGCATGGAGGGAGTGGAGGATTGTATTATCCAAAGCATGCATGAATATTTTTTAGTGCCTCTATATTTTATGAAGGGTAAAGGTATGAAAGTGGAATGTGGATGCATAAGGGATATGAGATGGAGGGTATGAATATGATAGTGATAATGATAGGGAGGATATGGATGGAATAATAAAGATCAAAGACATGAAAGAAATATGGACTTAGATATGATGATGGATGATGAATAGGAAATGAATAAGAACAAGGACTATGAGATGGAGGATATGGATAGGATGTCAAGATCAAATGTAGGCAAAGTGGATTGACTTATGTAGGATAATGGATAGTGGATGAATAATAACTTATAGATATGTAAGGTGCACATGGATGGATGGAATGAATAAGATAGTCAATATAAAAGATAGGAAAAAAAGGTTGATGGAATTATATAGGATGATGGATGGTGGATGGATAATGTAGAAGATAAGTATGGTAGAATAGTATAGATGGAGCTTGTCCCCAAGTGTAAAATGCAAGGGGATGAGGATAAGTTAATGGATGTATAAGTAGATTTGAAAAAAATAGATATGTGATGGGGATGGTGGAAGGACTCAAGTATCTAGTTTCATGGATGGTATCCCTTGATATTTATTCTTCTTTTATTTTAATTGTATCAAGGAATTTTGGATATATGCTCATAGATGTTGGTAGAATGGGGGTAAGGGAGATGAAATGGATTGGGGGATGGAGGTTAATGATTTAGGAAAAGGATTGTATTAAAGGGGTGGATGGGTGTGGAAGGATTGGTGGATAATGGATGGGAGTTTGGAAGACTTGTGAATAAATGGATGAGCGAGTTGGGAAGATCATCATTGACACACACCTTGAAGGGTTGTGAAGTAGTGGAGGAGGATATTTTGAAGGAGGTGGAGGATAAAATGTGGATTTTGGGATGTAAGGACCCAAAATAGATGAAGGAGATGATGGAATTAGGATAGTGGATTTGGGTGCATAAGGACCCAAAATAGATTTGGAAGATTTGGGGATTTTTAGATGGAGGATTAGAGGATTTATGAGTGGATGAAGCTTTTGGATTAGCAAGGTTGGATGAAAATTTGGATTTTTTTTTGAGATGCATTGCTTCAATGAGTAGCTAGGAATCCACATGATTTTTGAATTTTTCATTTTGGGCCTTTGTGGCCTTTTGAATTTTTCTTTCTTTTCAATCATATTTTTCTTTTCTTGAACATGTCTTTTAGATGGAACATGTTGATCCTTGAATTTTTGTAGATTTTTGGCTTTATTCATTTTAGCTTTTGCATCCAATTTTATTTCTTTATCCATGGTAGGGGTGCATGAGGATGAATGGTGTGGATATTTTATAGATGGAATGATGAAGGGTGAATGTTGGAAGGGATTCAAGGATGTGTTCCTTTGTTTATCTTTATTAGGTATTTGAGGTGATAGAATGGTGGACTTGGATATGATGGGTGGTTGTATGTAGGACCCAAAATGGATGGAAGGGATGAAGGGTTTTCATTTGGGATATAAGGACCCAAAATGGATGTGGATGAGGAAGGAATGAAGTTGTAGACATAAGGGCCCAAAATGGATGTAGATGAGGAATGGATGGAGTTTTGGACATAAGGGCCCAAAATGGATGTAGATGAGGAATGGATGGAGTTTTGGAAATAAGGGCCCAAAATGGATTTAGAGGATGGGTAATGAGGGGATTTGAGTGTAGATGGAGGTATTTTGGATATGGAAGGGGTGGATGGTGTATAGACATCTTGAGACATTATTTGTTCAATAGGATTCTTATTATTTTCAACACAAGATGCAAGTCCATGTGAATGGGGAGGAGAGATGGAGGAATGCTAAGCTCTTGGAGGTAGCCATGTTGGATAAACATCGAGGAACCAAGCTTAGGTGTATGACGTTCATGGATGGATTGGATAGGTGTGATGGGATCTTGTGGAGGATTAGGATCATGAGGGGAATTAAGAGGGATAATAGGACCTTGAGATGGATGGGAATCATGACATGGATATGAAGGGGGTACTTTGATCTTGACTTTGGAGAGGATTATATGGTGGAGTGGAAGATATGGTTATATCTTGAGATGGAAGGCTATCGTGGAATGGAGTGGAGGGAATGGGATCATGAGATCAATTAATTTGATCTTGACATGGAGGGAGATTAGTGGAAGTGGATGTTAAGTCTTGGTATGGAAGGCTATCATTTAATGGGATGGAAGAGATGTCTTGATATTGATTATAAATGGGATCATGAGGTAGATTGATGCAGGAGCATCTCGGGTCCTTGGAAATACTGTGTCACCAAAAATAATTTGGAGTTTGTTTGTGTTTCTCAGTTTCTTCTTTGATCGAGTAGGTCAATTTCCTTTGGTTACTGAGTGTGGTCAGTTATCTCCTGGGTAGTTAGTTATTTCACTGGCGCTCGGCATTGCCTGTCTGTTGTTCGGTTATCTTGCTTACCGACAGGTTTAGTTTTAGTTCCTATTGTGGCCGACTTGTGCATTTATATTGGATCATAGATGTAATGTTGGTATCCATCATTCAGAAGCATGTGGCCTAGATCTGACCATTCCTTCTGTTGATTATGGATCTGAAAGCTGACTTAGCTTGGTAGCTTCTTGTATAAATGTAGATGTTTGGTTGTGGTTTAGGGGCAGTTTTTGGGATAAAAGATACTAGACATTAGTTTGGAGATTTGTAACAGATCCTCGCATGTTTGAGGACTTCTGAGATTCATTGTAATACTAGGCTATAAGTGGAAAGGCCTTACAACCTGACATGTATGGTTCTATTTCATGATAATATATGAAATTTTCCACATTCTCTCTCTCACTGTTGTGTTTGTTGGCTTCCACATGTGTTGAGTAGGCTTGGATCATCAGGGTGTGCCATTTTTTGGCCCTCTTGCATCCCTAACTTTTGTAAAGATTGAGAAGGCTTGGATCATCAGGGTGTGCCATTGCTTGGCCCCTCTTGCATCCCTACCTTGCATCAGGTGGTATTAGAGCAAGGTGAGATCTTGATCTAGTTCTGTGGATCTAGGTTTGTAGGTTCCTCTTAAAGCCCTAGTTGTTTGTTGTGGGGTAGCAGATTGGGATCTGACCTACAATTGTAGAGGGTTGTCAAGATGGTTTGTGGGAGGTGAGATGCAAATCCAAGATTGGTAGATATGCTAAGGTAGATTGCTGCTAGGTTAGAAGCTGTTGAAACAGCCCAAAGAAGAGGTAGACATCTTGAAGATGTTAGTGATGATGAAATTGAAGAAGAACAGGAGAATGAAAAACCCCAACCTATTATGGATCAAGGGGAAGAAATATTTTTGAAGGCTTTGACAAGTCTAAAGTCAACACCACATTTCAATCCTCCTGAGTATGGTGGAAAGTTGGATTCTGATGAATTGGTGGACTGGATCACCAAGATGGAAAAGTATTTTGAATATGAAAACATCCTTGAGGATAGGAAGGTGAAGATTGAAAGCAAAAAGTTGAAAAGTCATGCATCCTTATGGTGGGAACATCTACAATTGGATAGGAAGAGGAAAGGAAAAGACAAAATCAAGGTATGGAGTAAAATGGTCAATAAATTGAAAGGAAAATTCTTACCTTGTGATTATCAGATTAACCTAGTTTGGCGGATGCAAAGTTTGAGATAGAAAGATAGCTCGGTAAAAGAGTATACTGAGGAATTATATAGATTAGATATTAGATCTGGACATGATGAAGATGATGTAGAAAGAATCAGTAGATACCTAAATGGTTTGAGAGTTTCCATCCAAGAGGAAATTAGTATGGTCAAGTTGGAGAACATTGAAGAGGCTTATCAATTTGCTTTGAAGGCCGAGGAGAAATTGAACAAGAGACATGAACAGAGATAGAGAGGTCAAGGTGGTAGATTCCCTATAGGAAGAGGTAGATCTAATGGTGAAAATGGTAGATCTAAACCAGAAAAGACAAATCCGGACAAAGTCAAGACCGAGTGGAAAGGTGAAAGTTCATCTAGGGGAAGAGGTAGTAACTAACGAGGTGGTTATGGAAGAGGAAGTTTTTGAGGAACTTGTTATAATTGTGGGGAAGAAGGACATAGATCTTTTGATGTACACAGGCTAGTAAGAAGGCTGGTAGCAGTAGAAATGCTTTGGTGCAAGAAGAGTCACCGAATGAACCTGAGAAAGAAAATAACTTGATGGTAAGGAGAGCATTGTGGAATGAAAGAAAAAAGGAAGATTTGGTAAGGAAAAGTTTGTCCAAGACTAGATGTAGAGTTTTTGATAAAGTTTGGAAGGTAATCATTAACAATGGTAGCTCGAAGAATCTGGCATCTGAAGAGATGGTCACAAAACTACAATTGGAAAGGTTGGTACATCTGAAGCCCTATCAAATTTCATGGATCAAAGATGATCATATACTCCTGGTAAGTGAACAATGTTATGTAAATTTGAAGATTGGAAAATACTATGATAAGGTGTTATGTGATATAATGCCTATGGATTGTTGTCATATTTTGTTGGGTAGACCTTGGCAATATGATAGACATGCTATATATGATGAGAGATTGCATAAGTATACTATTGTGGCTGATGGAAAGAAAAAAATCTTGTTACCATTGATGGAAGAACCTATTAGTAATGTTTTCACATCTTTGAAAGTTTGTTTGATGGAAGGAAGAAAGTTTGTCAACTCTTTGAAGAAGAAAGATGTATGTTTTGCTGTGATTCCTAATAAGCCAAGTAAGAAAATAGAGGATAATGTCCCTAAGGAGATTGATAAGTTGCTCACCAAGTACAATGATATCATTTTTGATAATGTACTTGATGGTTTTCCACCGAAAAGAAGCATTGATCATTGTATGGATCTAATCCCTGGAGCTAGTTTACTGAATAAGGCACCTCATTGGTTGACACTTACCGAGAATCAGGAATTGAACTGATAGATTCAAGAGTTGCTAGAGAAAGGTTTGATCAGAGAAAGTTTGAGCCCTTGTGTAGTACCTACTGTATTGGCACCGAAGAAGAATGGAGAGTGGAGAATGTGTACTGATTCCAGAGCAATCAATAAGATAACAGTGAAGTATAGGTTTCCTATATCGAGAATGGATGATATAATGGATAGTTTGACTGTAGCAAAGTATTTCAGAAAGATTGATTTGAAAAGTGGGTATCATCAGATCAGAATCATAGAAGGTGATGAATGGAAGACTACTTTTAAGACAAAAGAAGGTTTGTATGAGTGGTTGGTTATGCCTTTTGGCCTAACTAATGCACCGAGTACTTTTATGAGGTTGATGAATGAGGTTTTGAAGAAATTATTGGCTGATGGTTTGAAGATGGATCTTGAAAAGGTTGAAGCTATTTTGAATTGGCCTACACCTATGAATGCTAGTGAGGTAAGATCATTTCATGGTTTGGAAAGTTTTTACTGAAAGTTCATAAGGAATTTCAATTCAGTTTGTAATGCTATGACTGAGACTATGAGAGGAGACAAAAGAGAATTCAAGTGGACACATGGAGCTGACAAAAGTTTTGAGACTCTGAAGAAGAAGGTTGCTAAATTACCTATTTTGGCATTACCTGATTTTAGTAAGGTATTTCAAGTAGAATGTGATGCAAGTGGAAGTGCAATTGGAGTTGTGTTGAGTCAAGAAGGTAAACCTATTACTTTCTTTAGTGAAAAGTTGAATGATGCTAGAAGGAAATATTCTATGTATGATCAAGAATTCTATGCTATTGTTCAAGCACTGAAGAAATGGAGACATTATTTGATACCGAGTGAATTTGTGTTGTATACTGATCATAAGGCTTTACAATATTTGGGTAGTCAGAATAAGTTGAATCAGAGACATATGAAATGGGTCGAGTATTTTTAGAGTTATACATTTGTGATAAAGCATAAGAGTGGAGTCACTAACTGAGTTGCTGATGCATTGAGTAGAAGAAGATCTTTGATGACCGAGATGAAAAATGAAGTTCTTGGTTTTGATGAGATGAGAGATTCTTATGAGTTTGACCTTGATTTTTATGAGCCATGGAGAAAGTGTAGAGCACCTATTCAAGATCAACAAGATACTAAATGAGATGAATATTTTATTTAGGAAGGTATGTTGTTTAAAGGTATTCAGTTGTGTATACCGAGAGGAGTGATGAGATCTAATTTACTAAAGGAGAAACATAGTAGTGGTTTGGCTGGAAATTTTGGTATTGATAAAGCATGGACTATTGGCCATAGTTGTATAGAGATATTTAGAAAGTTGTGGAATTTGTCAAGTTGCAAAAGGAGTAAGTCAAAATACTAGATTGTATACACCGATTTCTATTCCTGAGAAACCTTGGATTGACATTAGTATGGACTTTGTTCTTGGCTTATTGAAGATAGTAAGAGGTAATGATTCAATATTTATTGTTGTGGATAGATTTTCTAAGATGGCACATTTTATACCATGTAGAAAGACATCATATGCAGTACATGTAACAGATCTTTTCTTTAAGGAAATTGTCAGATTGCATGAATTACCGAGGAGTATTATCTCTGATTGAGACAATAAATTTGTTGGATAATTTTGGAAAACACTTTGGAAGAATTTTAGCATTGAGTTGAAATATAGTTCTACATTTCACCCACAAATCGATGGACAGACTGAAGTTATGAACAAAAGTTTGGGAAATCTTTTGAGATGTTTAGTTGGAGACACACCGAGTAATTGGGATTTTGTGTTGGCACAAGCAAAGTTTGCATACAATAATTCAATGAATAGACACCATTTGAGATTGTGAATGGCACACAACCGAGAGGAATATCTAATTTGAGAGACATTGCTGATGAGAATAAGAAAAGTGCTGAAGGATTAAAGTTTGCTGAGTACATGAAAACATTGCATGAAGACATGAAGCTAAAGCTGGAAGATAGTAATCAGAAATACAAAGAGAGAGCTGATAGATCAAGGAGACATAAAACTTTTGATGTTGGTGATGAAGTGATGGTTCATTTGGAGAAAGGCCGATTTCCTATTGGAACATATGGGAAGCTGAAGATGAAGAAGTTTGGACCTTGCAAGATTTTGTAGAAATTTGACAGTGGAGATGCATATGAAATTGAGTTACCTGATGACATGGACATATCACCTATTTTCAAGATTTTTGATTTATATGAGTATAATGGACTTGATGAAGAAGTGACAGTACTGACAAAATATCCTAAGAAGCAGAATGATGAAGTTGAACAGATTTTGAAGGAAAGAGTTGGCAAAAGCACAAGAGGAAAACAATATATGGAATATCTGGTTAAGTGGAAGAGTAGACCGATGGAAGATAGTTCATGGATTTCAAAATCTGAGTTGGATGCATCTCAGACCAGACCTACCAAATGATTTAGAGAATCATTTCAAAATAACCCCAGGTGTCTGATGCAGGAGCATCTTGGGTCCTTGGCAATCCTGTGTCACCAAAAACAATTTGGAGTTTGTCTGTGTTGCTTGGTTTCTGCTTTGACTGAGTTGGTTGGTAGTTGGTTAGTTTCCTTTGGTTATCAAGTGTGGTTAGTTATCTCCTGGGTGGTCGGTTATTTCACTAGTGCTCGACATTGCCTGTCTGCTACTCGGTTATCTTGCTTGTCGACGGGTTTAGTTTGAGTTCCTGTTGTGGATGACTTGTGCATTTATATTGGATCATGGATTTAATGTTGGTATCCATCATTGGGAAGTATGTGGTCCTAGATCTAACCATTCCTTCTGTTGATTGTGGATTTGAAGGCCGACTCAGCTCGGTAGCTTCTTGTATAAATGTAGATGTTTGGTTGTAGTTTAGGGACAGTTTTTGGGATAGAAGATAGTAGACATTAGTTTGGAGATTTTTAATAGATCCTCGCATGTTTGAGGACTTCTGAGATTCATTGTAATATCAGGCCGTAACTAGGAAGGCCTTACAGCTTGACATGTATGGTTCTATTTGATGATAATATATGAAAGTTTCTGCATTTTCTCTCTCACTGTTGTGTTTGTTGGCTTCCGCATGTGTTGGGCAGGCTTGGATCATCAGGGTGTGCCATTTTTTGGTCCCTCTTGCATCCTTGCCTTGCATCAGGATTGAGCAGGCTTGGATCATCAGGGTGTGCCATTTCTTGGCCCCTCTTGCATCCCTACCTTGCGTCATAGATCAAGAGGGATAAGTGGATCAAGGGGTGGAGGAATGATTATATATAGAAGAAGCAAGGAATATTTGGTAGCATGATTTGGGAAAATATCTTGGCATGTGTAGATTTGTTAGGGTGATGTGATGGAGGAGGTGGAAGCTTCAATTTGGATGGATGGAAGGATGCGAGACTCATGAGGCTTATAATTTTGAGGTATGTCTTCATTTATAGGGGATGAAGGTGGGTGCATGACTTGGGGAGATTAGAAAAATTTCACTAGAGTTGGGAATTTAGACTCCTTTGCTAGTATTTTGTCCCAATTAATTAAGGATTTATTACAAGGTGGGGATGATGTGGGTTTTGGTGGATTAGGATTATTTAAAGGTTGATAATTATGTGGAGGATTGGGATGGATTTTGAGAAAGGGGGAAGGACACATGTATTCAAATGTAAATTTTTTATTTTGACCCCATTTTGTAAGCTAAGGATAATGTTTCAAATCTCTTCAATCTGTTGGACAAGGTTAGATATGTTGGAGGAATTATGTTGGTGATGAAAGGAATCATATGTGGGTTAAGGGTAATGAGATGAATTTCCCTTGTCAAAGGTAGAGGAAAGATAAGAAATGTGAGATGGATCGGGATTGGATAGAATGGATGAGGATTGGTAGATAGATGTGGAATCATGGGATTGAATTGGTAAGTGGATTCAGTTGAGAGATATGAGTAGTGAGGTGTTGGATTTTTTTGATGAAGGTATGAGTTAGAGGGAGACGATTGATATGTTGGTTGAGGTGGATGTATGATTTAAGGATTGGGGTTTGGAATTCGAAACTCCTTAACCATTTTGTGAAACCAATCCATATTCTTGATGGTTGAATGAGAGGTTTTGGATTGGATTAGGAGAATATGTGAATGGAGAAGGACGATTAGAAGGATGATTGGGATGATGAATCATACCTCAATTAGATGGATTGAGAAGATTAAGATGGATTGGGGATGATTAAGATAGAATATTAAAGATGAAATTTGTCAAATGTGAGAGATGAACTTAGGAATAGGAGAAATACTTAGATTTTTTGATTGATTATGAGGGAAGAGCCTCAAAGATATTAGATTTGATGTTGGATGTGAGGAAAGGGCCTCAAGATTTGATTTGATTGGATGTGAGGGAAGGGCCTCAAGATTTTATTGATTTTATCTAGTTGATAATTTGAGTCCAATGATTATGATGGTGCTCCTAAGGAAAAAGTGGAAGATAAATGTGAAAGACTAGATTGATGAAGGATCATTGAAATGATGGAGGAAAAGATCTAATTCAAGAAAATTGGCTTGATGAACCTTTAGGAAACTGAAAATGAGAATTTTTGGTAAGTCACTATTTTCAAGTAGATACAACAATCTCAAAGCGTAGACATCAATTTGGGACCATAGGCAGAATTTTGTATTTTGACTAAATTTGGCAGGTTTGTGACTGATTAGGACTAATGCCTAATAGTTATACTCTAATTTGGATTACTATATACTATGAAAAGAACTAATTATCACTCTCATCCAAGGTGTTGACTATGCTAAATGTACCTTGATTCAAACTGGGAATAAGCAAAATTATGAAAACAATCCAACAAGGGACAAAGTAACCTTGAAGGATACAATCAATTATGACAAGTATGACTGGTAGGAAGTTGTAATAGCATAATGTGTATGTTCAAGTGATGTTTTCAAGCCACTAATGTTTTCACTGGTCTAACATAATTCAAATACACTCAAGAAATATCTACCTAAGGAATTGTCTTAGTGATTGAAACCTTTCCCGCAACTTGGATATCCCATCGACTCACACAGTTGTGTCACCCCCTAGAGGGCGCCTTTGTTTTTTCCTTTTTTGAGGAAAACATAGGATATGGTTCAAAGGAGACTATGCAATGAGACCTCCAATGCCATATAATCCACCTCCAAATGCTCAAGGGGGTACTTATGGTGAGTGTATTTAGGAGGGATTCTTCCCCCTCTGTACACAAAGATTATGACCACTTTTAGAGGTGAATCAGGTAGCTTCTATCCTAAGGCGTCTAGTAAGGGATTTTGTTTGCATCTATCCCATATAGTTCCACAAGAAGGATTTAGGCCTATATCCCTATGATTACTAGATATAACATAGTCCTACATGTAGGATTAAGGCCTTATAGCCGTACAAAAATCCAACAATAAAATAGCTACATTTGTCAATACATTAATCTCAAAAGGCTTTTGATTATAGTGGGTTGGAAGGGTTGGATTTTTCCTTGTTCCCACTTGGGTCATTCTCGTGAGATTTTTCCCTCAATGACAATCCTTCTAAGGGTAAAACAAAAAAAAAAGATAGAAAGTAGAGATTTAGATTTTTTATTTTCCTTAGAGCAAAAGAGAATACTCTCCTACTCCCCTGCTTGTCCCAAAAACACCAAGAACATATTCATTTAACCAAGATTATTTTCTAAATGATGAATCAAGTAGGTCAGGATTTTTGATTACCTCGAAAGAGATAAGAGCATACTATCCTACCACTAAATAAATCATAATAAATGAACCTTCCTAGTTAAGCTATATGCCTAGAAAACCACTAAAGAAGTCACAATGTTTACTTGAATCTCCTAGGCAACTTACAAAACCAAAATGTGAGTAGTTTTCAAATTTCAAGTCTTCAACAACACTCTTACAAAACAAATGGATTAGTAGTTTTAAATATTTTTGTCTTGGCCAAACATCCTGTAAAACCACTGTTAGAAAACTAAATAGATCAAATACTGCAAGAAACACCCAAGTAGTAGCCCAAGAAATCCAAAATGGTATCAAATAATAGTCAAAGTATGCAGATGCTACTGTAATAGCATATATGCCAATCCATAACACTGGGGTAAAAATCTTGTTGGCATATAATGAAGATGATCATGTAGTGGATGTAGTGTTGTTATTGCTAGAAGCAAGTCTATTTCACAGGTCAAATTTGTTATACCAGTGATGAAGTTGATTTCATAAGGATTTTTCTAAGTGTTCCCTGTGCTAGTGATAATATAGACAGTGTTGATAAATTTGATGTGTGATGATAATCTTGAGGATTTAGTTGGTGCAATCAGTTAGGAAGTATATATAGAGTCATATTTACCTATTTCTATGATTTCTCAAGTAGATTAGGAGTGCACATAGATATTTGAGGAAAACACCAGTGGTATCAACAAGAACATTCAACTGATCTAGTCAAGTTGGATAAATTGATTCCGCGATGAAGTCAACATCAAGACTGATTAATTTGAGTGTTGAAGTGTTTAGGGCCAACATTGAGGGTTTAATTTTGGTACTTTGGAAAACTCATATGAGTTTCAAAATGTTTTTGAGGTTGACCTTATAATATATTTTAGGGTTTTATGCCAACTTGAAAAGATGTAAAATCGTTAAGTTATTGTTGTCAAATAATGATGCAGTGATTGCAATCATTCAAGGCAAAGTGAAGAAGTGTGTTAGAGGTGTTAGAGAGATCATAACAACATAGTGAGTAGTATAGAAGAGGATATGTCAAGAAGAAGGTTCCATCATCAAGTCATTATTTGAGTTTTCTACTCAAGGAAAGTTCTAACAAGCTTGTGGTCAAAATCCTCTAACAAGGTTACTCTTAATAGGGTAAGAAGGATCCTAATAGGTCTAAAGATTAAATCCTTTAACAAGGTGACTCTTAGAAGGATTTTTAATTCTCTTACCTGAGTAGTTCCTAACATGAATTTGTAAATACCTTTAACTAGGTTATAGATACTCTTAACCGAGTATACCCCTAATAGGATGATGTAATGCTCCTAACATGGCAGATCTTATTGTTGTAGTAGTGAGATTCATGGTTACTAATTACCACCATGGTTTTTCCCTCTAACAAGGGTTTCCATGCAAAAATATTGGCGTCCTTGTGTTGATAATTTTTGGATGTTTTATTTTCTATGCTTCTATGTTACATTTACATTTTCATGTTGGTTTATTTGGAAGTGTATGAAAGATTTTGTAGATCTGTGGTTGCATTGATTTACCCCCCCTCTTAGTGCCTTATAAGACTAACAGTTGGTATCAAATCCAAGTTCCCTTGAAGAAGCCTAACAACTTGGGGAAGATCCTTAAGGAAGACATTGAGAGTTTGAGATATCAAAGGCAGCTTGAAAGGCAACTTGAAGATGCTGAAGAAGTTATTGAAAAGATAAAGGATCAACTCAAGAAGTCAAGATCCAAGAGACAAGAACTTTTTGAACAACTAAGTGAAATATAAGATCTCATTAAACTACTATTTGAAGGTAGTGGATTTGAGGAATCCAAAGCTTCCTTGGAAGCCATGTCCTTAGAGAATGAGAAGCTGCATAAAGACAAGCAAATTATCAAAAGAGAGTTAGAAGCATTGTCTATTAGAAAGGGTGAATAAATGGAAGAAAGAAAGAAAGTAGAAGAAGAAAGAAAAATCACAGAGGAAGCCCTAAAAACCAAAGATGAAACCCTAAAATATAAGGTGGATGAGCTCTTCAAATATGAACAAGAGGTTGGTACATTGCATGCACATATACATGAGACACATGAAGATAATTAAGAATCCCTAAGGGATAATGAAAATATGGGAAAATAAAATGAGCAACTGAAAGGTGAGTTGAAAAATGCAAATTATTTGCTCAAGAAATTCAATGAAGGTACTACAAATCTTGATGAACAACTCAAGAATTAGAGAATGCATGGAGAGAGCCATAGATTAGGTTACACAAGCTATGTAATTGGTGAGTCTTCTGGTACCAAGAAGGCCATACAAGATATCAAATTTGCACCTAAGGTGAATCAAAGGAATTTTGGTAAGAAATCTTATAAAACATCTTGTTTCAATTGCCATAAGGTTGGACATAATGCTAATGTATACAAGACAAATATCAGATCTAGTGTTCCAAGTATTAGATATAATGCTAGGCCAATAAATTTTCCTGGTTATTGTTACAAATACAACAAATATGGTCATAGAGATAATGAGTGTAGGACAAGGGTGAACAATCATTGGTTACAAGTGAACCGACCAAGTCCTTATTAGAATGAGAACCAGTGGAATGCTACATGCTCAAATTGTCATAATTATGGTCACATGGTGATCAACCATAGATTGAGGACTAATAGAGGAAATGCAAGGCCTTGGAGATCAGTTGGTATGACATATTTTCACAAGATAGGACACATTGAAAGTTTTTGTAGAGAAAGGAACAAAAAGGTGAACTAACCGGTTAATCAGTTAGGAAAGAAAAAGGGAAAGCACATTGTGAATGTTGAAGAGACCAAGACTCAAATGAGTAAGATTTGGGAAAATAAGTGTGAAGTAAAACCATCTGAAGATTCCACATCTCGCCAGGTGTGGAGAAATCTTCATCTAACTAAGCTATCATTGGCTTAGGGGGAGAAATATTGTCATATCTATTGAGGACCCCCTAGATGCATGTGTTGTAAGTTTTATCTGCATATTTAGATGTATTTGGTTGTTTTGAAGTATGGTATGAAGTTTTGTTTAACTGGATGAAGTTTTGGTTGACCGTTAACAAGATCTTTGAAGGCATATGTTGTTTGATATCAATTAATGATGTAATTAATGCATATGTGCGAATATGGATAAAAGGTGTTTTAGGTTTCATTATGCACCTATTGATTCAAGAGTAGACACAAAGTGGAAGAAGTGAAGGTTGATCAGTTTTACATCATTCAAAGTGACTGTGGAAAAAGAACAAGGGTTTCAAAGTTTCAACACATAGTGATTGAAAAGGAAGCCATTGAAAAGGAAAGATAAAAACATTTTGTAGAGAAGGGTGGAACATCTAGAGAAACAACATTAACTAAAGATAAATATGTAGAAGTTATCTCTTATACAACTGGTAGTACCCCAATCGGTAGGAAGACAATAAGTTCCATAGCTAATATAGTAAAGAAGGAGAAAATATCTCCTTTATCAAAGGAACTAGTGAAGGAGAAGAAAAACCTTCAAAATCAGAACCTACAAAAGTGAA
Organism: Chamaecyparis obtusa; assembly: GCA_027943335.1. Taxonomy (NCBI): domain Eukaryota; kingdom Viridiplantae; phylum Streptophyta; class Pinopsida; order Cupressales; family Cupressaceae; genus Chamaecyparis; species Chamaecyparis obtusa. The sequence goes on along the minus strand of BSBK01001307.1, from coordinate 548,707 downwards.
GGAGTCGACTGCAATAAGAGGAGTCACTGGAAAGATGAAGAAAGAAAAGGAAAAAGGATACAAGGAGGTTGAAGAAGAAGGTTAAGGGATATAATCAAAAGAAAAGGGAAAAAAGATAAAGGATAAAGGTAAGAAATCTAAAGTGGTTGGTGCCCCTACCACTAAATATGTTTAGCCTGATTTTAGCCAATTCATTACTATTAACACTATTGTTGATAATGTTAGAAAATGGGGAATACTTCTTGGTGTAAATAAGTACTATGATAAATTTAACAAGGACGATCAATGAAATTTTGAAGATATTGTAGTGTTTAGTATGAATAAATTGTGCAAAGCCCTAATTGAGATATAAGGAAAAATCCCCACATCCTTGTATAGTAAGATTGAAGCTAGGTGGTGAGGAGAAATCAAGAAAAATAGAGAATTAATTGAATATATTTTGAGGTCAATACAACTAGATTTGGAAAGGGAAGAAATTGATGAGATCCTTGAGAAAAAAATAAAGGTATTCAAAACCAAGGCATAACTAACTAGACTATCATGTGGTGAATCTCAATATGTACAAGAGGAAACCAAAAGTATCTTGAAGAAATTATTGGGTCTTTTTGAAAAGGAGGAAGATGAGCACAATGAAGAAGAGGAAAAAGAAAAAGATGATGATGAACATGAGGTTACACATACCAATGAGGGATGTAAGGTTGATGGTGTAAATGTCATAATAGATTAAATTCCACTCATGAATGATCCAGATGAGCCTAAGGATACAACTGAGGAACAAGTGGATGCTCATGATATCACAAAGACAGAGCAAGAAACAAATAAAGTTATTGATACCTCATTCAAAGTTCCTATTAGTGAGCAGTAACAATTACCAATAGTAGAGGCAATCAGTGGAGATGAAGACAAGAAGAAGCAAGAGAATGCACATAATGAGGATGTGTAGAGGAAAGGAGAATAAGAAAAACAAGAGAAACCAAAGGCGAATATTGCAGACAAGGAAGAAGAAAAGGTAACATTTTATATGTCTTCTATTAAGAAATTTTTTGATGAGATGGATGAAGATGACATGCCAGTCATTCAATGACCAATAGAATAACAATTAGTCCTACTGAAATGATGAATGTTGCAATGGCTATTAAGTCTAAGGCCAAAAGTGATCAGAAGAAGGAGGCATAAATAATATAGTATGCAAGGTATATTTTGTTAGACTTAGTGCCTGAGGTAGAATATGATGAGAAGGCTACACTGATAGAATAATTAGGTCAGTTGGTCATAGCTACAATGAACAGATGCAAAGTCTAGAAGATGCTACAACAATGAGGGCAAAGAGAGATTATGCAAAGAAAAGGTTAGAAAAATTGGTTCAATCAATTGCACTTGATAAAAATACTTTAGTAATGGTAGTGAACTGGGTGAAGGAAGCCCTAAAAAAAGGTGGTAAGATTCTCACCTCAATCTCTGACTTTTCACATTTTTTGAAGGACTTAGATAGAAAGAGATGTGAAGCTCAACATGAGCTAAGATTAGTGGTAGAAAGTTTTGACCCTATAAATAGTTTTGATACAAATTTTGGAGCTGAAGTAAGTGCCATTAATCATAATTAGCTTAAGGCTTATGGGAATGGGTGGGAAAAGAGAATTGCAACTATGATGGAGTTACATAGTTTACTGATACCCAAGATGGATATATTGCAGTAAGGAGTGAAGGAGGAAGAGTTGGTAATAGCATCCCCTGATATGTGTACTATAAATGGTTTGGAAGAGCTTTCATATCCATTGCATGGGAAGATACTTATCATGGAGAACATACATGAGATTTGGGTTTTCGATCTATAGGTTTTGAAGACAAATGTTAATGATGTATTTAGTAGATTGTAAATAGGCATTCTCTACTCTCAATATTAAATAAAATTTTGTTTTGGATTATCTATTGTAATACCTTTGTCATTATTGTCAAAGGGAGAGTAGTAGAGAGTGACAAATTATCTAGGTATTTGTAAGGGGAGTTATTTTTGCTTGAAGCTTTGTACTTGATTGATTTCTTCTTTCATAGTTAGAGACAATAATTTTTTGTAAGTGTTTCCATCAATTCCAAAAGGGGAGATTATTGGCATATGATAAAGATGATCATGTAGTGGATGTTTCAACATAGTGTTGTCATTGTTGGAAACAAGTCTATTTCATAGGTCAAATATGTTATACGAGTGATGAAGTTGGTTACATAAGGATTTTTCTATGTGTTCCCTGTACCAGTGATAATACAAATACTGTTGATAAATTTGATGTGAGATGATAATCTTGACACTAATACATTTTGGGTCATTTTGCGACGGCTATGTGTCGCAATTGTGACAGCTATGTGTCGCAATAGCAACACCCATAGACGTCACTGTTTTTTAGTCACAAATTGCGACGTCTATGGGTATCCGTCGCAATTGCGACACCTATCCGTCGCAATGTGGCTAAGATTTAAGAAGCGGCATGGCCGTCGCCCCCCCATCGCATGGCTTCGGAGGGCCGTCGCAATCGCGACGGACCTCCCAAGCAATTGCGACGGGCGCCTGCATCGCATTGCGACGGGTTTCCGTCGCAATTGCGACGCCCGTGGGTGGATTAAAAAAAAAAATTAATTTAATACATTGCTTATGAACCACATTAATGCTTTTTTCTTTCAACAAATGAGGACAGCCACTGTAAAGACAACATGATAATGTACACTCACTGTAAGGACAGTCACAAATGAGGACATCTCACAGTGACTGTCCCTAGTGTAATTGCCACTTGAATGTATTGCTATTCAGCCACATTAATGCTTTTCTTCTTCAACAAATGAGGATAGTCACTGTAAAGACAACATGATAATGTACACTCATAGTGAGTGTACATTATCATGTTGTCTTTACAGTGACTATCCTCATTTGTTGAAGAAGAAAAGCATTAATGTGGCTGAATAGCAATACATTCAAGTGGCAATTACACTAGGGACAGTCACTGTGAGATGTCCTCATTTGTGACTGTCCTTACAGTGAGTGTACATTATCATGTTGTCTTTACAGTGTCAATATATGCATTATTACTTAAACTGAAGAGTACTCTAAATAATATGTCATTGTGGAGTTCTGATTGCTTCCAATTTGATATACGCTTGTTCTACTTATGTATCCAGCATCATGTAAGAAAAGTTGATGCTTTTAAATAGATTCATTTAGCCATGAAATGCCTGTGCATGTTACATACAAGATTCCAAGGCCCAAAACTGATTACTCATTATAATTCATGTACAGAATGATAATCAACCACAACGAGGCATGCGTAGGCGCTGCTTAGATTTTGAGGCATCAGAAGCTCGTAGAAGAAACTTGACCAATGGCTCATGGAATGCAACAAACTTATTGCCTAAAACAGGAGCATTGGTAACCACAGATGATGGTTTTGAAAAGAACACTTCACCATCAATGTCACGTGAGGGAACTGCAATTTCTGATGGCAAGTAACTTGTAGTATATAAGAGAGATGCAGGTACAGATGCTGGGAATACATTGCTAATGAACCACATTAATGCTTTTTTCCTTCAACAAATGAGGACAGTCACTTTAAAGACAACATGATAATGTACACTCACTGTAAGGATAGTCACAAATGACGACATCTCACAGTGACTGTCCCTTGTGTAATTGCCACTTGAATGTACTGCTATTCAGCCACATTAATGCTTTTCTTCTTCAACAAATGAGGATAGTCACTCTAAAGACAACATGATAATGTACACGGGCTGTAAGTGTACATTATCATGTTGTCTTTACAGTGACTGTCCTCCTTCAAGTGGCAATTACACAAGGGACAGTCACTGTAAAGGCAACATGATAATGTAGAGAAACGTTGTCATTTGTATTTTCAACAGTGCCGAGAGAGATTCCCTCCGCGAAATCACAGCTACAATTTCTAAGTACGTTGGGTTTATTTTTCTTTTGCCATTATTATGTAATCTGGTATTCAGCTGTTACAGAGCTAAAATACCCAGAAATGAGGACATATCTGTGTTGAATTTATTGTTAGCGGCTCTGGTTATTTAGAAGTTTAATTTTATTTGTTCATCTTTCAAGCACAAACATTTTCTGGACCGTAACATCTTCATTGTTTCGGGTATGCAATGAAACAGCCGTAACTTACAACTACCTTCACGGTACTTGTGTACATTATCATGTTGTCTTTACAGTGACTGTCCTCATTCAAGTGGCAATTACACAAGGGACAGTCACTGTGAGATGTCCTCATTTGTGACAAGGACAGTCACACGAGGACATCTCACAGTGACTGTCCCTTGTGTAATTGCCACTTGAATGTATTGCTATTCAACCACATTTATGGGCCCGTTTGGACCCCAGCACACAGTAGCATCTACAGAGAAGAATATCCCAGGTGTAACAAGTTGTAAGAATATACCAATAGTTCTAAGAAGTTCCCTAGCACATAGTAGCATCTACAGAGAAGAATATACAACATGAGGGCAGCCACTGTAAAGACAACATGATAATGTACACTCATTGTATGTGTACATTATCATGTTGTCTTTACAGTGACTGTCCTCATTCAAGTGGCAATTACAGAAGGGACAGTCATTGTGAGATGTCCTCATTTGTGACAAGGATAGTCACACATGAGGACATCTCACAGTGATCGATTGTCCCTTGTGTAATTGCCACTTGAATGTATTGCTATTGAACCACATTAATGCTTTTCTTCTTCAACAAATGAGGACAGTCACTCTAAAGACAACATGATAATGTACACTCACTGTAAGGACAGTCACAAATGAGGACATCTCACAGTGACTGTCCCTTGTGTAATTGCCACTTGAATTACACAAGGGACAGTCATTGTGAGATGTCCTCATTTGTGACAAGGACAGTCACACATGAGGACATCTCACAGTGATTTTCCCTTGTGTAATTGCCACTTGAATGTATTGCTATTCAACCACATTAATGCTTTTCTTCTTCAACAAATGAGGACAGTCACTCTAAAGACACCATGATAATGTACACTCACTGTAAGGACAGTCACAAATGAGGACATCTCATAGTGACTGTCCCTTGTGTAATTGCCACTTGAATGTATTGCTATTCAGCCACATTAATGCTTTTCTTCTTCAACAAATGAGGATAGTCACTCTAAGGACAACATGATAATGTACACTCACTGTAAGTGTACATTATCATGTTGTATTACAAATGGACCTTATGTTGGTCGGGATATAAGTGCAAAAAAAAAAAGGAACGTTGTCATTTGTGTTTTCAACAGCGCCGAGAGAGATTCCCTCCGCGAAATCAAGCGGGTTATCATTTGTGTTTTGAACAAAGCGGGTTGTCATTTGTGTTTTGAACAGCACCGAGAGAGATTCCCTCTGCGAAATCAAGTGGGTTGTCATTTGTGTTTTCAACAGCGCCGAGAGAGATTCCCTCCGCAAAATCACAGCTACAATTTCTGAGTACGTTGGGTTTATTTTTCTTTTGTCATTATTATGTAATCTGGTATTCAGCTGTTACAGAGCTAAAATACCCAGAAATGAGGACATATCTGTGTTGAATTTATTGTTAGCGGCTCTGGTTATTTAGAAGTTTAATTTTATTTGTTCATCTTTCAAGCACAAACGTTTTGTGGACCGTAACATCTTCATTGTTTCGGGTATGCAATGAAACAGCCGTAACTTGCAACTACCTTCACGGTACTTGTGTACATTATCATGTTGTCTTTACAGTGACTGTCCTCATTCAAGTGGCAATTACACAAGGGACAGTCACTGTGAGATGTCCTCATTTGTGACAAGGACAGTCACACATGAGGACATCTCACAGTGACTGTCCCTTGTGTAATTGCCACTTGAATGTATTGCTATTCAACCACATTTATGGGCCCGTTTGGACCCCAGCACACAGTAGCATCTACAGAGAAGAATATCCCAGGTGTAACAAGTTGTAAGAATATACCAACAGTTCTAAGAAGTTCCCTAGCACATAGTAGCATCTACAGAGAAGAATATACAACATGAGGGCAGCCACTGTAAAGACAACATGATAATGTACACTCATTGTATGTGTACATTATCATGTTGTCTTTACAGTGACTGTCCTCATTCAAGTGGCAATTACAGAAGGGACAGTCATTGTGAGATGTCCTCATTTGTGACAAGGATAGTCACACATGAGGACATCTCACAGTGATCGATTGTCCCTTGTGTAATTGCCACTTGAATGTATTGCTATTGAACCACATTAATGCTTTTCTTCTTCAACAAATGAGGACAGTCACTCTAAAGACAACATGATAATGTACACTCACTGTAAGGACAGTCACAAATGAGGACATCTCACAGTGACTGTCCCTTGTGTAATTGCCACTTGAATTACACAAGGGACAGTCATTGTGAGATGTCCTCATTTGTGACAAGGACAGTCACACATGAGGACATCTCACAGTGATTGTCCCTTGTGTAATTGCCACTTGAATGTATTGCTATTCAACCACATTAATGCTTTTCTTCTTCAACAAATGAGGACAGTCACTCTAAAGACACCATGATAATGTACACTCACTGTAAGGATAGTCACAAATGAGGACATCTCATAGTGACTGTCCCTTTTGTAATTGCCACTTGAATGTATTGCTATTCAGCCACATTAATGCTTTTCTTCTTCAACAAATGAGGATAGTCACTCTAAGGACAACATGATAATGTACACTCACTGTAAGTGTACATTATCATGTTGTATTACAAATGGACCTTATGTTGGTCGGGATATAAGTGCAAAAAAAAAAAGGAACGTTGTCATTTGTGTTTTCAACAGCGCCGAGAGAGATTCCCTCCGCGAAATCAAGCGGGTTATCATTTGTGTTTTGAACAAAGCGGGTTGTCATTTGTGTTTTGAACAGCACCGAGAGAGATTCCCTCCGCGAAATCAAGCGGGTTGTCATTTGTGTTTTCAACAGCGCCGAGAGAGATTCCCTCCGCAAAATCACAGCTACAATTTCTGAGTACGTTGGGTTTATTTTTCTTTTGTCATTATTATGTAATCTGGTATTCAGCTGTTACAGAGCTAAAATACCCAGAAATGAGGACATATCTGTGTTGAATTTATTGTTAGCGGCTCTGGTTATTTAGAAGTTTAATTTTATTTGTTCATCTTTCAAGCACAAACGTTTTGTGGACCGTAACATCTTCATTGTTTCGGGTATGCAATGAAAAAACCGTAACTTGCAACTACCTTCACGGTACTTGTGTACATTATCATGTTGTCTTTACAGTGACTGTCCTCATTCAAGTGGCAATTACACAAGGGACAGTCACTGTGAGATGTCCTCATTTGTGACAAGGATAGTCACACATGAGGACATCAAATAGTGACTGTCCCTTGTGTAATTGCCACTTGAATGTATTGCTATTCAACCACATTTATGGGCCCGTTTGGACCCCAGCACACAGTAGCATCTACAGAGAAGAATATCCCAGGTGTAACAAGTTGTAAGAATATACCAACAGTTCTAAGAAGTTCCCTAGCACATAGTAGCATCTACAGAGAAGAATATACAACATGAGGGCAGCCACTGTAAAGACAACATGATAATGTACACTCATTGTATGTGTACATTATCATGTTGTCTTTACAGTGACTATCCTCATTCAAGTGGCAATTACAGAAGGGACAGTCATTGTGAGATGTCCTCATTTGTGACAAGGATAGTCACACATGAGGAAATCTCACAGTGATCGATTGTCCCTTGTGTAATTGCCACTTGAATGTATTGCTATTGAACCACATTAATGCTTTTCTTCTTCAACAAATGAGGACAGTCACTCTAAAGACAACATGATAATGTACACTCACTGTAAGGACAGTCACAAATGAGGACATCTCACAGTGATTGTCCCTTGTGTAATTGCCACTTGAATTACACAAGGGACAGTCATTGTGAGATGTCCTCATTTGTGACAAGGACAGTCACACATGAGGACATCTCACAGTGATTGTCCCTTGTGTAATTGCCACTTGAATGTATTGCTATTCAACCACATTAATGCTTTTCTTCTTCAACAAATGAGGACAGTCACTCTAAAGACACCATGATAATGTACACTCACTGTAAGGACAGTCACAAATGAAGACATCTCATAGTGACTGTCCCTTGTGTAATTGCCACTTGAATGTATTGCTATTCAGCCACATTAATGCTTTTCTTCTTCAACAAATGAGGATAGTCACTCTAAGGACAACATGATAATGTACACTCACTGTAAGTGTACATTATCATGTTGTATTACAAATGGACCTTATGTTGGTCGGGATATAAGTGCAAAAAAAAAAAGGAACGTTGTCATTTGTGTTTTCAATAGCACCGAGAGAGATTCCCTCCGCAAAATCAAGCGGGTTATCATTTGTGTTTTGAACAAAGCGGGTTGTCATTTGTGTTTTGAACAGCACCGAGAGAGATTCCCTCCGCGAAATCAAGCGGGTTGTCATTTGTGTTTTCAACAGCGCCGAGAGAGATTCCCTCCGCAAAATCACAGCTACAATTTCTGAGTACGTTGGGTTTATTTTTCTTTTGTCATTATTATTTAATCTGGTATTCAGCTGTTAGAGAGCTAAAATACCCAGAAATGAGGACATATCTGTGTTGAATTTATTGTTAGCGGCTTTGGTTATTTAGAATGCTTCCCCACAATACTTAATTACACAAGGGACAGTCACTGTGAGATGTCCTCATTTGTGACAAGGACAGTCACACATGAGGACATCTCACAGTGACTGTCCCTTGTGTAATTGCCACTTGAATGTATTGCTATTCAACCACATTTATGGGCCCGTTTGGACCACGACACACAGTAGCATCTACAGAGAAGAATATCCCAGGTGTAACAAGTTGTAAGAATATACCAACAGTTCTAAGAAGTTCCCTAGCACATAGTAGCATCTACAGAGAAGAATATACAACATGAGGGCAGCCACTGTAAAGACAACATGATAATGTACACTCATTGTATGTGTACATTATCATGTTGTCTTTACAGTGACTGTCCTCATTCAAGTGGCAATTACAGAAGGGACAGTCATTGTGAGATGTCCTCATTTGTGACAAGGATAGTCACACATGAGGACATCTCACAGTGATCGATTGTCCCTTGTGTAATTGCCACTTGAATGTATTGCTATTGAACCACATTAATGCTTTTCTTCTTCAACAAATGAGGATAGTCACTCTAAAGAAAACATGATAATGTACAATCATTGTAAGGATAGTCACAAATGAGGACATCTCACAGTGATTGTCCCTTGTGTAATTGCCACTTGAATTACACAAGGGACAGTCATTGTGAGATGTCCTCATTTGTGACAAGGATAGTCACACATGAGGACATCTCACAGTGATCGATTGTCCCTTGTGTAATTGCCACTTGAATGTATTGCTATTGAACCACATTAATGCTTTTCTTCTTCAACAAATGAGGACAGTCACTCTAAAGACAACATGATAATGTACACTCACTGTAAGGACAGTCACAAATGAGGACATCTCACAGTGACTGTCCCTTGTGTGATTGCCACTTGAATGTATCGCTATTCAGCCACATTAATGCTTTTCTTCTTGAACAAATGAGGATAGTCACTCTAAAGACAACATGATAATGTACACGGGCTGTAAGTGTACATTATCATGTTGTCTTTACAGTGACTGTCCTCATTCAAGTGGAAATTACACAAGGGACAGTCACTGTGAGATGTCCTCATTTGTGACAAGGACAGTCACACATGAGGACATCTCACAGTGACTGTCCCTTGTGTAATTGCCACTTGAATGTATTGCTATTCAACCACATTTATGGGCCCGTTTGGACCGCGGCACATAGTAGCATCTACAGAGAAGAATATCCCAGGTGTAACAAGTTGTAAGAATATACCAACAGTTCTAAGAAGTTCCCTAGCACATAGTAGCATCTACAGAGAAGAATATGGGTCAACGAGGTTGACTTCAAAGCCATGCAATCTAATGGTAATAGTAATATCATAATTTGACATACTATCAGAAATACTTCCTAAATAGACTATTCAATCTTATAAGAGATGGATTCATGAGAACTATTATTTATGAAATATGAGTCAATGACTTTAATTAAAAAAATTACACAATCTAATTCTTGTAAAAATATCAAAATTTGACACATTGAAAATACCTTCCAAAAGTATCGTTAATTGATTAATATGAATCACTACTCATGAAATATAATTTTATAAACCTAATCTAAAAACTACACAATAAAAATCTTAATAGCAATATTGTAAGAAACTATTCCCAAAAGCAAGCCTAATAAAATTTGATGAAAATAATTTTTGTTTCACTCAACTTTGACATTCACAACTTCCTCTTTTATTATAATAAGAAAAAAAATGTCTTTTTAGATATACCTCATGAACCATACTCGAATAATCTATCATTTTTCTTCTCAAAAACATATTTGCAGAGCCTGCTTCTTTTACTTGTTTGTACTTTTATCTCTCTGATGGAAAGGGTTCCTTCAGGACACATTTTTCCAAGTTCACTGCTTGAGATATTTGAGGAGGGTTCCCCTGCTTGAGTATCCATCCAACCCATATTCGAGTAGTTCTACAATTGCACAGTCTAAATTAATAATACTGACAATTGAATGACGAATGATGATACATAGAATTGATATAAACTAATCCTAAAAACACTAAAACATTATTAATATATTTATATTTCATAAATAAAATTGATATAAAAGATTTGGAAAGATACATTAAAAAATAGAAAAACAGTAATTTATAATAGAAGGAAACTTAAATTGCTATTTAAAAAAAAAACAAGAGTCTTAAATCTTATCATTTTGTTTCATTATCATCCATAAGTACACACCTCTAGCATAATAATTATATTTTACCACCCATAAAATGAAAAAAAGATTTTCACAAGAGAAATTGAAGCTAGATTATAAAAATGAACCATCTTATTGGAAACTGGAACTGTTATCATACCCAAAAGGACTACAAAATTTCACCTTATCATACCCAGATTGTTGCTTTGCCTGGCGGAGGGAAATTTGATCAGTAAAATTGACACAGAGTATGTTGTCTCCATTGTCATGCTGGATAACAAAACACCAACTTTAATGGGCATGTACTGTCCCTTGTGTAATTGCCACTTGAATGCATTGCTATTTGATGCAGGGGCATCCATAATGCAAGCCAAAGACACCATGATTGAAGGAAGTTGCCATGAAGCCAAGGAGTCAAATCCTATCAATTGGAACATAAGATTTTCACCTTGGAGCTTTGAAGGATTGACTGGTGAAAGGTCCTTTTGATTGACAAATCAGAGTCTTTTTGAATGACAAATCAGAGTCTTTTTGAATGACAATAAATTAGAATAGGAGTTTTAGATGTTTTCTTGGTTTGTAATAAATATTAAGGATTGATCTTATCTCCTTATAAACATCCACTTGTTGGACACAAGACCCCTTGGTGACTTATAAACCTTGGGCATCTTTTGAGTCCTTGGATGAAATGAGCATAGTAAGTGTTTATTAGGTGTCTTTTAGATGTTGTTAAGAAGTTTGAAGGTCCAAAATAACTTTAATAAGGTTCCTAAAGTTTCACAACACATTTTTAACCTTCTCGGCAAAGTTGTTTGCAAAGTTGTAATGCAACTTTAAAAGTTGCTTAACAAAGTTGACATTTGTTGGATAAACTGTTCTAACCACCTAGATGGTTGAACCAACATTTGGAGAGCCTATTTTAGGCTTCAAATGGTCGAAGACAGACAGAGAACCAGTATTGTAATCATTTTGCTTTCATAAAAAATAAAAATAACCCTGTTTTAGTGCATTTCTGGTGAAAAATGAACTCTGTACGGCTGTACGGATGGTGGTTGGATGATAAAATTTTCCTGGAAGTTGTAATAGTGACATCTGATGCTTTGGAAGTTGGTTTGATTGATTCTCTTTGTTTTATATCTAAGTTATTTCAAATTTTCTGTGCATTGTTTACAAACCCTCATTTTCAGGGTTTGACTGATGTAAAGACCTTAACTCACGTTTCAACCATTGGAATTCCTTCTTCCTTGGTGGAATGAGAGTTAAGGATGTATATTTGTATATTCTAAAAGCCCTGACTACTCTGCATCACTATTGAACCACATTAATGCTTTTTTCCTTCAACAAATGAGGACAGTCACTGTAAAGACAACATGATAATGTACACTCACTGTAAGGATAGTCACAAATGAGGAAATCTCAGAGTGATTATCCCTTGTGTAATTGCCGCTTGAATACAATGCTATTGAACCACATTAATGCTTTTTTCCTTCAAGTGGCAATTACACAAGGGACAGTCACTGTGAGATGTCCTCATTTGTGACAAGGACAGTCACACATGAGGACATCTCACAGTGACTGTCCCTTGTGTAATTTCCACTTGAATGTATTGCTATTCAACCACATTTATGGGCCTGTTTGGACCATGGCACACAATAGCATCTACAGAGAAGAATATCCCAGGTGTAACAAGTTGTAAGAATATACCAACAGTTCTAAGAAGTTCCCTAGCACATAGTAGCATCTACAGAGAAGAATATACAACATGAGGGCAGCCACTGTAAAGACAAAATGATAATGTACACTCATTGTATGTGTACATTATCATGTTGTCTTTACAAGGATAGTCATTTGTGACAAGGATAGTCACACATGAGGACATCTCACAGTGATCGATTGTCCCTTGTGTAATTGCCACTTGAATGTATTGCTATTGAACCACATTAATGCTTTTCTTCTTCAACAAATGAGGACAGTCACTCTAAAGACAACATGATAATGTACACTCACTGTAAGGACAGTCACAAATGAGGACATCTCACAGTGACTGTCCCTTGTGTGATTGCCACTTGAATGTATTGCTATTCAGCCACATTAATGCTTTTCTTCTTCAACAAATGAGGATAGTCACTCTAAAGACACAATGATAATGTACACGGGCTATAAGTGTACATTATCATTTTGTCTTTACAGTGACTGTCCTCCTTCAAGTGGCAATTACACAAGGGATTTGTGTTTTCATTTGTGTTTTCAACAGCGCCGTAACCCTCCGCGAAATCACATCGGGATATAAGGGCAAAACAAACAAGAACGTTGTCATTTGTATTTTCAACAGCGCCGAGAGAGATAAACAAACTTAAAACTCAGACTTAAGAAAGATGAAGGCAATGCTTCAAAAGGCCGATGCCCTAAATACGGGAAAACACAATACCACCATTAAACGATGCCCTAGTCACCATATCAATGCTGCCAGCTCCGTACCAGTATGCTGACTGCTCACTTTCATCCTGTGATAAAGGTAACTTCATTAATCATACTTGAAATGGCAGCATACGAACTAAAGCTGATGAACATTTATAAACTAAAAGTTTAAAACTACAGATTACAAATGTAGTAGTTTCATACGAAAAGAACTTGATGTCTGAAATTTACCATTAGAAGTATCCAAAGGAATACCACAGTGCTGTTGAACTTGGAGAATCGGAGATGATCTACACAGCAAGGTTCAACAGCTGTAAGGACTGTTACACCATCTTTAGCATTTGAATACATTTTCTCCTTGGCTTCTGGTGGATCCTCAAAGACCCCCAATGACGTTTTCCCTACAATTATCAATTGTTTGTCAGTATGAGATATTAATAAATAAACATTAATCACAATATTAGGCAAACAATGTTCTTGATGTCTGAATCTAAATCACAGAAAGCTCTAATAAAGCAGTTCTCAGTTTCACATTAAACTAAGTTTCAATTTCAAATGGTTATAATAATTTTTGCAAGTTATAAGTAGCTGGTTACAGTATATGACATAAAAAGAAAAAAAATCATTTCTATTCTTTTCTTCTTTTTCTCTTTCAACGAAGCTTTTGCACCACACAAATGCATACCAAGAATTTCTCAGGAGGTTTCAAGACCATTGCATACCAAACTTCTTCTCTGTAGATGCTACTGTGTGTCGTGGTCCAAACGGGTCCAAATAGACCTAGTGACTCTAGTAGGTCTCCAAAACCTGTTCTGCAGCAATAACTCTTCAATTTGACAAAGGACCTTATGAACTTATATGTTTTTTGAGTACCCTTTTTGATGTTCTAACAATCCTCCAACTCCCAGACCTTGACTCCACTCCAGAGCATATCAATGTCCTTATTGAGTCCGCAGACCTAATGCATGCCTTTGGGTGTGGGTTCCAAAACAAGGCATTGAAAATGGGTGCATGAAACCAAGATCAGAGTTTGAAGATGTCCACCATGCTCTAAAGATCTAGATTCAACAAGGTTTGAGGTCCTTTACTTGCCGCTACCCTCTGATCTTGCATAATCCATCAACTCCTAGTCAAGAACATTGAGATTCTTGACCTAGGGCTTGCTCTTGAAATTCTCTGGCTTAGTATCCTGTTCCAAAGCTTTTAAAATATGAAAATAAACCCCCTTAACTTGCATTTTACAAAGAACAGAGGATATCCTATGGTTTATTTGCAAGTTAAGGCCATTTGAATGCAATAACCCAAAAAATGAGGGTTTGACAGAACAACAGATAAGAAAAAGGAATAACTTTGATATAAGGTGTCTTGAATCTACCAAATAAACTCTCAAAGCATAAGATATAAATACTCTAACTTCCACACTGGTCTGCCCTCCCTTTCACATCCGTACACTGTACAGTGCTTGAAGGAAATGCACAAAAAAGGCTCTGAAATAGTGGCTCTATCTGACAGAGAGTCCATGCTAGGCTTCATGACTAACCTAGAGCACATTCCTTGTTATGGAGGAAGTTTGAATGTTGAAGAACTTATGGAATGGATAGAGGACCTAGATAACCATTTTGACTACAAGTATCTTATTAATAACCATTTTGACTACAAGTATCTTATGGATAGAGGACCTTGATAACCATTTTGACTCATTTAGTATCTTATTGAGCTTCACTTTGTTTCGAGAATATAGTTTAATATTCTCTACTAAACAGGGCCAACCACGTGAAGGTGGAAGCTCATTTGGCCCCACCCCCCTCCCCCTAACATCACTCTACATTCCCCGTTAACATCTAACATTCATTCATTCTTTCAATTATTAATAAAATGTAACATTCAATCAATATCACATGATAACATTCATTAACACATTAGATTCGTTAACACACAACATTCATCAATATGAAAATAAACACATAATTCATGAACATTCATTAGCACATAATTAAATTCATTGAGACATAAAATTCAGTCATTATCAATTAAGGTATTTAGATGACAATCATTTCTTTTTTCTCTTTCTAATTTTTTTTTCTATGTAAGCTCTAAGAGGAGCATCAGTGTTATCATCAATACCCCCCTCATCAGTTGTTTTGTTCTTTGTTCTTGATGATCTCAAATTCCTATGCTGCTGCAAAGGGGGGTCCTCTACAATAACAAATAAAAGAGTTAAATTTAAAATATTTAATTATAATTGTTACAAGTATTTAATTATTTTAAAGAACATAACTGTGGCGCTCTTTAATTACCTGATCTGGCCACATCATTTTGTCTAGACTCAACCTCAACATGCTCATGAGCACCGACCCCTCGATCCTCTACAGTTGCTATACAAAATGTTACATTAATCCAAACACCAATTGTAATTACATATAAAATTTTTAATAGCAAATGTATACCTCCACCACTAGGATGCACATCATGCGAACCTTCATTATGCATAGATTGTGTAGAAGGATTGTCAGGCTGCATTCCAATATCCTACACATTGTTATCATTGCTTTCTTAAAACAGATATACTCACTTTATATTAGAACTTAACATCAAATAGACTAATTGGTAAAGTATTCAATTTGAAATAAATTTCATTTAGCTTATTTACCTGTGGCTTAGATGCATCATTATTTGAACCTTGCACACTGATTTCAGCTCGTAGCCGTTTAGCCACGGCTCTATAGCCTTGTTGGAAGCCAATTCTCTTGTCCTCTTCTGTGAGGCATCTATTGAACTCTGACCCCTACATTTTTTCTTGGTATGGTGAATTTTACTTGCATTGTTTGATCAAAAAAAATTTCCTTGCAATATATAAAAAAATTGATACAAGTTTTCATTTACTAATACTTACAACTCGTGCTTGAAGTTTGGAAAAACCACCAGAGCCGAGCTTGTGTGTCCCGTGCTTTTCTAATCTTGCCTTTGTTGCCTTTGATGTGTCAGGCAATCTATGAAAAGTTTGAAATATGTTAGAGACCAATATAGGAAAAATTTAGAGGTTAATTAGTACATAATTACATTCTCAAAAGTATCACATACCTTGCTCTACTCTCTACTGGCGTAATTCCTTTTTTCATGTCGGCTTTATACTTTCCATCCAAAATCAAACCCTGCCACTCAGCCTCAAGAACACAGGGCGGACGCTCGTGCCTTGGGTTAACCTCTAAATATTTCCTGTACTGGTCCCTAATATACTTCAAACATAAACCAGCTCTTTCAAGGAGCTTGTTTCTCTCGAATGCACGAGGTCCAAAAAGCTGGGTCATACTATCTACAAGATCATCCTTCAACTTTTTATCTTGGTTATTCCACCTTTTAAGTAAAAAAAAACATGTTAGACTCATAAATGAAGAGAAGCTACCTTTAATATAGTTCAAGAAATTGATGAAAAGGAAAACTATTCTAGCAATGATATGAAATCAAAATAGTGGTTTGGGGTTTTAGTTAGGATATGATGTTCCACCATGTACGTATGGTGGGCCCGAATATCCGCAAACACTCGTCACCAAGTTTTCGCCAAAAAATATCATTCCCTACAAAATAATCATGGGATCATTAGTCGATGAAGAGTGATCAAAAACTAAATTACTATTATATCACTATAGAATAATAATAACTTTAAAGTACCTGGAAGTTTGGATACTTTTAAGGGAACGCCTTCATCGTCGCTGATGATCAATACGCAATCCTTCACCGTTCCCGTACTAGGAACACGGGAACATCCAGGAAATGATGTTGCATTGGGACTTGTTGCATCTCCTATTGCAAAAAATGAAAACCATTATCAAATGCCTCCAAGAAATAATACTTCAAGGGAAATAAATTGGTGCAGAGCACCCATGGCACAAACACAATCAAGGGATCTACATCGTAAACACATAACACTTAAACACATAACAAAAGAGAGAAAAAGAGGGATTTGTGTACCAGTAGATGGTGCAACAGTTGGTGCATTTAGGCTGTGTGTTGTTGACATGGCAGTCGGCAAGACATTTGTGGCTGTCCTGGATGGAGGCGGCGTTGTCATATCATCATGGAAAGGAGCTGAAGAATAAAATTGTTAGAGCATGCATAAATATAGAACGCGTGGACTAGCATGGACAAGATTGTTAGAGCATTAAAAAAAAAGATTGTTCGAGCATGTATTGTCAATGATTATGATCATTCCTATATATATTCAGTGGAAAACACAAGTGGGGAATGGAACATGTGATCTACCTGAACCACTTGCAATACCGGCCTCATCATGGGAATGGGGTTCAAAATTACGCAAATAACTCTGTAAAGACAATGCATCCATATTTTAATTAATGTCATAAAAGAGCATAACATAAAAACCATTATTGAACTCTTGTAATAATTAAAAATTTCATTAATACTTACTTTAAAGTTTTCAGAAGTGCGCAACAACTCAGCTGCCCTATCTTTTATTTCCTGAGTCTGAGGATGTATGGATACCAAACGTAGAAGTTCTTTCCCAATTTTCTTTAGCAGCTTTTTAATGGAACCGATCGGGTCATCGGTCTCTGCTAAATCAATAAAAAAAGGGTCCACAAGGGGGGACTCCTGAGGGACTGCAGGTTGCTTTCCCTCTCTCCGACCACCGGCCCTCTGTGACAACAATAGTATTAGTATTATCAAAATTACTCCAAAACAATGAAGAAAATAACATTAAAAAAAATAACATTTTGCTTCTATCTAGTTTGCACAATTACAATGAATTTTACCTGCTCATGTGTAGATGAGCTAGGAATATCGTCACCATCACCTTCGGGCGGTCGCTCCATATTGTGCCCCTGTGTCAAAGATCAAGTATAAAAATGTTAGCCAAAAATTTAATAACTAAATGGTATGTTGGAGTCATTGATTAGAAGTTGGTTTAATAGTATGTACCACCCCCATGATAGTAGCCTCGTTTGTATCTATGCGGTTCAAATTGTAATCAATAAGCAGCTCTTCCCCTGCACGTATTGATTTTATCGCACAGATGAATACATGATTTCCCTCGCGCGCCTCAAATATGCAATTGGGTTGCTTTATAGTTGACCCAGGTCGTGTACTATTTATAAAACCCGCAATATTCCCTGTTGCTTTTGGCCTTCCATCAATGTATATAGCCACACTTTTATTTTGATTATTGTCTTGCTGTTGTATATAATTTGCCGAGAGTTCATACCTACGCATACTTTTTTTATATTGAACAATATGCATCCAACTTTTGTAATCGTAACATGGTCCAACATACTCCATCAATTCAGAAACTTTGTTGTAAGACACCTTTATGCCATCCATAGAAAATAGGCCCAAACCATGTAATGATGATGGTGCTATGCGATATATCCTCTCATTAACACAAAAATCAATGTTTATTGGAGGAAGTTCCTTGGGTACCCAATGTTTCTGTAGATGTTGGTACCTCAAGGGCACCTCGATGTCGCCTTTCGTCTCATCATCATAAGAACATGACCCCCCTTGAGCAAGGAAAAATTTCATGTGTTTATTGAATTTCCTTCTAGTCCTTTGACCTCTAGTTAATCTCCCTATTCTAGATAAACTGCATGTCTCACTTTCCTCTTCTATTCCTATATTTCCCTCACTCGAGGAAGACACTTCTGACAAATACCTATTTGCTGGTACCTGCAAATGGGAGAGATCTTAGAAGACATCAATCTTACTATTGATAAGTGTATTAAATAGACTTTCTATAAGGTGTATTGACTTATACCTGTCGATCCATGAGACTGTGCGGGATGCTCTTGAAAGGGGTTCAATTTCCTGCAAATGTAATTCAATTATCGTGAGCATAATCACATCATAATCATAATCACATCCATCATAAGCATCACATAAAAATTAAAAACATTAAAACGTACACATTATAACACTTATAGCTTTTAAATAGATAATGAATAAACTATGTAACCATTTAAGACAAATATATTTCTATCAAGAAATGAATATTAAATACATTAAGGATTGATGGCATACCTTTAAATTTCATCATCATCATCCTCATCATCATCATCATCATCATCATCATCATCCTCGTCATCGTCATCATCATCATCATCCTCGTTGTCGTCGTCGTTGTCGTCATCATCAACATCATCATCATCAACATCAACATCATCTTCATCATCATCATCAGTAGCAGCATCATCTTCTTCTTCTTCTTCATGAAAAATTGTCTCAGGAACATCATCCAATAATTGTCGATCGTGATCATCATCTACATCATCTTCTACTTCTTCGGTATCTTCTTCTTCCATCGCATTATACTTTATCGGCCTTCCTCTCGGTTCATGTCTAACAACAAATGACCAACCCGGTTTATGTGAAACCTCTGAGTAAAATACCTGTTCACATTGGCTTGGAAGAACATAGGGCTCATCCCCAACTGGCTCAAACGACCTTGTATTAACCATTGTAAATCCATTATCATGTTCAATAACAGTTCTATTAGGATCATTTGGATTAAGTCGTAGCCTGTACCATTTGACAACGAAGAGTACTAATTTGAAGGAACTAAAGTCGCACTCAAATATATCATCCAAAATGCCATAGTATTGATTTTTAGACTCTTGAGGATCTAAGTCATTTCTAGATGAAATATTAGTCACTTGAAAGACTGCAGTTATTCCAGAATCACAAGTTTTCTTCGTGTCATCCAACACTTTGACGCGAAATTTTTGACCATTACAGAACATACCCTTGTGGTGTTTAACCTGCAATAATATGTGAAACATGTCAAAATTATTATATCGTGAGTTGATAAACATACGGGTGATTAATAATTTTGTACGTACCTGGAAATCTCTTAAACCATATGCTAAATCTATTTCCCTTTGCGTAACATTAGAATCTCCATTACGATGAGCTTCTTTAACCAATGAAGATACACCTTCCCATGTTAATGTGTGACCAGAATGTTGACATCGTTCAATCCATACCGTCATCCAATCAAGATTGTTTGCAATATACAAATGTAGTGCATCCCACTCTCGAGCAACTGTACAAAAAAAAATAGACGACTTACAACTGATTTATTTTGAAGATTAAGAAATAATTTATTACAATAACATCTTATAATTTATTACCTGTCACTTTCCTCAATCTACCTTTCCCCATCAAGTACTCCCCTTTGAATTTTTTAAAAGGGTCGAGATCCCAAATGCGATCTACATGGATATTTGAAGCAAACTTAGGAAGATATTCAGTAATGTACACCATAGTCTGGTATACCATGTATCCCTCTACCATAGAACCCTCAGGATGTGCTCTTTGTCAAACCAAAGCCTTCAAAGATTTCAAGTGCCTCTCAACCATCCACATTGACCTAGTGTGTGTAGGTCCACACAATTCAATCTCCTCAACTTGGTGTATGAGGTAGTGTTCTTGTGCATTGAAAAAAGTTAGAGGTAGACACTTTTGCATTTCACACAATAAATGAGGAATTCTTCTCTTCCAATAGTTTATATCTTCTTTATGGATTTCTTTAGATGACAACCACCTACATTAAGAGATTCAAGTCACAAAAAATATATAAATACGAGACTTTACAAAATAATATACAATAGATTACATAGCAAGAAAAACAAATCGCGAATATAATAAATATATACAACAAATTGAACAGATATTACTGCTTACCTCATGTATTTTCCAAGATCATATATCACTTGTTTGATGTTATTGTTGAAGTGCTCTGGGAGAGATAGAGGTAGCACGTACTGCAGTAATTATAAACCAATCATTTCATTATTTTCTAACATAACATAATGAATAGTACACGTAGTTTATGAATATATTGTAAATACAGAAGAACATAACTTACCTTGATGAAAGTATGCCAATCATGCGTTTTGAGCCCTGGCCCAAATTCACTTTTCTTTGATATGAGATTGCTTATGTTCCCAGCAAATCCTGTGGGAAATCAAATTTTTCGTATGACTTCTTTTATGGCATCACTTTGCTGCTCCGTTAATAACCAAGGAAGGGCACTTATATTAATCTGATCTCTATTGCTATTTGAGTGAATGAAATTCTTCAGTGCATGATTGGATTCATGAATGTCATTACAAATTTTGACAATTTTTTCTTTGTCACGCCTTCCATCCAGTATTTTCCACAATGTCTCTGTTATATTCTTTCCAACATGCATAAGATCAAACAAATGCACAATTTGTAGGTCCTCGTAGTAGGGCAACCTACTAAATTGTCTGGGATAGCTTTTTAGTCCCTTTGGAAGGTTGTCAGTAGTGCCTTGACGACCTTCACGATCATCAATTACATAATTAGTAAACAAAAATCACAATAGAAATATATAAATTACAAACATAAACCATTAAGTGGAACGACATTACCTCGACGATTAATTCTATTATATTCCAACTTCCATAGGCGAGGTGTCATTCTTCGTGGCTTTGATGTAGTCTCTTCTTTCCCATTGAAAAGATGTTTTTCCATACTTCGATACTTATGATTCCTGTGGAGGAAGTGTCTGTACTCATCAAACACATGCTTTCCTAAACTTTTTGAATGACGAGATTTCATCTTTGGACCACAAACTGGACATGCAAATTTTCCCTTTGTTTGAAGACCTACAAGATAATGATATAATTGGATTATTAAATATGTTGATTTTTATAATTAGAATTATCATGCGCAACTTGAATTCACTATAACATACCACAAAAATGTGTTAGCCCTGGGGCATCATGTATTGTCCATACAAGTATTGCATGGAATTGAAATTGTCTTTGTCCTATTGGTCTAGACACGTCATACATAGTGACACCGTTCCATAACTCCACCAACTCGTCAATAAGAGGCTCAATATATACATTCATATTTTTAACTTGATATTTACCTACTTGAATGAACAGTAACATTACATAATTATTGTGACCATTTTACTGTAAGATTTGTAAGTACATGTAAATTAATAACTATCAAATGATAAAATACCTGGAACAATCATTGCCAACATAATGTGCTCCCTCTTTATTGACATCCACGGAGGAATGTTATTGTTGATAACAAAAACAGGCCACACCAAGCAAACAGATCTCATCTCTCTAAATGGATTGACACCATCCGCTGCCAATGAAAGCCTGAGATTACGAGGTTCTTCTTTGAAGTGTTGCCACTTTTCCTCTATGTGCATAAATGCCGAACCATCCGCAGGGATTCGAATAATGTCATCTCGACTTCTATTGCGTGCATGGTAATCCATAAATTGTGCCAAGCTAGTACACCTGAATAATTGTCGCATCCGTGGAATAATGGGGATGTAACGAAGAACCTTGTGAGGCACCTTTTTTGTTATTCGATCTGTTCGATATCTACTCGTATGACATACAGGGCATTGTGTTGCAAATTCATGTTCTTTATAATATATAATATGATCATTGGGACAAGCATGTATTGCTTGATACTCCATTTCAATATCTTTCATAATAGCAGATAATTCTCGATATGAGCGAGGTAGAATATTTGATGGTGGTAACAAAAACTTGCCTATCAATCTACAGCAAAAAATATAAGTTGTTAATATAAACAATATTAGTGGTACATTATTCACCCTTTGTTAACTATAAAGACATATATGACATACCTTAACATACGTGACATTGTTATGTTGGATAAACCATTCATAACCTTCAAGTTCAACAACAACAATACAGCAGAGAGAAGAGTTGTTTGGGAGTCTTTGTATAGGGGCTCGTATGCCTTCTCAAGTAGAGGTACATCAAGGCTATCATCATCATCATGATCAGATCCGCTTGGACTAAATGTGTCATGGATCAATGTATTTATACCATCATCTTCAATTGTGTTTTCTGGCGCATGATCGTCATCTTCCATGGGATCATTATCTTCACCTTGGATATTCGCACCCCCATGTTCCTCCATATCATGTACTTCCCTGGGGAGATCAACCTATATAAAATTGATTAACATAAATAAACCATGATCTTCAACTCATCATCAAGTGATTTCATATGTATATAAATTGTTAAAATGATATAATGAACAACTTACCAGTGGATGATAGTCATGCCCCCCTTCAATGTGACCATTCTCCCTACAATGTCTCTTAACTGTTTTGATTAGCAATCTTCTACGGTTTAAGCCCTTACAAATTTTGCAGGGACAATAACATTTTCCATCACCTTTTCTTTTCAAGTTAGACCACAATCTAGCGATTGTCTCCCTATTTTATTCTTCACTTATATTATCTGACATGATCGTTCTTCGCAGGAAGCAAAAATTGGGCTATGAAAACTTCGGTCTACAACTTTCAGTGACTAAGCAAAATTGTCAAAAGTACACAAAACATATAAGCTACAAGGCCTTCTTGCTTAGCTCTAGAAGCTCTCTAGCAATCAAAACATATAAGCTACAAGGCCTAACAGCAATTTCAAAACATATAAGCTACAAGGCAAGACATATTACATGACATGGCAAAAGGATTAAAATATACATTAGCTTAAAAAATATACAATTTTCAAACCTGAGCGCGCGGCTATAACTCGTGCAATGGTCTTCTTGCTTAGCTTTAGAAGCTCTCCAGCAGTCAAAACATATAAGCTACAAGGCCTAATAGCAATTTCAAAACAAGGGTCATCAAAAGAACCAAAAACAATGTGTGCAAACAATACCTTGTGAAGTGGTATAGACAATTAGAAGATGCTACTATGTGCTAGGGAACTTCTTAGAACTGTTGGTATATTCTTACAACTTGTTACACCTGGGATATTCTTCTCTGTAGATGCTACTGTGTGCCGTGGTCCAAACAGGCCCATAAATGTGGTTGAATAGCAATACATTCAAGTGGCTTACACAAGGGACAGTCACTGTGAGATATCCTCATGTGTGACTGTCCTTGTCACAAATGAGGACATCTCACAGTGACTGTCCCTTGTGTAATTGCCACTTGAATGAGGACAGTCACTGTAAAGACAACATGATAATGTACACAAGTACCATGAAGGTAGTCGCAAGTTAGGGCTGTTTCATTGCATACCCGAAACAATGAAGACATTACAGTCCACAAAACGTTTGTGCTTGAAAGATGAACAAATAAAATTAAACTTCTAAATAACCAAAGCCGCTAACAATAAATTCAACACAGATATGTCCTCATTTCTGGGTATTTTAGCTCTCTAACAGCTGAATACCAGATTACATAATAATGACAAAAGAAAAATAAACCCAACGTACTCAGAAATTGTAGCTGTGATTTCGCGGAGGGAATCTCTCTCGGCGCTGTTGAAAACACAAATGACAACGTTCTTGTTTTTTTTGCCCTTATATCCCGATGTGATTTCGCGGAGGGTTACGGTGCTGTTGAAAACACAAATGACAACGTTCCTTTTTTTTTTTGCCCTTATATCCCAACAACATCGCAATTGCAAGTTAGGGCTGTTTCACTGCATACCCGAAACAATGAAGACGTTACGGTCCACAAAACGTTTGTGCTTGAAAGATGAACAAATAAAATTAAACTTCTAAATAACCAAAGCCGCTAACAATAAATTCAACATAGATATGTCCTCATTTCTGGGTATTTTAGCTCTCTAACAGCTGAATACCAGATTACATAATAATGACAAAAGAAAAATAAACCCAACGTACTCAAAAATTGTAGCTGTGATTTCGTGGAGGGAATCTCTCTCGGCGCTGTTGAAAACACAAATGACAACGTTCTTGTTTTTTTTGCCCTTATATCCCGATGTGATTTCGCGGAGGGTTACGACGCTGTTGAAAACACAAATGACAACATTCTTATTTTGTTTGCCGTTATATCGTGATGTGATTTCGCGGAGGGTTACGGCGCTGTTCAAAACACACATGACAACGTTCCTTTTAAATTTTGCGCTTATATCCCGACAACGTCGCAATTGCGATAGTTACAAATGTATTGTCGTCGCAAATTGCGACGGTGTCGGGCTATATTTGAAAAAAAAAGAGCAAAACCACATGACATTTGCCTGCCGTCGCAAATGGCCGTCGCAATGTGACCCCAAATGTATTAGTGTGAGGATTCAAATAGTGCGATCATTCAGGAAGTATCTAAAGAATCATATTTACCTACGTCTATGATCGCTCAAGTAGATTAGGGGTGCACATGAGGATTTGAGGCAAACACCAGTGATATCGGCAAGAATAATCAACCGGTCTAGTTAAGTTGGATAAATTAATTCAACGATGAAGTCAAAGTCAAAGGCCAATAAGTTTGAGTTTGAAGTGTTTAGGGCCGACATTGAGGATTTAATTTTGGTACTTTGGCATGCTCACATATGAGTTTCAAAATGTTTTTGAGGTCAGCCTTGTAATACATTTTAGGGTTTTATGCTAACTTGAAAAGATGTATAAAAAGATGTAAAATCATTAAGTTATGGTTATCAAATAATGATGCGATGATTGAGATTGTTGAAGATGAAGTAGAGAAATGTGTTAGAGGTGTTGGAACAATCAGAACAACACAATGAGTAGTACAAAAGCGGATCTGTCATCTATAGAAGGTGCCATCATCAGGTCATTCTTTGAGTTTTCTACTCAAGGAAAGTTCTAACAAGCTTGCAATCAAAATCCTCTAACAAGGTTACTCTTAATCGGGTAAGAAGGATCCTAATAGGTCTGAAAATTAAATCCTTTGACAGGGTGACTCTCAGAAGGAGTTTTAAATCTCTTAAGTGAGTAGTTCCGAACATGACTTTGTAATAACCTTTAACCCGGTTATAGATACTCTTAACTGGGTATACCCCTAACAGAGTAATGTAATGCTCCTAACAGAGCATATCTTATTACTAAAATAGTGAGATTAGTGGTTACTAATTCCCACCGTGGTTTTTCTCACTAACAAGGGTTTCCACACAAAAATATTGGTGTCCTTGTGTTGATTATTTATGGATTATTTATTTGATATGCTTCTATGTTACATTTACATTTGCATGTTGGTTTATTTGGAAGTGTATGCAAAGATTTTGTAGATTAGTGGTTGCACTAATTCATCCCCCCTCTCAGTGCCTAAGACTAACAAATCTAACATGTGTACCAAAATTTGTGAGGTAAAAATCCAACCTGTGTGCTACAAGCTAAAAACATGCAAGATTAGGCAAAATCAAGATTCAACCTATACTAAACATTTTCAAAATAAACATGCAACAACACAAGAAATCTTCACCACAACCTACGATGAGCTAAAACAAGGGTACCCAATCAATCTTGTTTGATTTTATCTTAGAGAATTTGTGGGTGTGCTCTCTTAACACAATACACTAGTCCCACTATGAAGCTTGCATACAAAAGAATAAGAAATCTTAAGATGCAAGCTATGATGAGTGAAGTGATTATGGAAAAGTATGAAGAAATTTCCCCAAGCTTCACCAAATGATGATGCAAATGCAATATCTATTGCTAAGAATGCAAATGCAAGAGATTAACAACTAGATTCAAATGAAAGAACTAAACTAAGAATGAGAATGCAAAATTCAAGCTAAGCTAAGAAAACCAAATCTAAGCTACAATGCAAGAATGGAAATCTAAGCTACCATGAAATACAACAAGCTATCAAACTAGAATGCTAAGAATGGAAGAGTGCAAGTGCTCAAGAATGCATAAAGATCTAAGTGCTAAGTCCTCAAATGAGGAGTGAGGCCTTCTTTTTAAGGTTTCTTGAAGAGGCAAAAATATGTTAGAAAGGGTTAGGGCTTGAAATGGATGAGGTGACATCCACATAAGAGCCACAAAGGAAAAAATACAAAGTCATGCAAAAGTAAACCACCTTTTAGTGGGCCAATGAAATCAACATTGGAGGGAGACAATAATTTGAAATGATTGGAGGAGAATAAAGATGTAGAGGTGGCTTTTCTTGGGAAAAGAAATGTCACATGTGTGTGCAAGTGATTAAGGCTAAAAGGGTTTTAAATACTTTTAAAGTGTGATTAGATGAAAAATAGCCAAAAAGCAAAGAGAGGCGAGATTTAAATTAAATTAGATTTAATTTAAATAAAGTTTAGAAGAATTTTAGGAAAATGGAGGAAATAAATAAATAAGATTTATTTAAAAGGGAAATATGGAGGAATCATAAATTAAAACAAAATTTTAATATATTAGAGATAGTATTTAAATTAAATTTAAATACAAAAGGGAAAATTTAATTTATTTAATAAAATAAAATAAATAGAAGAATATAACAAATATAGTCAATTAATAAAATCAACTATATTGTTAAGGGTAAATATTAAATTAATTAATATTAGAGTGCACAGGACAATTTTAGATATCTACATTTATAAAAATAACATTATTTCTATTATATTTATCCATATTCAAAAAATAATCAATAAATAATGATCTCATAACAAAAACTAGATTATTTGATAAGTGAAGGTAGTGACTTCAATTTTGTAAAATTGGGTATGGCCATGCATTTGGAACCAATAAATGATCAAATACAATTGTAAATGCAAAATACAAAATGGGGGCGGGAAGGATATTGTTGACAACCTTTAATTAATTGATTTATAAAATTTAGCAGCTATAGGAGTTGGAAATACTATTTCCAACTATCTGTCATACTTATGTTATAAAACATGTGACAACCATCAAAATTAATACAAAGGTGAAATATTTATACTTTTTTCAACCATTGTACGAAGCCTCTTGGATTAATGAAAGATTTAGAGACAACTACTAAATGAAATGATGTAAAAAGATTTACAAAATGAAATGAGAATATTTACACTATAACCTTTACATTTTCCTTAGTAACTTATACACACATTATAATCTTTTCAATTTTCTTATTAACGTATGGTGAATTAACTATACTATATTATTTTTCTTATTCGTAGATATTTTTAAAAATTTTTTTCCGAACAAATATATAGATTTAGGTCAAATCCCACTGAGTTGTTTTGTTATACATCTATCAATGTTTATAATATTACCAAAAGAAATGTCATTAATGACGAGTATTTATATTTACATTATTGCAATTATTTGTTGTGTAGTTGGTAGTTAGATTAATATATAACAATTTATATGCTTTCTCAAGTAGTAGTTGGTATAGGTATATTAGTAGTACTCAATTGGTATTATTTAAAGAATAAATTATTATACATTGTTAGTATTAAGAAAATATTATATTTATAAATTGATATTAATAATATATTTGGTATATTTTTATTCTAATAATAATATATTTATATGATAAATATTTAAGTATTTTCTAAATTAATATTATTTTTATAATAAATACTATAAAATGATATATATTGATATTATTTTTTACAATAATGTCTAAATAGTATAATATTTAATTTATATGATTTCTTTTTATTAAAGATAGTAAATAAAAGTTTTTTGCAAGTGAAATTAAAAAAATATGTTGTTCTTAATAGACCATCATAGTATCCAAAAAACATTGTTAATGTATATTAGATAACTACTACTAGATCAACTAGGTTAATCACTATCAATAAACAAGTAGAATAAAGATTCTTGTGTTGGTTCTTGCATTGATATGAAATGTGCTCCTACTTATTTTTACCAATTG
Organism: Chamaecyparis obtusa; assembly: GCA_027943335.1. NCBI lineage: Eukaryota > Viridiplantae > Streptophyta > Pinopsida > Cupressales > Cupressaceae > Chamaecyparis > Chamaecyparis obtusa. The sequence continues at coordinate 519,795 of BSBK01001307.1, read as the reverse complement.
TAAGAGTTGTTCCTCCTTTAGATCTCTCTCATTATACCTATTGACAAAATACAGGAAGCCTTGTGGGAACAATTGGTTTTCCTTCTTATTGTTAGCATGTGTTTGTCCATACCATATCTCAGATGCATTGATTATAACGAGTCCTTCATGAAGCAAATTTTTGAACTTCATTTTTGAGATCTATGTAGTCCCGCAAGATAACATTTAAATATATGAGTTTGTACACAAACTTAATAAGCACCCTTCTGCTACCTTGAAATTTTTCCTCATTCCTATACACCCAAATTTGCCATAAAATTTCAGTAACAACAAAAGCCAAAAATGATTTAGATCTTTGGATAAAATTTTAATGTTCTCAAATAGAACCTCATTCCAATCAATTAGTATTATTCCAACCAAAAAGATCATAGCAAAATATTTTCCATATTTATTTAACAATTTATTGATTGATTTAGGAATTTTACAAATATGACATAAATCTGCATCATTATTTAACATCTTATAAAAAATCCTTTAAAGAAGAAGGAACCATATCAAATAGGTTTTATTTGGCTCAAAAACATTGTTCCAAGAATTATACATGATAATTTGCTAAACATTGTTATAAAAATTCATATCCCAATAATCATTAAGATACATAAACATAGAGCTATTATTAGGCAACAAATTGTATATAATTTTTGGATTGATCTTACTCATTTTAGTACCATCCTGCCAAGAGACATTAATGAACTAGTCAACATAGGGAATTGTAGTGGTGTAAATGGTGAACTTGTCAAAATATTGCACCACAATCAATAAACCATTAGATTCATTGGTTAGTCATCAAAACTCAATGAAAAACACATAAAACCAACAAAAAATGGCTTATTGCTTCCTAATTAAGGTGAGTTTGATCCTAATTAATGGTGCTCTCATATTTGAAGCATAAGATCAATGACTTGATTGCCTAAATGGAAGATTCAACATGATTTGTACATCTATGATGCAAAATACTATGAAATCCTTAAGAAACAATGCAAATCAACTAAGAAACATGATCAAATTAAACTTAATTTGTACTCTACATGATTCAAATGATGATCTAGAATAATATTTAAACCTCAAAATGCTAGTAAATGCTTTCAAAATGCTCTCACATGTCCTAAAACAATTTTGGCATAATGTAGCTACTTGAATTCTAGATAGATAATTATCTTGGGTTGATGTTCTTTTATAGGATTTCATGAGAAATTGGGTGGTAGAATGCAATTACCATGTGTGGTTGAGATTTAAAGTTGTTTGATCCATGCGATTGAATTGGATTGATCAATTGAGATCATTTTTGCTTTGTGGTGAGTTGGAATTTAGAACCAATTTAGTTAATTCCTTTAATTCATTTATTTTAGCAAATGAGATTTTGGGTCTTGATTTAATTAATTGTGCTAGGACAATTCAATTAAATGATTTGATTTTTGATAATTGATCTTTGATACTTGATTAGGGATTAATTATGCAATTAGGTAGATCAACCTAATTACACAATTTAGCCCAGTGATTTGAGTGTCATGATGATTTTGATTAAGTCTCGATCCCCGAATAGGATTTAAGGCAAATTGAATGAAATTAGGGGCAATTGGTTGTACTAGGACATTTTAAGTTGATTACATTTTCCCCTCTTTGAATCAATGTGTGATCAACACGTTGATTCAAATAATGATGTCTGATGTAGATAATAGTTTGACATGGCTTATGATGAAACTACCCCTGGTCAACGTTGATTCTGAGAACTGAACCAGATTCAATCGATGAGTGATTAAAACTAGAATGATCATCTTGATGAGGTGCGATGAGACTGACCACATGTCCAAGATTGATGATGTTGATATTGACAATTAACCAATTTGATGTGAAGCAATGAAATTGATGACTGCCAAAAAGATTTTGAAAAACCCTAAGGTTAATAGGATTGAATAACTAGTTTGATGTGAAGCGATTAAGCTGATTACTGCTAAAAGATTGATCATGATAAATGATTTGATATGATTCTTGATGAAGCCAATTACATCATGATACATACATGATCAATTTGAAGTGAAGTGATGAAACTGACATGGCCCTTGTTGATTTGAAAAGATTAAGTTTGACCAATTAATTTGATGTGGTGTAATGAAATCACTCATTTAGATAGATAGGTCGGAGATACTCAAATTGATATGGATTTTGATGAAGTTGAGATGCCCCTAGAGATAAGATCATGTTCAATTTAAAATCTTGGTTTGACATCCTAATTTGATTGATTGATGAAGAAGATTTGATTAAATTCCTCACTCTAATTGACTTTGATTCGATGAAATTTAATAAATTTTGATGTGACCATGCCCCTTCGGGTGAAAAATTGATTAAAATCTTGATTATGATTGTTATGAATGATAAAAAAATGATTTCGATTGATTTCAAATTGATTTGAATAGTTTAGGGACTAATTTGAACTCATTTTGTGTTGTTCTACACATGTTTTGACCAAGTTTGTCCTCCTTGTGACCCAATTTCATAAGGTTGAACCAAGATTGACTTGATTTAACTTGATAAAATTGAGTCCAATTTGATTCGGTCAGGTGTACACCCAATGTTATGCTCCAATTTGACTTCTTTTGACTAGGTTTGACCAAGGTATCTCTATATTTTGACTTGGGTTTACCAAGGTTGATAGATTTAAAATGTTGGTAGACTAATCTTGAAAGATTCCTTATTGATTCTCCGCTTCATTGGTTGAAGTTTCTCTTGGCCAATTGCACCATGGCTAGGGTTTTGATCAATAGTTGAATTGTGGTTGAATTTCAAAAATTTACTTCTAATTTTGATTTTGATCCTAAAAATGAATTCCTAACAGTTGATTTAGTAGGCATTGCTGATTTTGGATCATTTTGCCAATTTTGAAATTTAGGTCAAAATAGGTCAAAAAGGTATATATAGGGTCATTTTTACCTTTTTACTATTTTATTTTTACTATTGAATTTTGCAGTTCTTGTGAGCCTTCTATGAGAAAAATACCAATACCCAATCAAAATCACTGATTCAAGATGTGTAGGCATTACAGGCGAGCCCATCAATACACCCCTCCAGTAAGTCGATCTATCAATCCAATTTTTTTTACAAATTTGAGTGATTTTTCCATATTTTATGCATTTATAGCATTTTTTTTGTATGAGAAGTTGAATTTTCATATTCGATAATGCCTTATTTCATACAAAAATCTATTAACTTATTGCATGTTCCACACAAAAAATTCTTTTTTTGTATCCTCATTCTCCTTATTTCACACAAATTTTTTCAGAAGGTGCCCTTGTCTTCATATGAGGTCGTGTTTTATTTTATATCCCTCTTAAGTTTTGTATCCCACCATTTCTTTCTTTTTACAAAAGAATGCTTTTTTTTTTGAAAAACTGTATTTCTTTGTATTGGCAATAATGATGTTTTTTCATGATTTTCCTTGATCGATTTGGTCATTTTTCTTGTCAATCTTATCTTGGTGCCTTATTGTTGCTGTCATACTATATTTTTATGTGATGAATGTCACTGATTATGGTTGTTTCTCTTTGATATTGCAGTCTATCCTCTTTATTTTCTATTGTAGATGAAATTTGATCATATCTTCTTTCGGCATTAGCAACCATGTACCATGAGTATGATCAGACATTTGTCCAATGGGGACAAGATAGTGATTGGAAAACTTGGATTGAGATATTGTTAGATATACCTGACATATAAGTTAATCACGGTCTACTTATTGTATTAGTCGAGAGATTTCATAATGAGAATAATACCTTCCATATGCCGACTAGTGAGCTCATAGTTACCCTTGAGGATGTGTACCACATTCTGAGGATCCCAATGGTTGGAGTACATGTATACTATGATTAGGCACTTGCATCTGGCATAGAAGCACTGAGGAGAATGTTTGCAAATTGAGGAATTGATAGTCAAGATTTTACATGGGACCATATGGAGAGACATTATTCTCCACTTCCTTCCATTATAGTCAGGTTGATTAGTGGGATCTTGGTGGCTGATTGTAGTGTGCATGATTTCTTATGTGGCTGGGGTTATTTGCTGGAGGATATGATGAGACAACCTCAAATATTTATGTGGGGTGTTTGTCTATTAGCGCACCTATATAGAGAGATGCATGAGATTGTATACAGGTGTAGCCAGAGTATGTTATCCAATGTCTTGGTATTGCAGATTTGGGCCTGGGAACATATCCCAATCACTTGACTGATTGGAGATAGGGATCGGTGGGTATGTCTTCCTTACATTGATCATTATAGAGGATTCCTTCATCAGTCCCACTTAGGGAAGACAAAGCATAAGAGTGGAGTCACTAACTAAGTTGCTGATGCATTGAGTAGAAGAAGATCTTTGATGACTGAGATTAAAATTGAAGTTCTTGGTTTTGATGAGATGAGAGATTCTTGTGAGTTTGACCCTGATTTTTCTGAGCCATGGAGAAATTGTAGAGCACCTATTCAAGATCAACAAGATACTAAATGGGATGAATATTTTATTTAGGAAGGTATGTTGTTTAAAGGTATTCAGTTGTGTATACTGAGATGAGTGATGAGATCTAATTTAATAAAGGAGAAACATAGTAGTGGTTTGGCTGGACATTTTGGTATTGATAAAACATGGAATTTACTTAAGGAGAAATATTATTGGCCACAGTTGTATAGAGATGTTCAGAAATTTGTGAAAAGTTGTGGAATTTGTCAAGTTGCAAAAGGAGTAAGTTAGAATACTGGATTGTATACACCAATTTCTGTTCTTGAGAAACCTTGGATTGACATCAGCATGGACTTTGTTCTTTGCTTACCGAAGACAATAAGAGGTAATGATTCAATATTTGTTGTTGTGGATAGATTTTCTAAGATGACACATTTTATACCATGTAGAAAGAAATAAGATGCAATACATGTAGCTGATCTTTTCTTTAAGGAAATTGTCAGATTGCATGGATTACCGAGGAGTATTATCTTTGACCAAGATAGTAAATTTGTTGGATACTTTTGGAAAACACTTTGGAAGAAATTTGGCACTGAGTTGAAATATAGTTCTACATTTCACCCACAAACCAATGGATAGACTGAAGTTGTGAATAGAAGTTTGGGAAATCTTTTGAGATGTTTAGATGGAGACACACCGAGTAATTGGGATTCTGTGTTGCACAAGAAGAGTTTGCATACAATAATTCAATGAATAGGAGCACTGGAAAGACACCATTTGAGATTGTGAATGGCACACAATCGAGAGGAATATCTAATTTAGAGACATTGCTGATGAGAATAAGAAAAGTGCTGAAGGATTAAAGTTTTCTGAGTGCATGAAAACATTGCATGAAGACGTGAAGTTAAAGCTGGAAGACAGTAATCAGAAATACAAAGATAGAGATGATAGATCAAGGAGACATAAAACTTTTGATGTTGGTGATGAAGGGATGGTTCATTTGAAGAAAGGCTGATTTCCTGTTGGAACATATGGGAAGCTGAAGATGAAGAAGTTTGGACCGTGCAAGATGTAAGGAAACTCAGGTGCAGAAACAGCTTCCTACGCTAATCTCTATAGGAGAGTATTGTGCAAATTCTTATAAATCCTTACAATTTCAGATTCGTTAACTACTTTAACAAAGATATTGCAACCACATACCATGCATACAAAAAAATAGAGAATGAAACAATGATATACCTTGGGGAAACCTTTTGGTAAAAACCCCGACACTCCAAAACCTGCACAATGTATTGATCAAAACTTTTACAGCTTACAATACACTTGCAATGCAAGTTCTTTTAGAAGATTTAAAAACCCTTGAAGACAAATCACGACAGCATAAAATGTTCCAACAAATACACTCACATCACATCTCTTCACAACCCTAAAAAAGATTATATCATATGCTTCACTTTTTAGGGCTACTCCCAAAGATAAACGTATTAGGGTTTTACCATTCTCTGAGAAAATAGGAACCCCACAATTGGGGAAGAGTGTATAGTACTCAAATTTATCAGTTGCCACATGTCTTCACCTGTCATTGAATCTTCTTGACATAGCTCTTATGTGTCATAGGAATTCGTCAGAACCATTTTAGCCATGATCTCCTTACACATAATTCAAGATGTCGACACATCAACATTATTTGCAAGAAATACATTTTACAAAACAAATAATAAGAATAGGAATTATCCAAGGTTGAGACACCTTATTCCTAACACAAGATTCTAAAGAAATTTGACAGTGGAAATGCATATGAGATTGAGTTACTTGATGACATGGACATATCACCTATTTTTAACATTTCTGATTTATATGAGTATCATGAACCTGATGAAGAAGTGATAGTACCGATATAATATCCTAAGAAGCAAAATGATGAAGTTGAACAGATTTTGAAGGAAAGAGTTGGTAAGAGTACAAGAGGAAAACAATATATGGAATATCTAGTAAAGTGGAATAATAGACCGATGGAAGACAGTTCATGGATTTCATAGTTTGAGTTGGATGTAGCTCAGACTAGACCTACCAAATGATTTAGAGAATCATTTCAAAATAACCCCAGGTGTCTGATGCAAGAGCATCTTAGGTCCTTGGCAATCCTATGTCACCAAAAACAATTTGGAGTTTGTCTGTGTTGGTCGGATTCTGCTTTGAATGAGTTGGTCGGTAGTTGGTCAGTTTCCTTTGGTTACCAAGTGTGGTTGGTCATTTCCTGGGCGGTTGGTTATTTCACTGGCACTCGGCATTGCTTGTTTGCTGCTTGGTTATCCTTGCTCACCGACGGGTTTAGTTTTGTTTTCTATTGAGGCCAACTTGTGCATTTATATTAGATCATAGATTTAATGTTGGAATCCATCATAGGGAAGTGTGTGGTCCTAGATTTGACTGTTCCTTCCATTGATTGTGGATCTAAAGACCGACTCAGTTTGGTAGCTTCTTGTATAAATGTAGTTGTTGGTTTAGAGTTTAGAGGCATTTTTTGGATAGGAGTTTGATAGAAGATAGAAGTAGAGATTTTGACAGATCGTCGCATGTTTGAGGACTTCTATAATTCATTGTAATATCTAGCCCTAATCGAGAAGGCCTTACAGCCCGACATGTATGGTTCTAGTTGATGAAAATATATAAAAGATTCTACATTCTCTCTCTCACTGTTGTGTTTGTTTGCTTCCGCATGTGTTTGTAGGATTGGATCATTAGGGTGCACCATTGTTTGGCCCCTCTTTCTCCCTACCTTGTGTCACTTTGTTTTCACATGCTATGGATGAATGTATTTTACTTTTGATATGCTGATACATATGCATGTTCTACCTGATTATGATTATGTGATGAAGAAAATGAGCTCTATGTTTTCTTTGTATTTTTCTCATTTTAGATATGAAATGTAATGATTATGTAATGATGATTATGATTATGCAATGGATATAACACTATTTATGTGATAATGAATGCAATATTTTAATGATATGAATGTAAATACAACTAATGTGATATGTAGGTTTCTTTTTCTTGCTAATATCTCGAGTAATCGATCATATCAGATATACCACGTGAAGATGTCAATAGAGAAGATATTAATGTTAGGATGATACTAGGCACAGATCCATTTTTATTTATTTAGATCTACCCAAGCTAATCCATTGTTGAGATATACTAAAATTAATGTAACACTAATATGAAATGTAACCTAAAATGCACTGGCCTTGTCACTTTTGATAGTTTTAGCTTTTTATATCATCATTGAGCATTTTGGGACGATGAAGCTAGTACAACTCTCACTAGTTAACATCAATCATGAGAATATGAATACTACTTACATCAAATGTAATATGGAAAGTAAATGCAAACATCAAGGCATATGATGTTAGGATGACCTGAACATTACTTCTAGTTGATATTGCAAGGTTTACACAAGCATTGAGGCATGCCAAGATGAGATGACCTGAGTGCATCTTGTGTGAACAAGAATGATAACAAAAAAGGAGATAGATCCAACCTCACATTAGCATTCAAATAAAAAGTTTGAGGTATGTGTGACATACCACAAGAATGGAGGCTCTTATCACAGACACCCCATTTATTTGACATATCAAGATCATCAGAACCACACCCACAAGTAGAAATCAAAGAAAAGTCTTATGCCCCTTGTCCTTGATCATGTAGTCTTTATCCATCTTTGAGTTACTTGGAAGGAACAATAATAATTAATCACCGATAACAAAAACCACAAAGATATAATTGATGATCTTTCCTTATTTCTCTAGTCTTTAGACATCATAGAGTTACTAAGAAATCATGATCAACATAGCTCAAACAAGTTTAGGTTATATGTTTGTTTGTTTGGGGTGTTGAGAAACATCAGTGCATTTTGTGGGTGCATGATGTTGAAAAATGCCATTGTGTACATTGATATTTGTTGTGTCTGTTGTACATTCTTGATTACTTGCTCTAGTGAAATTCATCTGATGGGTGTTGAGAAATATCATTGTATTCAATTTTTAGTATTCACTATTTGTATGATGAATTGGGTGTTGAGAAACAACTTTGTGTCAATGGAAAACTTTCCAATGGTAAGAGATCGGGATGAATGAATCTGATTGGTGAGATGACTGCCTGACAAGATGCTGACTTAGGTGATAAAAGTGCCAATAAACTACCCCACAGTGAGATGTAATTTCCTAGGGCTAAGACATTGACCACTTCTAAGCCATGATGGGGTTGCATGATCCAAATGAGCTATACAAGATCATGAATGAGACTAAAGATATATACAAGAGGGAAAGCAAAGATGAAGCTAATGCAGGTGGGATAGCCAAGCTATACATTGATAGATGGAGTGTTGATTACAAGTGATGCATGTTTACTAGGTTTTCACCACTTGGATTTATTGCTATTTTTTCTACCGAGGCACCTGTTTACTAGGTTTTCACTAAATCACTTTTCATGTTTTTTGATTTTTTTTGTACTTTTCTTATTTTATTTTTAATTCATCAAGGTACTTGTTTTCTAGGTTTTCACCGGGATGATCATTTTTTTAGGACTTTTTAAAATGTTTTTTATAATACCAAGGTGCATGTTTACCAAGTTTTCAATAGGATACCCATTTTTTGGGACATTTCCTGCTATTTTTGATCTTTTTTTAGGAACACTTTTTGCTATACACAAGTTGTTGAGGATGCTAAGCATATAATTTCTTCAAACAAACCACGTTTATTAGATCTAGGAGAGATTCTCCTTCAATTTTTGAGATTTCATAGACACCAGAGCCATATGTTTTTGTGATGATAAAGGGCCCCAACCAATTGGGTTCAAATTTCCCTTTTTGTGCTTTATTTTGCTGATTTTGGGGATTTTCTCTGAAAACAAGGTCTCCAACTTGAAATTATTGATGCTGAACTTTCTTGTTATATCCTCTAGACATTATTTTTTGGTAGACTCTCAGGTGATTGAATGCCTCTTTTCTGCACACATATAACAATTATACTTCTTGAATCCTTGCTATGCGATAGTCTTCATCTGTTATGAACCCTTGCAACAACACTCTTAAAGATAGAATTTATACTTCAATGGGTAATACTACTTCTGAGCCATAGACAATAGTGAAAGGTGTATCCCATGTTTGTATTCTGATACTAGTTCTATAGGACCATCGTGCCTAATTTAAGTGCAGATGGCAATATTTTCCTAATTTTTTTTACCATTTTGTCCAAGATTTTTAGTATTGTTTTATTTCAAGCCTCATCTTGTCCATTCCCTTACATGTAGTAGATTGAGAAACAATGCTAGGTGATGTGAAACTAAGTACACAACTCATCCATATCCTTGTTTTTGAATTTCCCCCCATTTTCTCTTATAATAGAAGAGGGGATCCCATACCTACAGATGATGTACTTTAGGATGAACATAGACACATGTTTATTAGTATCCTTGATTAAAGGGATGGCTTTTGACCACTTTTTGGAATACTCTATGATTGTGATAATAAACTTGTGTCCATTTGATGATGAAGGATATATCTAACCGATGAGATCAAAGGCCCATTGTTGAAATGGCCAGTGTATTATGAATGAAAACAATTCTCTTGTTGGAGCGTAAATCAAATTACCATGTAGTTGGCATTTATTGCAAGATTTAGCAGATTGGAAAACATCTTTTTCCAAATATTAGGCTAGTAGTATCCAACCCTTATGAGTTTCTTGGCCAATGAAAGACCATTCGAATGATCTCCACAAATACCTTCATAGACTTCTTGTAATGCACGTTCAAACTCTTCTCATCCTAAACACCCAATTAAAGTAGCATCTAGATCATTCCTATATAAGTCATTAGCTATGATTATATACCATGATGCATTTCAAATAAGGTTTCATTTCTCATTTTAGATAAGCTATTAGGGATGATTTGGTCTCTTAGGTAAGAATAAATTTGGCTATATTTGGAGGAATCATGGCCCATAATTGAGCATACTATTTAGGAATATGGGGAATCATAGATAGGAAAGGGTAGTTCTTCCACTAATAATTCATAGTAGAATTGGTGTTCTTCCATTTGTAACATTAAGGGTAGAGTGTCCATGGTGTCAGCTACTTTATTCTCCACTACGAGAATCTATTGGAAACTGATGAACACAAAGTATTTCTTCAAATCATCGATCATTCTTTTATATGGCATGATATTTTCATCTTTCATCTAATACTAATCATTGATTTGGTTTATTATCAGGTGAGAATCTCCATATATGTGTAATTCTACAATAATCTTCCATTCAATTTCTAGTTTCAATCCATTCATTAAAGCTTCATATTTGACAATGTTGTTGGTGCATGGAAATGTCATTTTGTATTCTTTAGGAATTTTGTATCCTTGAGGACTTATGGAAATAACATCAACCCCAGATCCCTATTGGGTAAATGAACCATCAAAGAAGATCTTCCATGGGTGTTCTATTAGGTGTAGGATTGCTTAATCAGGAAACTCTATTTCAACAGTTTTTTTATCTTGAAGTGGTGCATCATCTAGGTGATTTATGATGACTTGACTTTTGATGACTTTTCTGTCCATATACTCAATATCAAACTCACTTAAGATCATAACCCATTTTTCCAATCTGTCAGTTTATGTTTGTTTTTTGAATAGGTACATTAATGGATCAATTTTTGTAATAAACTTTACTGAATGAGCCAACATGTAGTGCCTAATTTTTTTTGAAGAAACTACCACCGCTAGGAAAGCTTTCTCAATGATGGTGTAATTGAGTTCATAGGAAATCAGTGTCTCGATGATGTAATAAATTGCTCTTTCCTTTCCTATTTCATCATTTTGCACGAGTATAGCTCCAAGGGATATTGTTGTAGCTAATATATATAGTAGTAATGATTTACCATGTATAGATGCCGTTAGGATATGTGGATTTGACAAATATTATTTGATCTATTGGAAATTCTTTGCACACCCCTCATTCCATTTGAAAGTTACACCTTTATGAAATGTCTTCATGAAGGGTTGTGCCTTATCAACTAGTTGGGAGATGAATATTCTAATTGATTGGAGTTTTCCTTGTAATTTCTTGATTTGACTGATGTTGTTTTATATTTGCATCTCTATGATGGATTTTACCTTTGCTGGATCCACATTGATACCTTTAGCTGAAATTATAAAGCCTAAGAGTTTCCCAGAAGTCACTCTGAAAGAAACTTTCTTTGGATTAAGTCAGAGTTTGAATTGTTCCATCCTGTCTAGTAATTTTCCCAAATCTGGTATATGTGTTCTTTTGTTAGCTGATTTTACAAGTGTATCATCTATGCAATATTCCATACTCTTATGCATCATGTCATGAAAGATAGTTTTTAAATCCCTTTGGTAAGTTGCACTTGCATTATTGAGTCCAAATGGAATCACATTCTAGAAAAATGTACCCCACACATAGGTGAAGGTAGTTTTCTCTTCATCTTCAGCTATTATTTTAATCTGATTGTAGCCTAAGAATCTATCAATTAGTGAGTACATTTCATATCCTGTGGTGAGATCAACAATCATGTCAATATTTGGAAGTGGAAAATCATTTTTAGGATAGGCTCTATGATCTCAAAAATATGTGCATACTCTGATAGATTTATTGGGTTTTGGGACTAGAATGATGTTAGAAATCTATTCAACATATTCTATTGCTCTGATAAAACCAACTTTTAGGAGCTTCTCTAGTTCTTCCTTGACTAATAGTGCTACATGTAGATGCATCTTTCTAAGTTTCTATTTCACTGGTTTGACCCTATGAGCTATAGATAGCTGATGCATGATTAGATCAGGATCAAGTCCAGGTATATCTGAGTAAGACCATGAAAAGTCTATTTTATTATCCATAAAGAATTGTGTGAATGACTATTTTTCTTCTTCTAATAATGATTCTTCTATATGTACCATTTGAGTCTTGTCATTTTTTTCCAAGTTGATTGGTTGTGTTGGTTCAATCAATACTAAAGACCTCTCTTGAAATTGATCAGGTAGGTTATCAAGCTTCCCATCCCGGGGTGTCTCGAAGAGATTTTCACCATTGGATGCATCATTTATTTTTTATTTTTTTGGGTTTTGATACTGCCACAATGTGGTTTTCACCATCAAAATGATTTTTCTTTTTCTTTTTACTTTTAAGAATGAAAAAATTGATATCCCCTTCTATCATATTCACACTCATTGTATTGGTGGAAGAGGTGAGGGGTTTGACTTTATTTAGGTAACATGCCAAAGTATAGTCATTTGGAAAGGAAATTAGGTTCATTGGTTTTCTCTGAATCCATTCAATTAATTTAGGGTGTAGTAAGGATAAGGATTTAGATGGTTCAAGGGATAGAACTATGTTATCATCAAATCTCATGATCGGTAAGACAAGTTCCATTAGATTACTCTCCAAATAATTATTTAGACCGTAAAGAGTCATAACATCAACACTAGAGTAATTGTTAGTATTATTTGAACCTAATCTGACTCACCTAGTGTTGGAGCTTTGTCCCTCCTATAGTTAATAAGAAAATTTATGGATAAAATCCACCTCAATATCTATTGTATCATTAGAAAATGAATCTCACTCATACTCATTGGAGCTTGTTTCTACATCATGTGGCATATTTAGAACATGAGTAATGGTTACTATCTACCCCTAGTTAGGGTTTCTTTCTTCTTGATCACTTTTAGGTTCTCACCCAAACTCATACTCATGTGAATCAATATGATTTCCATTTGATCTACCCAAGAAATGGGCTATAATCATTGGTATTTCCTCTTCTTTGTTATAATTATTCTCTTCTTGTTGATGCTTAGGTTCTTGAATGGGCACTTGTTGAGGTGTAAATTTTTCCTCTAGAGGGATGGCACTTATGTTTGACAAAGGATCTCCTTGTAATAGTAATAACCTTTCATAGGATATTGGTTCTCCTTCTACCTCTTCTTCTTTAGAATTATCCTCTTGGTCAAATATGGGGTCATCATCTCTTGGTGTGGGATGAGGCGCTTCTTCTTTGAACCCTAGAACAATTTTTTCTTTCGGATTGCCAAACTTAGTGTGCATTGGTTCTTTGAGTCCCTCCTTGTTTTTTCCAATAGGTCTTTTTCTTTTGTATCCCATTTGTTGTATAATATGGTATCCTTTCCCATACTTCTATGGGGATATTTTGACATGTTTTACTTCTTGATCGTGATCTTCTCCTTTGTAGAGTCAAGATAGGAATTCCTTTTCTTCATTTTCTTCAGAAAGAGACACCTTAACTTTTAAAAATCTTGTTCCTTCATGAATTTTTAAGGCTTTAGATCTAGAGGGTTTGAATGATGATGCCATTTTTCCATAGGACTGAAGAGATGTAGGGATATTAGCCATAGAGGGTAAGGCATCCAGTTTGTATTATCCCATCCCTGTATCTTTGATTTTTAGTTTCTTCTCAAAGTCTCTCATGATAGCTTCTCTAGAACTTTCAACTTCTTGATTTCTTGATGCCACTTTTTTATGTGGGACCATGTCATCAGCTTGTTTCAATGTGTTACAAGAGTAGCTAGCATCTACTGGTATGGTGACTTCTACTCCATTATGTATAAACTTCACACATTGATAATAGGTTGATGGGATAGATTGCATGTCATGGATTTAAGGCCCACCCAATAAGATATTGTATGCTAGAGGTAAGTCAAGTACTTGGAAAATTACATATCTCTCAATAGGTCATACCCTTATAGAAAATGAAACCAAACCTTTTGATGATCTTTCTTCTTCATCTCAGGCCTTTATTGTGATTTTCCTCCTTAGATCTATTACATATTCTAAGAAACCCAATGCTTTGACCATATTGAACTTATAGATATTCAAACAAGTGCCTTCATCTATCAAGACATATTTGACTTGATGTTTTTGAATTAGAACCTCTATGTGAAAAGGATGATTGTGCGGATGGCTTAGAAAATTATCATCTTCCTTTGAGAAGGATAGATAGTGGGGTGAGGTTAGGTGACCTACCATTTCATAGAATCGATTAACATCTAGATCTTTTGGAATAGTTATCTCAAGAAGAGAAGTTTCAAGAATCTCTTTGTATGGCGATGATATCTTGAGAAATTATAGAATAGAAATTTGAGCTAGGGTTGATGCAGGAGCATCTCAAGTTCTTTTCAATCTTGCATCAACCAAAAATAGTTTGTTGATTTCTATTTTGAAGGGGACCCGAAACCCTTTACATGCTAGGAAAAGAAAAGAGCATAGCACATAAGCATAGAAAAAATAACTACCACAAGAAACAAGTAGAACCAAAGAAAGGCCTTAATAAATATATTATAATTAAAAGGATCCAGCTAGAAAAAAAGAACACCATCCAACACAACTACTAGTATACAGAACAAAAAAAGAAACCAACAACAATAGCTAGTCTAGAATGTTTAGGAACTCCTTGGAAGTCTCCTGCAAAGCCTGGATCTTTTGAATTGACTCTTTAAGTCTTAGAATTAATCTTTCCTTGGTTGTCACATTTACTAGGATAAACCAAGGTATCCTAAATGTTATTTTCCTTGTAATTTCTTATTCTAGATATTCCTTCTTATGAGGAATCCTACACTTGTCTCACACACTATTGAAATGTGGCATGCATAGAAATGGGAGTTACAATGTAACTCCTTTCTCACATCTCTATTAAAAGAGATGGCTCTCCTTCTCTCTTCACATGAGATAATTCTTCTTCTTGAACACTATTGTATGAGCTAAGCTCTCTCTCTCACACACTCTCTCTCATTCTTAGGCATTTTTTCCACATTCATTATATCACAGGGGTTTTTTTATGCTTTTCCCCCTTCAAAATATTGTCTCCTTTGTTGCTTTTCTCTTTGGTGAATGCTTCTAGTTTTGTGTTAATTCATGGTAAATCTTCTTACTCCTTGCTCATTGAATTAAACAATTTCCTATCTCTCTTTATTTTGTTATTATTTTAACATGGTATCATAGTAGGTTGGTTTAATCATGTTTTGAGTGTGTAGGTAAAGAAGCTACCATATCTTGGTGCACTCCAAATTTGGAGACGTTGTTTAGAGAGATTTGAATCTCATTTTAGTTCTTACAATTAGTTCTTTGCAATATCGTGGTGAACTAATTTTAGTTGTTTGCAATTAGTTTATTTATTGGTTCATTTATATTAATCTTATATATTTTGGTTCATGCATTACTAATTTAGTTGGTGAAAATATCCAAGTATCATAGAATATTAGAAGAGTTTATATTTTTTAGTTCACTTATTTTGCTTCTAAATTTCGGTTCATGATTACTAATTTAGTTTCTGCCTTCTCTTATCATGCATTTTTTCTAACCATTGCATGCATTTTTTTTGCCTTAATCCTTGCATGCATTTTTTTAATCCTCTCGCATTGCTCATTTAACCTCAATCCAAAATTTTTATTGCACCGTAACTTCTTATTCTGTTTCTCGAAGCAATAACATCTGAAGTTCAAATACCCTTCATTATCTCCAGCAAAGAAGTACGAGGCATGGTCTAAGGCATTTTTGTTTACCTTGGTAAACAAGGCATTACATTGCATCCTTGACCTTGAAGCCCACTGTGAACTAAAACCAACTTTCTTCTTATGATTATTATTTCTGTCATTGTGCTCCACATAGTTTTTACCTAGAATGCTCGGCCATAGTTGAGCATGTGATAGAATTTGCATGATTGTATATAAATGGTCGATTTATGTTTCATAGGATAGAGATATCAAGGGCACCCAAAAGAAAACAACCGCTACTCATCTGCTTTGTAGATTTCATTTATTTTCAAATATATGCATTTCTTCTTACATTCATTTTAGTGAACCCATCGAGCTTTAGAGATATGTCTACTTTTGATTTGCGCGTGATATATTTTAGTGGGTTTGGCCATTGATTATTTGGTCCTGATCTACTTATGGTTGGAGTTGCAATATATTTTGTGCCTTTTGCTAATTTGTTAGTGTTTTCTCATTTTTTTAATTCTTGTATTAATAGGATAAGTGCGAGTTTATTTAAGGCATCGGTTTTGTTCTAACATCATAGCTTTTTTTTAATCTGGTTGTGGTATTAATTCAAGTGCTAAGGGTTTTAGGTTTCTATAGTTAGATTCAAAACATTTTTTATTCCAGATTACTAATCACCGCCAACTCTTTCATGGTAAATGGGCTTCAATAGATTTAGTTCTTTTCCTCTTTATATTAATCACTTCCTAGATCTTTAGCATCCGTTCAGATTCTTACAACTGTAAGCGCTCCATTATTTGGTCTGATTAACATTTGTTTTGCAAGATTGTATTGCCTTTCATTGTTAACTATTTATTTAGTTTATTTGACTCTTTGTCTCCTCTTTGCATGCTTAAGTGTATAGCTTTCTCTTTGCATGCAAGAGATTCTTGTCATTATCTGTTAATCAATAACAACTTAACAGAGATTTGTTAACTCTTAAGTGTTCTTGGTTTCAGTTTTACCTCTGGTAGTTGGATTTTCCTTGCATGCCTCCTTGGCATAAGCTAACATAGCTTTTTGCTATTGCATGCAAGTGTATATAGTTTCTTTTGCATGAGTTTGATCTGCATACCTAGTTTTTTGGCTTCTCTCACAGTGCTCTTGCTTTAAAAGTTTCTTTTCTGGGTTCTGTTAAGGGTTTTTCATTTATTTATCTCAATTTTAGGTGTTCTTTACATTAAATCTTTGTATTTAACTATGACCACCCTGATGCCAGAAATAAAGTTAACTAGTATAAATTATCATGCATGGAAAATGCACATGACCTTCATCTTTAGATTCAGACATATTTTAGATATTGCAACTAATGCCAGTTCAAAACCAGTAGCCTCTGCGCCTCAAGCTGACCAAACTGCTTGGCAGACTAAAAATGAGGAAGCACTTGGTTTAATCAGGATCTCCTTAAGTCTTGAATTGTATGTCTTAATTTCTACTTGTACATAAGCCCATCAAGCTTGGGACATCCTGAAAAATACCTATGACAGTGCAGATGAGACTCAAAAAATCCAGCTTCAAGACCAACTTGAAGACCTCAAGTATACCGACTTCAACTCTGTTGATGATTTCTTGCTCAAGTTTGATTCAATTAAAGTTTTACTAATTGGTTTACAAGTTCCTCTCTTTGATTTAAGGATAATCCACATAATTATTTGTAAATGTTTGCCTAGATAGTTCCAACTGTTTATTACAAATATTTACTCTCAGTTAGCTATTCCTTCTTTAGCATCTCAATTAACTTATGTCATCTTTCAAAATATGTTGCATCAAGAGGAAGCAAAATTGATTCAATTTGGTATAATTAAAACTCACAAACATGCCTATGTCTCTCAAAGTCACAATAACAATAGATCTTCTAACACTAATCAAAATAACCAAAATTATTAAAGATCAAACAATACTAATAATTCAAATAATAACTTAGGCCAACAATTTAATGATCATTACAATTCTAGGCCTTCCAATAACTATCATAATAGTAATCATTCAAATAAGCCACATTACACCTATTGCGGTAAAGATGGTCACTCAATACATAACTATTTTAAAAAAAAAAGGATGATCAACCTAATTCTCAAAACTACTCAAATGGAAAATCTAATGGAAATCAATCTCATTCTGCTTTTACTGTTTGTTTTAATGCTTCTAAACCACTTGAATGGATTATTGATAGTGGTGCATCTCAACATGTTACATCTCATAAGGAAGTCTTTGATTCTTTACATCCTGATTCTATGAATATTCCTATTTCTTTAGCTGATAATTATTGCTGTCAAGTTGAAGGAACTGGTAAAGTTTCTGTTCCAAATGTAAATTACATGATGTGCTTTATGTTCTTGATTTGAAAGCTAACCTTATTTCTATTCCGCAATTATGTCAAGATTATAAGGTTGAGTTTCATAAAAATATTTTCCATAACATTGATACTGATCAGATAGTTGCTAATGCTAAATTGGATGATGATAATCTCTTTAAATTTTATCAATTTGCCTCTCCTAGATATTCATTACTTACTACTGTTGATTTTCACATTTGGCATGAGAGGCTAGGACATTTAAATTCTGATTATATCTCATTAATGCAAAAAGAAAATATGGTAGATGGGCTACCTAAGTTTACTCCTAAGTTTGATTGCAATGGATGTATGAGTGGTAAAATGCATAGAGAATCCTTTCCCCATAAATCATCTTGGAGAGCTAATAATAAGTTCTCATTCATAGTGATCTTTTAGGTCCTATGGAAAATACTTCTATTTTAGGCTCTAAATGTGCTTTAACTTTTGTTGATGATTATTCTTGTAGAACTTGGATTTATTTCTTACATAGTAAAGATCAAGTCCTTGATATTTTTGTTGAATTTAATGTTTTTGTGGAAAGACAAAGTGGTTGTAAAATTTAGATTCTTAGGACTGATAATGGTACTAAATATGTTAATCATGCCTTCCATTCTTACTTAAGATCTTTTGGTATCAAACATGAGCTTACCGTTCCTTATACACCAGAACAAAATGGCGTGGCAGAACAGAAGCATAGAACAATAGTAGAAATGGCTAGATGTTTTTTACATGCTAAAAATATGGATTATAAATTTTGGGCTGAAACCATGGCATGTGCCACCTATATTCTTAATAGAACTCCTACTAAGGCCCTACCAAATAAAACTCCTGAAGAAGCTTGGTTAGGAAGAAAACCCAATTTGTCTCATTTACAGATTTTTGGCTCCATTGCTTATGTTCACACACCTAAACATAAAAGGAAAAATTTAGATCCTAAATCCTTACCTCATATATTTGTTGGCTATTCTGAGAACACTAAAGGTTATAGAGTTTATGATCCTCTTACTAATAAAGTTCAAATAGCTCGAGATTTTTGCATTGCTGAAAATGGTGTCCATGACTATTCTCAAATTTTAGATTCTGATTTTCATCACAACAACATAGTTCTTGTGGAGGATCAACCTCTGTCTCTCAACCCTATTCCTCACATTTATGCTCCTAATGTTTCTGTTCCTCTTGTTTCTACTCCTAACACTAAGGATACTACTAATACTCTTCAAAAGGATAATGATGAACATAAAGATAGTAATGATACTCCTAATGAATTTTTTCCTTCTAGAAGTAGCAGTGATGATGATGATGATGGTAATAATCTGTTTACTCCTAGTACCATTTCTATTAATTCTAGGAGAAATCCTAAATGGTTTAAAGATTTACTTAATGAAGGTGATGATTACATTTCTAGAATGGGTGGACTTAAACCTAGAAGGATAAACTACTGCAATTATGCTCTTATGACTTCTCTATCTAAATCTAATGATCCTCAAACCTTTGATCAAGCTAAAAATCAACCTCATTGGAAAACTACACTGCAAGAAGAATATGACTCTTTGATTTCTAATAACACTTGGGATCTTGCTCCTCTACCTCATGGTAAAAATCTGGTTTCCTGTAAATGGTTATATAAAACTAAGTTAAATTCCAATAATGAAATTAGTAAATTTAAGGCTAGACTAGTTGCATGTGGCTTCTCTCAAATTGAAGGATTAGACTATAATGAAACCTTTTCTCCTGTTGCAAAAATGCCTACCATTAAAGTTGTTTTAGCTTTAGCCTCTAAAATGAATTGGTCTATTCACCAAATGGATGTTAAAAGTTCTTTTTTGAATGGTGATTTGCATGAAGAAATGTATATGTCTCAACCTCCTGGTTTTATTCAACAAGGTAATGAACATCTAGTATGTAAAATCAAGAAGTCTATTTATGGTTTAAAACAATCTCCTAGAGAATGGTACTCTAAAATCAATTCTTTCTTCATTTCTCAAGGTTTTGATAGAAGTAAAAATGATCCGAACTTGTATATCAAGCATACTGAAAATGACATTGTTATTATTATCTTATATGTTGATGATTTAATCCTTACCTCTAGCTCTACTCCTTTACTTTCTAAAATTAAATTTCAACTTAATAAGAACTTTCAAATGACAGATTTAGGCATCTTGCACTACTTCTTAGGCATGCAAATTTGGCAAACTTCTAAAGGCATATTTGTTTCACAATCTAAGTATGCTCAAGATCTCTTACAAATATTTGATATGACTAATGCTAATGATGTCTCTATTCCTTGTGAATTAGGAACTAAGTTAATGATAGATATGCAATCTCCATTCATAGATGCTACTCCTTAGAGAGAACTTGTAGGTAGTTTAAATTATCTAACTCTCACTAGACTTGATTTGTCTTTTAGTGTTGGTTTAGTTTCAAGATTCATGTCCAAACCTCAACAAACACACTTCAAAATTGCTAAAATAATATTAGGATACATTAAAGGTACTATTAACTTAGGATTATTTTATGACGCAAATGTTGATTTTTCTTTAAAAGGTTTTACTGATTTAGATTTAGGTGGAGACCCCAATGATGGGAAATCTACTTTTGGGTATTGTTTTTCTCTTGGTTCAGGTGCTATATCTTGGAAAAGTAAAAAAGATCAATTTGTTTCTCTATGTTCTACTGAAGCTGAATATAAAAGTTGTACTCATGCCTCTAAAGAAGCTTTATGGCTTAGAAAAATACTTGAAGATTTGGGTCTACCTCAACAAGAACCTACACCATTGTATTGTGACAATCAGAGTGCAATAGCCTTGGCATAGAATCTAGTTTACCATGAAAAATCAAAGCACATTTCACTCCACCACCACTTCATTAGAGAGCACATTGCAGAAAAGAAAGTCTTCCTCATCTTCTACAGAGGAGAAGATCAAGTTGTAGATATCTTGACAAAGCCTCTTTCTAGAGAGAAATTCTAGATTCATTGTACAAATTTGGGTTTAAAACCCTTTGATTGTAAACCCCCAAGTAAAGATTAAAGGGGGGTGTTAGAATTAATCTTTCCTTGGTTGTCACATTTACTAGGATAAACCAAGGTATCCTAAATGTTATTTTCCTTGTAATTTCTTATTCTAGATATTCCTCCTTATGAGGAATCCTACACTTGTCTCACACACTATTGAATTGTGGCATGCATAGAAATGGGAGTTACAATGTAACTCCTTTCTCACATCTCTATTAAAAGAGATGACTCTCCTTCTCTCTTTACATGAGATAATTCTTCTTCTTGAACACTATTGTATGAGCTAAGCTCTCTCTCTCTCTCTCTCTCTCTCATTCTTAGGCATTTTTGCCACATTCATTATATCACGAGGGTTTTTTTATGCTTTCCCCCCTTCAAAATATTGTCTCCTTTGTTGCTTTTCTCTTTGGTGAATGCTCCTAGTTTTGTGTTAATTCATGGTAAATCTTCTTACTCCTTGCTCATTGAATTAAACAATTTCCTGTCTCTCTTTATTTTGTTATTATTTTAACATTAAGGCTCACTATCTCCTTTGGAAGAGTCACCATCCTCTTCTTAATGCTCTCTCTATTTCTAGTGCCAGGACTAGTAGCTTGACCTTCCATCTTTACTAGGTCATCATCAACTAGAATAACATCTTTTTCTACTTAGTTTCCTTCCAACAAAGAGTAAAGCACATTAAGATTAATAACAGTTGTTTTAATAATGCCTTCATTACTATGGGAAACAATATTTCTAAGCATATTATCATTATTTTTGACTCTTCTGTAGATGGGAGAAACCTTATCATCAATGATACTTGAGATTTTCTCTTCCTACATGCTAAAATTATTCATCTCCTCAATCAAAAGATTTTTACCTTTGCTATTACCCATGACCATGTCATTCCTCATCTTAACAATAGTCTCCTCCAACACATCATATTTTGCATCCAAAGCTCTGTACTTGATACTTAGCTCATTAATTTCATGGAAAGCCCATTTATCTAAATTAAAGGCCAAGACCGCTCTACTGCTGGCCACATTGAGAACACCCATAGTAGGAACTTTTTTATTATTAAAATATGCCTCTTCCTTCACAATATATTCT
Organism: Chamaecyparis obtusa; assembly: GCA_027943335.1. Taxonomy (NCBI): domain Eukaryota; kingdom Viridiplantae; phylum Streptophyta; class Pinopsida; order Cupressales; family Cupressaceae; genus Chamaecyparis; species Chamaecyparis obtusa. The sequence continues at coordinate 497,323 of BSBK01001307.1, read as the reverse complement.
CTTTCCCTATCAATCTTAACATCATCTTCCTTCTCATCATCACCCCTATCATAATTCTCTCTTTCTATGTTCTCATTATCTGAAGGGCTCCAGACATGATCATCATAGAGCTCCCACTGGACATTCTCAAAAACCTCTAGAGATAAGTTCAAGATATCCTACATGTTCTCAACCTCATCAGAGACCTCCTTCTAGGAAATCTTATCCTCCTCCTCAGAGGACTCCATTTTCTCTTCCAAGATCTCATCCCTAAGACTCTCTTTACCTACCGCAGAATCTTCCTTACCTTTTCCACCCAGAGAAGGCACACTATTTTCTTGGGCATTCAAATCTAAATGTTTTTCATGACCTTTAGCAGGAACATCATTCTCATCCATTTTTTCCTTACTATTTTTCTCGCTATTCTCAGGAGTGTCCTCCTCTAGGGGAACATCTATTAGAAATAGTCCCAAGAGATAACTGAGAGGAGGGGGGGGGGGGTGAATCAGTTATCTACAAGTTTCAATTCTTCATCTAATTAAGTATACTTAAAATTTAATCATAAAAACAATGAAATAACACTTGAACACAACACCAATATTTTGGTTACAGGGAAACCCAAATAGGTAAAAACCCCAATGGGAATTGACACCCACTAATAAACTGCACTAGTGTATAATGATCCTTGTTAGAAGATCTTACAACCCTGTTAGGAGTTGATATTTACAATGCAATAAGTATAATGACCTGGTCAAAGGTTAGAACCTATTGGGATTCTTTTATGATTGACCCTATTAGGGGTGAGGACGCACTGTTCAAGAGCTCACTGCTAAAAGGGGTGAAGGCTACAACCTTCTGAATAATAGATACACACTATATCTAGATCTTGGTAAACTGCGAGGTAGACTTGCTGTCTTGATCAGTTCCAATGAATAGAAAACTTTATCTTCTCTATCACATAGACCTCTTCTTGATGACAAAATACTTCACACTCTCTGCTCTGCTCTAATCTTTCATCTTCATGCCATACTTCTAGTGATCACAAGTGACCGACTATAAGTATCTTTCCTCTAAATGATATAACCAAGTCAGCCTATTAGAACCACCTTGAAATCATATTGGAGAAACAATAACACTCTCCAATAACATCTCTGGTGGCTCTAGTAAGCACACAACACAAATTGGGACTTGTCTATATCAATAAGTGTAGACACATGCTACACACTGTCAGCTCTACCAAATTAACTGATACTTTCTCCTCAAGCTGAATTACATCATGTGCTCTTAAAAAAAAATTATTAACTCTTCTCCAATCACTAATCCAAGCACACATACTAAAATGATAGGTGCAACTCCTGTACCAATATAATCTCTGTCGGCTCTTTTGGATAAACATTGGAAACTGCAACTGGTGAATAGTGACTACACAACTTCACTTCTATTGTACATCAGACTCTACATCCATGAATGAAGAAACACTAACATGTATCCATCATATATCCAAGTGTGCAAGGCTTCATGATAATTGTACGAACAATCACTTACATAACACTGCCTGTAACTCTGTCAGGAACACTACTGACACAAGCTACTACATAACTATCTATACTAACAATTAACCTCTACATCCATGATATCATGCTGATAACATATCCATGCTACATATACTCAATCTTACTACATAAGTCTTCCACACATGCTACTTACCATACGTTGTCATCAATGAAAAACATACAATCAATACTGGCTTGTTGGAAAATCTCCAACAATCTCCCCCTTTGGTATTGATGGAAACATATGGAATGAAAAAAACCACCAATCCAAATGAACAATTCTTTTATAACATTCTCCATTTCCTCATCAAAACTCCTCCAAGAATGAATCCTCCATTTGCTACAATATTCTTTAATATTCTCCATTTCCTCAACTGAACTACTTTGATGACTGAATACTGCTCCCCCTTGCTGGTATATATTACTCCTTAATTTTGTATGAACTCCCCTTTTAATACTATTTTTCATGACTATATACTACTCCCCCTTTGACATCAATGGAAAAGGGTGCCAAACAATTAAGCACCGGTACTACTCCTAAAGTAGAGCAGTCAACGATCCATCAGTCACTGAGGACTGATGCTCTCTCCACTTTTTCTAATTAGAATCAGGGAAGGGAATTACTCCTAGCTTCTCCCTGAGATACTCAAAAGTATCCTTCGGTAAATGATTTGTGAATATGTCTGATAACTGATCTTTAGCACTCACATAGTCCAATTTGACTTCTTTCTCTACCACTTTTTTTTATCTTAGGAAGTGATACTTAATCTCTATGTATTTTTTCTTTTCATGCATCACAGGATTCTTTGACAAGTTAATAGTTCTAGTGTTATCACAGTGAATAAAAATAGGATAATCAATCTGAATTACAAAATCCTTTATCATCTGCTTGATCCAAACAATTGTAGAACAATTCAAGGTTGCTGCAACACATTCTTCTTTTGTTGTTGACTGAGAAATACAATTCTTCTTCTTTCTTGGTCAAGTGACTAGTCTATCACTAATAAATACTGCTCCTCCCGATGTACTCTTTCTATCATCCATGCATCCTTCCCAATCTACATCTGTATATACATGAAGCTTGATATTCTCTAAATTAGGATAATATAGACCATAATCTATAGTGCCCTACAAATATCTAAATATTCTCTTTACTGCCATGAGGTGACTTTGTTTAGGCTCTGCTACAAATCTTCCAACTATGCCAAATGCATTAGAAATATTAGGTCTAGTTTGAGTAAGATATATGAGTTTACCAATCATAGACCTGTACAATGTTATATCTACTATTGGAGAATCATCTTCTTTTGTAAGCTTACATCTTGTTATCATAGGTGTACCCACAGGCTTGCAATCATCCATCTTGAACTTCTTCAGTATCTCTTTCACATACTTAGACTGATTAATGAAAATACCTTTATCTGTCTATTGCACATTTAATCCCAAAAAGTATTTGATAGGTCCAATCATTCTCATCTCAAACTTTCTCTACATCTCCTTAGCAAATTTTGCACTAAGTTTTTCATTACCCCCAAAGATAATGTCATCAAAAAATATAGCTACAAGTAGTAAACCTTTAGATGTCTCTCTAATAAATAGATTACAATCTACTACTCCTTTCTTGAATCTAATTTTTGTTAGATATCTATCAAGTCTCTCATACCATGCTCTAGAGGCTTGGTTAAGTCCATAAAGGGCTTTCTTCAATCTGCATACCATATCAGGCTTGTCTGATAAGGTGAATCCTTTTGGCTTCTCAATGTATACTTCTTCCTTTAACTCTCCATTCAAGAATACTGACTTAACATCCATCTGATAAACTTTGAAGTTTTGGAATGTCGCATAAGCTAGAAAAAACTTAATGGCTTCTAATATGCTCACAAGTGCAAATGTGTCTGAATAATCAATACCTTCTCTTTGCGCATATCCCTTGCATACTAACCTTGCTTTATTCCTTACTACTATACCATCTTAATTCATCTTATTTATGAATATCCACTTTGTTCCAATCACATTTTTATCATTATATCTTGGGACCAGTTCCCAAGTGTCATTCTTAATAATCTGATCTAGTTCTTCTTTCATAGAATCATGCCAATCTGAATCATTACATGCATCTTCAACACTTAAAGGTTCAATCTGAGATAGTAAACATACCACTTTATTGCCTACTGAAATCTTTTCTTTTAATCTTGTTGTGACTTCACCGCTCTAATCTCCAATGATGTCATCCTTAGAGTGATATCTAGATGTAAAATTTGGAACTTTAGGTGATACTGTCTCATTTGCCTTCTGAGTTTCTTCTTCACTTGTTTCAGGGTCATTGAATAATAAATCAATGTTGTCAAACATCTCTTCAACTACTATCTCACTAGTGGAAGGACTGGTTTCTTCTTCAATCATAGGTGCATAATCATGATATTGATATCTTTCTTGAACCATAAAATTTTCATCAATTTTAACATGAGCACTTTCAATGATCATCTTCAATCTCAAATTAAAACATCTATAAGCTTTGCTTTTAGTAGAGTAACCAAGGAAAATACCTTCATCACTTCTTGCATCAAACTTGCCTATTGCTTCATCCCTCTTGATGTAGCACTTGCTTCCAAAGATTCTGAAGTATTTTACTGTAGTAACATTACCAAACCATAGCTCATAAGGTGTCTTGTTCGTGCTAGGCCTCAATTGTATTCTATTGATGGTATAGACTGCTGTGTTGACCGCATCTCTCCAATAGGTCTGTGCAACTTTTCCTTCAATCATGATGGTGTGCGCTGTATCAAGGATGATCATATTCCTTCTTTCTACAATCCCATTCTGTTGAGGGGTTCTAGGTGCACTCAACTATCTTTTTATGCCATGTTCTTCGCAGTACTCATAGAATCTGTTAGAGATGAATTCTCCTCCTCTATCTAATCTTAGACACTTTATCTTTAGTCTAGATTCATTCTCAACCTTAGCTTTGAATATTTTGAACTTCTCAAATGCTTTTGATTTATCTTTCAAGAACGCAACCCATATCATTCTAGAATAATCATCTACAAATAAAATGAAATACCTTTCACCATAGTATGATCTTGTTTGAGTTGGTCCACATAGGTCTGTATGAATCAGATCCAATTTATTCTTTGCTAAATTATGCTTGCTTCTGAATGAATTCATCACATGCTTTCCCATCACACATTCTCTACAAATAGTATCAACTGGCTTTTCTATGCTAGGTAGATCTCTTACTGCCTTTACATTTCTTATCTTTACTATGTTATCCAAATTGATGTGACATAGTGTTTAATGCCATAGCCAACTGTCATCTACTTTAACAAAAAAATAACTTTCTTCTGAATTAAGCTAAAAAACATTACCTTTAGTCTTTGAACCTGATGCAATCATTACACCATCCTTGTTGTTAATGATGCACTTGTTGTCTTTGAGCTCCAACCTATAACCTTTTTCAAGCAACTGTCCAACACTAAGAATGTTATGCGGCAAACCATCTACATAAAGAACATCATCAGTGTTGTTCTTTCCATCCAATGTGATAGCTCCTCTACCAATGATAGGTTTAGGAGTGTTATCTCTAAATATAACCATGCCACCTTTGTATTTGTCTAGATGAACAAATCTATCTTTATCACCTGTCATGTGATGTGAACAACCACTATCTATAATCCAATCTGTCCTTATGTCTGCTTTTGAAATCAATGCTAGCTCTTGTTCCTTTTCCTCATCTTCATGATCCATCTCATCATACATCTTCTCCATAATAGCAATGAATCCAATTTCATCTTCAACTGAATCATCATCAGAAACTCCATCACCAGCATAGTAACATTCTTTTGTATACTTAGGTTTGTAGTTAGTTCTAAATTTCTTAACTCTTGTAGGACATTTAGATGCAAAGTGACCAATCTTATTACATGAGAAACATTTGAAAGGTAACTGACCTTCATACTTCCCTTTTCATTTTCTTTCTTTCTTAGCAATCATAGAAATTGATGAGTCTAATTATTGCCTCAATTTTGTTATGATCTTTATATTTTGTTGATACTTTGACAAACATTTCCAAGACATTTTATTACTTATACTTATGTGAACCTATGCCAAGTACAACTAAAGCCACAAAATATATGGGTAGCTTGAGTGATATGTTTTGCTGACTATTATAAATATAATGTAGTACTTCATATACTTATTTCAAGCTGTGTTCTAACATTTAAGTAGGAGTTGAAAATGTTGACTTGCATATGTGTACCAAATGTTACTAACCTTTTAGGTAAACATGGAGCGGTATGAAGAGTGGCACATCTGCATTAAAGGAGTGTTAGAAGAATAACCATGGTGGGAGAATCCAACATGATTCTGATGGATATGCCAAGCTTTGAAGGATCTGTTGTTCCAGAGAATATAGGGAATTAGTCCTGCTATATTTCCTCAGAATTGTTATTCTGTTGTCAGCAGTAATTGTATTATGTCGTGGTTGTTTTATCTCCTCCATATTTGGCAAGGTTTAATGAGACTTTTATGTTATGTTTTCAATAAGTGTCAATCCTTGATATAAAGGGATTTTGAATGATTAAGTAGGAAATGAAGAAATATAGAATTATGTATTCAGTATAGTGGAAGTTACTCTATTTTTGTTCTTCATGAGTTATTCAGTTGTTATGTAACCAGTTAAGAAGAATTTAATGGAAGAGTGATTTTGAATTATCTTTTGTGTTGGATATTTAGTAGAATCCAACCAAGGGGGCCCACTTGGAAGGTGGATTAGATTAAGTTAGAATAGATTTTCTTCCTATACTTTTCCTATTTTCAAATAGAGTTACTATTTTATTCCCGCGACATTGCCACTATGTTTGTTCCTACAACATTTGCAAAAATGAGTATAGTGAATGTTTTGAGTTGTTAGGCAGGCTTAGATTCATTTCATAAGTTTTTCATAGTAATTCCATTCAATAGTCAAGTGTGTTTACTTTCCTGTAGTAATAACATAGATTCCTTTCATGCATTTTATCTTCTTGCAGCATAGGTGTTATGACTCCTAAAGGAACTTAGTACATAAACTGTGCTATCTCATTTCAAGTCTACGTCCCTGGGTTGATAATCTAAATGCATTTCATGATGGGGATGGGTAATCCATAGCATAGATATCTTACCCATAAGTGAGACAATGGCATGATTATTTCTACCTATTGTGAGATTGTTCAGCAATAATATCATCTATCTCTTTATCTTCATCTTCATCATCAAAATTACCATAAGTGTTTAAATATTTCTTACCATGGACTGATGCTTTGAAGGTTGTTTCACTTTTAGGCTCTATCTTCACTCTTGAAATCTCAAAAGCTGAATTTTTTCTAATCAAGGTCTCTCTCTTGAAATTTGTTGTGAGCTACATGGTCCCATCAAGGATGTTGATCTTATTTTCATACTCTGCTGTAAGAGTAGTCATCAATTTATCCATAATGTCTTCCTCCAAGATCTCTCCACCATTGTTCCCAATTCTAGCAATTTCTTCATTAATCCTTTCATTGTAAGCTCTGATATCTTCTTCAGGTAGCATTTCTAATGCATTGTATCTTTTTTTCCATGTCATTCTATGCACATTCTTTGCTTCTGTATCTCCTTCAAACATGTCTTCTAGGTGCTTCCATATCTTGTAGGCTGTGTCTACTTTCTTTATCTTTGAAAAATCACTATCAGATAGGGTGCTGATAAGGGCTTCTTTGGCTATTGCATTCTGATGGAACAAATCCTTTTTCTTTCTAGTAGCATCTTCCTTTGCAAGATCTTCTAGAGAGGGGATCTTAACTTCTTTGATAGCCACTTCAAAAACTTCAAAAGAAATGCACTGCAAATGTGTCACCATTTTGTTCTTCCAACTAGGATATTTCTCTCCATCAAACTTAGGACTATCTTTTCTAAAGAATGCCATCTGATCAAACTCAAGCTATTAAAATTTCTCTCCGAGGCACTTGGATCTGATACTAATTGTTAGGAATAGTCCCAAGAGATAACTGAGAGTGGGGGGGGGGGGGGGTGAATCAGCTATCTACAAGTTTCAATTCTTCATCTAATTACATATACTTAAACTTTAATCATAAACACAATGAAAGAACACTTGAACACAAAACCAATATTTTGGTTATGGGGAAACCCAAATAGGTAAAAACCCCGATGGGAATTGACACCCACTAATAAACTACAGTAGTGTATAATGATCCTTGTTAGAAGATCTTACAACCCTATTAGGAGTTGATCTTTACAATGAAATAAGTACAGTGACCTAGTCAAAGGTCAAACCTTGTTAGGAGTCTTTTATGATTGAACCTATTAGGGGTGAGGACACACTATTCGAGAGCTCACTACTCAAAGGGGTGAAGGCTGCAACCTTCTAAATAATAGATACACACTATAATTGGATCTTGGTGAACTACGAGGTAGACCTGCTCTCTTGATTAGTTCCAATGAATAACACACTCTATCTTCTCTATCACATAGACCTCTTCTTGATGACACAATACTTCACACTCTTTGCTATGCTCTAATCTTTCATCTTCATGCCATACTTCTAGTGATCACAAGTGACTGGCTATAAGTATCTTTCCTCTAAATGATATAATCAAGTTAGATGGTTAGAACCACCTTGAAATCATATTAGAGAAATAATAACACTTTCCAATAACATATCTTTCAGATCTACTGAGCACACAACACAAACTGGGACCTGTCCAAATCAATAAGTGTAGACGCATGCTCCACATTGTCAGTTCTACCAAATTAACTAATACTTTCTCCTCAAGCTGAATTACATCATGCAATCTTAAAAAAACATTCTTAACTCTTATCCAATCACTAATCCAAGCACACATACCAAAATGATAGGTGCAACTCCTGTACCAATATAATCTTTGTCGGCTCTTCTAGATAAACACAGGAAACTGCAACTGGTGAATAGTGACTACACAACTTTACTTTGACTGCACATCAAAATTTGCATCCATGAATGAAGTAACACTAACGTGTCTCCATCATATATCCAAGCACACAAGGCTCCATAATAATTGTACAGACAATCACTTACATAACACTGCTTGTAACTCTGTCAGGAACACTGCTGACACAAGCTGCTACACAACTATCTATACTAACAATTAACCTCTGTGTCCATGATATCATGCTAATAACATGTACATGCTACATATACTCAAAGCTTACTACATAAGTCTTCCACACATGATACTTACCATATGTTGTCATCAATGACAAACATATAGTCAACACTGGCTTGCTAGAAAATCTCCAACAACATCATCCTTATCATCCTCATATTTCATACCCTTAGCCTCATCAAAATTTGACAAAGGAACCTCCTTTTGACTGAGTTTATCCTTTTTTATTTTTCTTATTAATAGATGGCCCCGTAATAGTCCCAACCATCTTTCTCTTTTGTTTTCTATTATCAATTTGTTTGGGCACAATCTTGAGGAGTTTATCTCTTGCATATTTAAAAATAAGCAGAATCAAGCCTTCATAGATAATAGGGGATTTAGGTTTTTTCTTGTTATCCATAATGCTCTGATTCATAAAGCTGGGTAACAAGAATAGAAATGAAACCCTGGTATTATGACATAAATGATTGACAAGGATAAAGTGGTAATTGTAAACCCTTGTAAATCACCCGTCAAGAGTAAAATACTCCACAATAACCCTAAGAACCTTAGCCCAGATAAGCTTGATATTTTCAATTTTAACAAAATCTTCTTTCTCCTTAATCGACATAGCTATCTCTTCATTAGTTATAGGAAAATCACTAAAACCTTTATTACCGATTCTCTTATCCTTAAAGTAGTTCATTCCATCAAGAGGGAGCCCTGTGATCTCGACAATCAAGTCCAGGGTGAGAGTAAAAGACTTACCAATGAGATTAAGAACCCCATTATACTAGCCCACTGTAAACTCCTTGGTAATGTCCTTATAGCAATGAAGCCTTTGAAGGTAATGCACTATCCCCCCCTTCTTAATATTTTTCCAAAATTTTTTCTCCTATCTCTGAATAGATGTAAAATGGATTCACCTCTATTCAAATGTAAAGGGGGAAATATGAGACCTATTCTCAAACCCAAATTCCCCAAAGAAGAGATCTGATTTGATCAACCAAAAGGTTAATGCACAATCGAATCAATTTTATGGAAAAAAGTAGGAAGAGAGAGAGTAAATCCAATATTTCCCTAATGTGGAGGATTATGTTTAGAATATGAAATAATTGAAATACAATTACTAACCTCAAAATTAGGGCAGATCTGGAAAATATTGAATTCTGGTGTCTGTGTACACTTTCGGGAAAATCTAAAACCTATCCTAGACTGGAAATGCCGAGATAGAGAAAACCTAGAAATCTTTCCTCAAGATGGCTCAGCTCAGGTTTGACCCTCATAAAAGGTCAAATACCACATTCTTTATTTGAAGTCCGATTCAAATTCTGTCTGCAGATCTCGAAAGATTGCCGAAAAGGGTATCCAAATTCACTCTTAGATCCGAAACTCCACACCTGTACCTGCAAGAAAATGTGGGTTTTTGTTGTATGGGGGGTTTGCCTTGGTCAAATCCCGATTTGGAATCAACCTTAATATTGAAATTGAAATGGAGAATACTAGCAAGTAGTAGAAAAGGATCTAACAATGAAGCTATGCAATTCAATAGATATGCAATTGTATTTGAAATGTAAACAAGTATATTGATATGAAAGCTTGAACAAAACAATAAATGTAAATCAAACCTCCATGATTGTATTCTTGGAATTCACCTTGGTAAGAGAATGAAATGTATCTTGAAGATGAACAAAGGATTTTGAAGGAAGATCACACCATCATGATGGCTAGATCTAGGGTTTGAATGATAAATCTTGAATGGTTGAACCAAATCCTTTCAATAGCTTGAATGCTTGAATACTTGATCTTCAATAGAGAACTTGGATGGAGAATAAGAATTGAATGCTTTCTTGAATGGATGCTTGATCACCTTGAGAGCTTGAGTGCTTGAGATGTGAATGATGGATGTGAAAATGAGAGAGGAAGGCCTCCTTTTATAGTGATCTAGGGCACACTCCTCTAGATGGGCCACCTTGGAGAATTAAATCCCAATTAGGTCTTCACCTTTAGAAAATATACCTAGATTAAATGCAATTAAAGGATTTACCATCCCAAAACCTGAAATGGCCGACCTGAAAGTGGGAAAATAAATCTCCTGAAAGCTCGAAGCCTAGAGATTCTAGAATTTGAAATTTTGGAGGAAGGGGTCAATGTCGAGGTTGACCCTGACCTAGTCAGGGTTGACCTAAGACCTTGACCTAGTTAGGGTTGACCTAAGACCTTGATCTAGTCAAGGTTGACCTAAGACATTGACCTTTTTCCTAGGTTGACCCAGAATCAAGTCAAGAGGTCCCAGGGATGTCCAGAAACCTAGAATTGATGCCAAAATAGGATAGGATGTCAGGAATAGACATAAAATCCTATGATTATTGAGATGAATCCTAGGAGGATCCATTTCTAAATCCTACTTAGAAAATAGAGCTATGGAAGAGTGAAATTCAAGAGAATCCTTAAGATCCTATCCCTAATTTCACCTTTGATGAAGCAGAAAAGAAGTGGAAAGCGGGGAGAAAACTAGATCAAAGAAAAGATCAATTCAAGGCATCCAATATGACCCCAAACCACTTACTCAGAGGGCTAAATGCTCTTAACATGGAAGTGCTTCCATTTTAAGATGATACAGTCTCCATCTACATTCTGAGGGTTCTTCCCTTTTTAGCTCCCCTCCCATCTCTTTTGTCTCACAATTATTCTCCAGGTTATAGTGATTGAACTTAGGCCATAACAAAAGAGGCACAATACAGTTCAAGCTCAACACCTAAAATAAAATGCAGATAAAGTTTAAAGCCCAATCTATTTTAGGCACCCACAAAGTGTGAGTGATAAGATAGGTAATAATGAAAATATACTCTGACTTCCACTTCACACCTCTTGTATTTTTAATCCATCTAATATCAATTAAATCCATTATTACTTTGAATGAACTCTTTTTGATTGATCTTATCATAATCAATGAGCCTTTTAATGTCATCATTAAGGTTCACCACCATGAACCACTTGTGAGTGATGTTACTCTTAACCCCAACATTAGCTAACCCATCCTAAACTATATTAGTTTCATGGTAATCATGGGTTACATAAAAATCTTCAAATTTTGGAGAAATAAGTTTGATTTTATCAATAATTTGCTCTATAGTCTTAGCGGGTTTATTTAAACCCTTTATGCAATTGATAATATTCAAGGAATCTCCTTCTAGCCATATTTTATTATACCCCAATTATTCTTCCAACATAATGGTGTTAAGAGAAGCCATACCTTCAGTCCTATGGTTGGATTGTAACCCATATGAAGAAACCACTGCCCCAAGACTGTTACCAACCCAATCTCTAATTATACCACCACCACCTGCCATACTCAAGTTGCATTTGGAAGCCCTATCGAAATTATCTTTATACCAACCTTGTGGGGGGGGGAAGACCACTTGGAACCTTCTCTAAGATTATTAACTTTGTTAGATATGACTCCAAGCTGCCAATTTCTTACCTTCACAAAATCCTCTCGAGAGATAATAAAAGAGGAATTATTATGGATGATAGAATTAAAGTTCTCCTCCAGGCCCTTGCATAAGTGATAATCAACCACCTGAGGCTTGGAAAAATTCTCCTGAAATAATCTATTGTTTCTCTCCTTCCATATCCGCCACCAACATTGAGGGAGGAGCAGATTCTAGAATTCTTTAGCCAATCTATTCAGAAAAGGGCATCTCTATTGGAATATAAAATCCTACCATTAGAGAGGAAAAAACCAGCACAAATTCTATTTTCTAAAGATAATTCCCATACCTTGTAGGAATAGGAACAATGCAACATAATGTGATTACAATACTCACATCTTCCATACAAAGAAAACATATATTAGGCAAATAGAAGCCTCTTTTACAAAGATTATCAATAGTCAAGGGTTTCTTCTAAGATAACAATGAAAATAAGATATTAATCTTAGGAATAAAAAATTTATACCACACCTTCAAGAAGAGAGGTCTGTCATCTCCAAAATGAAAAAGATCACAAGTAGAGGCATCAAAAAATAAATCATCTAGTTTAGAAACCCAAATAAGATGATCATGATTTCCTTCACAAACCAAGTTTGCAATAAATTATTAATGGGTTGAATCTTTCTATCAATCTCCCCCAAATTTATCCAATTACCCCCTCTCCAATAATCAAAGGCATTCTCACCAATAGTTGCTTTACATCTTTCAATAGCCTAACTCCAATCTTGATTACTGGAAAGAGACACTTTTTGCAACCAATAGTCCCTCAGAAGTTGATTCTCCTCCTATTTCCTAGCCTCCACCTAACACCTTTTCTCACCAGATCCTTATCATATTAAATACTATTCCAAATAAAGGATCCTTGAATATCCTCTTTGGTCGAAAGAAATTTTTCCAAAGTAGGATTATTGAGAAAATATTTATTTCTTAGGATGGAGTTCCATTCCTCTCTTTCCCCAAAAATTCTCCATATTTTTTTGGTGAGCAGAGATTTATTAAAGTGTTTAATACTTCTCAACCCTAGTCCCCACATATTTTAGGCTTGCACACCTTCTCCCAGGCCACTAAAATCATTCTTTTCTTCTCTTCCACACCCAACCATATAAATATTGTTTTAATCCTTTACATCATCTTTGCATTACCTATGAGGGATCTTGAATAGACTAAGGTCATAAAAAAGAAGATTTTGCAAGGTAGACTTCAAAACATGAATTTTCCCCACTTGACTTAAAAGAACACCCGTCCAGCCTGCAAGCTTTCTTTTGAATCTTTCAACAATGGAGATCCAAAATACTTCAAGAGGTTTTGAACTTAATGACAGACCAAGATAAGAAGAAGGAAGAGTGCCAATACCACATCCCATAATTTCTACAATCCTTCTTTGTCTCTTCTCAGGGGTATTGATGAAGAAAATAGAGTCTTATCCCAGTTTATGAGCTGGCCAGATGCATTAGTATAAGTGGATAACACATTTTTCAAATTTTAAGATTTCTTTATCGTAGTTTCTCCCATAGTAACAGTATCATCCACAAATTTTTCATGGGAACAAAAAATTCTTGTTGATGAAGGTTGAAGGCCAGACCTTCAACCACCAACTTACTAATATATCTCCCTAGGCATTCAACAAGAATGACAAAAGGAACAGGGGAAATCGGATCTCCCTGTCTAAGGCAACCTCTAGAAGGTATGAAGAAATTAGTGGATCCACCATTGACAATAATAGAAGGAGAGACTAAAGAAACCAATTGCAACACAAGTTTGATAACCCCCCTGTCAAAGCCAAAAGCACCCAAGACATTCATTAAAAAATTCCAATCCACTCCATCATAAGCTTTGGATAGGTCCAATTTCCTAAGAAATCCCTATTTTTTAGCCATTTCCAAAGAATGAATGTTTTCATGCACAACAATAATAGAGTCCAAAATTTTCTTTCCAAGCACAAATCCATTCTATTAAGGGGAAATGATAGAAGGGAGAATAGAAAGAATCCTCAAAGTAAGGACTTTAGAAATGATTTTATACAAAGAGTTGTAAAGACTAATAGGTTTAAAGGCCTCAATAGTGTTAGCACTAGGTTTCTTAGGAATCAAATCCAAGAAGGTAGCATTTAACTCTTTGAGGAGGGATTGAGTACCAAAGAATTCCTTCATGACCATAACTACCTCTTTACCAACAATTTCCTAGTAATGCTGGAAGAAAAACATGGGGTACCCATCAATACCCGAAGATTTTTCTCCTTCAAAATAAAAAACAATAGACTTAATTTCCTTATCTAAAGGGATAGATTTCAACCACATATTAGTCTCTTTATCATCAGAGAGGGAATAGATGACAACAATTTATCTTGATTAGGGGAACTTAGACTTGGATCTTTAGATGGGAGGGAGGCAAAGTAATTCAACATTTCCCTTCTAATATCTTCCTATTTGACAATCTTACTACCATTTGAATGTAAATAGGGGATCCTATTAGAAACCTTATGTTTCATGATAGTCACATGGAAAAACCTAGTATTTTTGTCTCCAGATTTAAGCCAAATATCTCTCGACCTTTGTCTCCAAAAACTTTCCTCGCTGGATATAATATTATGATAGTTCACAAATAGATTATTTTCAAGAGCTTTGAGATCCTCAGAGAGCCCCTCCCTTTGGATTTGGTCTTGAACATCCTTAATATCAATCTAAACTCCACTTTTAGATAAAAAAATATCAGCAAAGATCTCTTGATTCCAAAATTTAGATTTTCTTTTGATGTAGCTCAATTTATTGGAAAATTTTTACATAGCTCCCCCTTCCACTTTTAATTTCCACCATCCAGTAATACTCTCTGATAAACTAGGATGAGTCATCCACATTCTTTCAAAACAAAAAGGGGAATTTCTTTTTCCATTAAAAGAACTAGTAGAAAAAGTAATAGGGAAGTGATCATAACCAATTCTTAACATGGAAGAGAGGGAACAAGAGTACCTTGAGAGACAATCTAGGGAAATGAGATTTCTATCTAATTTCACTTGAATAAGCTCAACTCTAGATCTTCCATTAGACCAAGTATAATAAATGCCCTTAAGTTCCACATCAAGGAGAGCATCATTATTTATATAATCCATGAGGTCCATTATGCTTTCCAACTGAGATGGATTACCTCTCGATTAAAAAAGATATTTCAGTGGGGTGTTGAAGTCTCCCACCACCATCCAAATATTATCTTGATAGATCTTCCTCAAGTCCTATAGTCTATACCAAAACTTATGTCTACCCAATCTATTATTAGGGGCACATATATTAACAAGAATCCAAGAAAAGTTATCTCTGATATGAGTAACATTAACCATAATAATATTATTCTTAGTAGGAATAAGAGAATAATTGATAGAGCTTTGGTTCCAAAAGTTGACAAGTCCACCCAAAGCCCTCTCATAATCACAGTCTATACTACCCCCGTTTTTAATAGGATTGATCTTTTCAACTTTCTCTTTGAGAATTTTAGTTTCTTGAATCAGTAAAATGTTTGGTTTACAATCTCTAACTAAATTTCTTAACACATCCTATTTATGAGGACTATTCAGTCCTCTTATATTCTGGGAAATAATCTTCATTTACAGAGTGGGGAATATACTTCTGGGATAGTCAAATGATGACCATTTGCTATATACTATTTTGCTTCTTGTTCTCTAATATTCTTACTAATTTTCTGCCTCTAGTATCCCCTTTTGGAGAACCAACATTAGCCTTTTGTTGATGTCTTGTCTGCACTCCTCCTTGGTTTTGATTTTCATTTTTCTTAGAAGAACTAGGCATAGAAACTCCCTAACTAAAAACATTCCCTTTCTTACCAGAGTTTCTATTATTTTTCCTTCTACTTGCCACTATCCAAGTATATTCTTGGTGTTCTTCAAAAACAATTTGTTTTTCCAATTCCAAAATTTCTTCCTTCCATTTTCCAACTTTTGATGGGGATAAAGGTTCATCTTTTCCACTATCTTTGAGAGTCTCACTATGTATTTTTCCATCCAAAATATTGCACCCTTGGGCCTCAAAGATATTCAAGTGAGAACACAATTAAAAAATATCCTTAAAAGAATCTTCCACCCTTGAAACATGAGTAGAAAGATTAGCTTCCACTTTTTGGGATCCCACACTTTCCACCCTTTTGGTAGGATAAAGATTGCCCCCATTTTCTTCATCTTGGGCCTTCTTTTCTTTATTGACATTGTATTCTACTAAGTTGTTTTCTTCATCTTCATTCCCATTTTCAGTTGAAATGGGCACATAATCTTCCTTCTCCTTAAGATTATCCACCTCTAGAGGGATAGCCTCTTCCTCTTTAGAACTTCCTCTTCTTGGGTCTCCATGGACTTGGGATCCCCTTTATTAGTATCTCCTCAATTTATTTCCCTCCATTCTTTCCTAGTTCCTCTCTTCCTCTCTTGGTTAATCTTTTTATCTTTTTGAGGTTTATGAGGACATTGCTTCACCCAGTGACCAATTTGTTTAGAGACAAAAAAAGCAAATGGAATAGATTCATACTCCATAGGCTGAATACATTTTCCCATCTTGGACATGATGGTTACAACCTTGAGAAGATCTACTGATTGATGAACATTCACACAAATTCTAGTGTAAACTAGCCTTGACCTCACCACTGTCATGGAGTCAATGGTCAAGATATCCCCAAATGACCCCACTAGACCAACAAAAAAATCTTCATGCCAGTATTCCAATGCAAGACCTGGGAGTCTTACCCACATTGGGGGAGAAATGAAAAAATCATCTTACAAACGTGGATTAGTCAACCAATTTTATAAAGCCAAATATGACTTACCAAACATCCAAGGGCCTCCATAAAGGACACTAGAAAGGTCTTCCCCATTGGAAAACTCAAATGAGAAAAAACCTTTTGGTATTGCCGCAATGTCAACTTGACCCTTAAGACTCCATTTCTTAGTAGCAAAGGCTCTAACCACATCTATGTTTGGTCTTGGCCCAATAAATTTTTCAACTAGGGTTAGCACCATGATTGAAAGAGTATGGTCCACCAGAGGGTCTGGTATAAATATATGAAAGACACCCTTCTTAGGCTTTGAAATGTTGGTAACCCCCAGGAAAAATTATTTTCTCATAGGCTTGACCCCAAATAGTGAAGACCAACTTCCTTTACTTGACGTCCTTGAAACAAATTCCCAACAGAATTGACTAGGACTTTCCCACCAATAGGGAAATTTGAGATGTTCTCAGGCCCACCTCCTTGGGAAAGATCCTTGTTTGACTCTTTGTCATCATCTGATGCATTTGTGGAGCCCTCATCATTACTACCTCCATCCTTTTAAATCCCCTTGCTTCAGCTCCTACAAAAATTCTATTATTTGTAGGTTTCCCACCCGCACTTGAATTCAAACTGCTGCCTCCTCTCGCTCACTCCCCCATAGCTTTGCTCATTCATGAAATGAATGTTTTTAAGAGAAGGGATTTTTTAAATAACTTAATTATTCTAATTCAAAAGTCATTTTTATTCCTAGGGGTATAAACTTTATCTCATTTGACTATAGATATTCTATCTTTTTCTTCAATCTCAGTCCACAATAATTTCCTTTACACTCACTCAATTTGGTTAGTCTCATAGGTTAGGATTTTAAAAAGTGAGAGATAGTAGATAGGAATATTTTGAGAGAGGCCTTTAGAAGTTGAACTTTACCTACCTAGCTAAACATCTTTCCTATCCATCCATCCAATTATTTATGGAATCTTTCAATAATGCTATTCCAGAAAGAGATAGTAGGAGCTTTAGATATCAAAGGGAGACCAAGGTAGGAAGCTGGAATGTTTAAAAATTGGCATCCTATAATATCCATAACTTTTTGAACCACTATATTATCAGCATTCAAGAAGTATATTTTACTTTTGTTGTAATTTATAAATTGGCCTAAAGGTGTAACATAGTCATAAAGGATGGACTTCTAATATTTGGCTTCCACATCTCAGGAAACTCCAAGGAAGATAGTGTCATCTACAAATTTCTTATTTGTTTCAATAGTCAATGAGGAAGAAATTTTAACACATTTGATAAGGCCTCAATCTAGAAGTTTTTTACGGTTTCTAATCAAAGCTTCAAAAACTAAAATGAACAAGTAAGATGAGAGGGGGTCACCTTTTCTAAGTCCTCTTCTACATGAGATGTACCCTTCAAGAGATCCATTCACAAGAATAGAGTTGGAAGGGGTGGTGTAGTAGGTTCAAAAAATCTAAATAAAAATATTCCTTTGAAGCCAATTATTTTAAGCACCTCAGTTACAAAGGGCCATGAGACCCTATCACAAGCCTTTGAGATATCAACCTTGAACACCATACCCAACTTCTTACTGACTTTCATAGAATGAAAAATTTCATGAGTAATAAGAATAACATCCATAATGTGTTTCCCTTGAGAAAAACCTTTCTGGTTTGAAGAAACCAATTTATCTAAGACTTTTTTTATCCCAAAGACCACAAGCTTCAACAAGATTTTATAGATAGTATTGCAAATGATTATTGGGAAAAAATCTTGCATTGATGAAACATCTTCTTTATTTGGAATCAGAACAATAAAAGTGGCATTAATTTGATTAAGGATTCTTCTAGATCTAAAAATATTGCTCACCATACTTAGGATTTCATTCACAACAAGGTCCCAATGACCTTGGAAGAAAGCACGAGGGAAACCATTTGGTCCAAGCACTTTAAAGGAACCAAAAGAAAGGATAACCTTTTTGACCTCCTCCATAGAAAAAAGGTTTAAGCATTTCTTTCATTTCAAAACTAGTTATTAAATTTGGAATAACTTCAAGGATTGTATTCATCTTACCTTTATCTAAGTGGATGTATTGCTGAAGGTGGGAGAAGAAGGAAAAAAATTCCTCTGTCATCTCCTCTTCTTCAATGAGAACCAATCCATCCTCTTTCATCAATGTCCCAATTCTATTCCTTGACACATGTTTCATAGTTGATTGGTGAAAGAACTTGGCATTCTTATCACCCTCTTTTAGCCATTGAATTCTAGATTTTTTATTCTAGAAAACTTCTCCTTCCTTTGAAAGTTTGAACCATTGAGTTCTCAAATGGCTTTCCTTTAAAAAAATATCAACATCCTTATAACCTTTCTCTATTTGATCCCGATATTCCTTCAATTCAAGGGAAATGGAATTTTTATTTGAAAAAAAATTCCAAAATAAATCTTGTTCTGGAGCCTTTAGCCATTTCCTTGAATTTCTTCAATTTCTAAGTGATAATGAACATAGGAGTGCCTAGCTATAAATAGGGCACTCCTCTAGTCTGGCCAACCAACCATTTAAAATTTGGATGGAATGGCCACATGATTTTATACCTAAAAGGAAAAGGTCCTTTATTCAACTTATCTACTTTGGTGAGGAGAATAACATTATGATTAAAGCCCATTCTTGAGAGGGCACAAAGAGATAAAGCTACAAGAATATTCTAATTGCTACTGAATAAGAACCTATCTAGTTTCACTTGAATTAAGTGGCCCCTTGTCTTTCATTACTCTAAGTGAACTTCACCTCTCTTAGACCTATATCAATCAAACCTAACACTGAGAAGAACTATGCCAGATCAATCATACTATCAGAGAAATACTCTTGATATACACACTTCTCTAAAGTGTAGAGGGGAGAATTGAAATATCCTTCAATCATCCGATGTTCCTTCCCGTGATTCTAAATAGTATCAATGAACTCATTCCATAATTATACCCTACTAGATCTAGTGTTGGGAGCATATAAGTTTACCAATTTCCATATTTCCAAAGACCTCCATTTGAACTATAATACTATTCCTTTTGATAGATTTAGGGGATCTTCTAAGTAGCACAAAATTCTATAGAATAGACAATCCACTAGAGGCCCCTTTAGAGTTAGAAGTTATAAATTGAGCCAAAGGCCAAACATTCTTTACTATCTTTTCAAAAACTTATTTTTTCATTTTAGTTCATTGAATCAGAAGATATCCACTCTATTTTCTATTAGACAACACTTAAGAAAATGTTGTTTAGTAGGACCACTAAGCCCTCTTAAATTCTAAGATATAATCTTCATTAAAAAGAAGGGAAGCAAAACACAGCTTAACCACCATAGAAACAACTAGAAAAAGACTATTTCTTTTTGTTCCTTACCCTTGATATATTTTCAAAGGTTTTTTGTTTTCTGCTTGCTACATTCTTGGATGCTTCTTTGATTTGTGAATTTTTTTTAGAATGTCTACCTACCTTACTGTTTGCTCCCGCATCTAGTTCCTTGATATATTTTTGTTTGCTATTAATTTGTGTCCATTCCCCTTCAATATCTTAAACCTTACCAGGAGAGGCAAAACCAAGAAGAGCTAGAGAGTCCTTTAGACTTTACCTTTCCTTAGAATTATCAACAATCTTCAAGGCTTTTTTCTCCACCTTAGGAGTAAGGATGATTTCCCCTTCCTCCATATCCTAGAGAGAGAAAACCTTGACCTATTGTTCCCAAACCTTTGTGGAAGTTTTAACTAGAGAAATATGAATATAAGGTGGGGAGAAGAGGGTGTCATAACCATTTTTCTTTAGACTCCTTAATCTGCACCCAAAAAGTAGTAGATTTTTAATGTTTTTGATTATTGAGGAGTCATTGTGTGCAAGGTTAACTGTATGTGGACCTTGTTAACTAGTTTAAGACTTTGTAAACTGCTATTATATTGGTTTTAAAGGAAAGAATAAGTAGTTACCGTAAAATACTAACTTAACAAGAGTTACCGATCTTGTGTAGCGACACATCTTCAAGTGAAATTAATTTAATAGAGAGTGGTGTGTGGATGAAAGGAGAATGTGCGTCAACAATTTTTAAGAGGGTAGCGCATGGGGTTAAATAAATAGGAAAAGGATGCACATGAAGGAGGTCTTACGCAACAGGGGAAGAAAGAAACTTAAAACATCTAAGGAACCAGTGAAGAAAGGAGGTCTTACGCAACAAAAGATTCAACATAGACTTAGCACACGGGTGTACAGAAGACTCTGTCAACAACATGCAAGTTCCTATTTAATTTTGAAATTATTGCTAAAAAAAATGATTAGCTCAATGGTCATCTTAAAGATAGACTTTTTACTGGACTTTCCTTTGGCTACGTTGTGTATGAATGATTGTTTTCTTATTGCGTAATACTTTTGAAATTTTTCCATTGAGGATCAAAACATAGAATGACCAATGTCTATATTTCACTAAAACATGAAACTAAAACTCTCTTTTAATCTTTTTGATTTACACAAAAATGATTCTTCATTAGAAATTTTGAATGATTTATACCAATATTTTCGATGTTGGCAAATCTAGAAATGTCAATTTCTGAAAGAGTGAGGAAGAAATGTCTGCAACTTTTTTTCTTTGTAAATGTTTGCTCTATTAATAATACAAAACACATGTATAAACATTTCCTTGAATAATACATCTAGAAAATTCCACAAACGAGCGAACTTCATTTTGTTTTTGGAGCTCAATGTGTATGAGAGTATAGCTAATCTACTTTTGTACCAAGCTCCATTTGTACCAAGAAAACCAAAGCACTCTCCTTCATGTACAGAAAAACTTAATGATTGAACTGCAACCTTCTCTAGTTGATTTACACCTCTTGGATAAACCTGTTAAATAGAAGTAGTCCCATTGAGATGTCTTGCTAACAATGAAAAATTTATAATATAGTGATAATATTTATTATTATCTGTATAGAAGATCATCTATTTCATTTTTCCTCCTTTATTCATGAGCACTATACCCAATAGTCACCCTATTATTATGTCGCCACTACAACAGATTTTTTTTTCATTTTGTGCCATCGTGCTATTTTTCTTTTTGATGCAAGGCAGGGTTCAAGAGGGGCCAAACAATGGCACACCCTAATGATCCAGCCTGCTCAACAACACATGGAAGCAAATAACAACACAATGAGAGAGAGAATGCATGATCTTTCCTTAATTTTCATCTAATTGAATCATACATGTCAGGCTGTAAGGCCTTCTTGGTTAGGGCCAGATATTACAATGAATTATAAAATTCCTAAAACATACGAGGATCTACCAACAATCTCAAATCTATTATCTTCTTACTTCTATCTAAAACTGCCTCCTAAACTACAACCAAACAACTACATTTATACAAGAGTCTACCAAACTAAGTCGGCCTTCAGATCCATAATCAATAGAAGAAATGGTTAGATCTAGGACTACACACTTCCCAATGATGGATTCCAGCATTAAATCTACAACCCATAATAAATGCACAAGTCAGCCCAATAGAAACTCAAAATAAACTACTGGGTAAGCAAAGATGACCGAGCAACAAACAAGCATCGCTGAGCTCTAGTGAAACAACCGACCACCTAGGAGATAACCAACCACACTTGGTAACCAAAGGAAACTGACCAACTACCGACCAACTCGATCAAAGAAGGAACCGAGCAACATAGACAAACTCCAAAATGTTTTTGGTGACACAGGATTGCCAAGGACTCGAGATGCTCCTGCATCAGACACCTAGGGTTATTTTGAAATGATTCTCCAAATCACTTGGTAGGTATGATCTGAGATGCATCCAACTTAGACTATGAAATCCATGTACTATCTTCAATCAGTCTATTCTTCCACTTTACCAGATATTCCATATATTGTTTTCCTCTTGTACTCTTTCCAATTCTTTACTCCAAAATCTATTCCATTTCCTCTTTCTACTTCTTAGGATATTCCATCGGTACTACCATGTCTTCATCAGGTTCATGATACTCATACAAATTAGCAATGTTGAAAATAGGTGATATGTCCATGTCATCAGGTAACTCAATTTCATATGCATTTCCACTATCAAATTTCCTCAAAATATTGCAAGGTCCAAACTTCTTCATCTTCAGCTTCCCATATGTTCCAATAGGAAATCAGCTTTTCTTCAAATGAACCATCACTTCATCACCAACATCAAAAGTCTTATGTATCCTTGATCTATTATCTCTATCTTTGTATTTTTGATTACTCTCTTCCAGCTTCAGCTTCACATCTTCATGCAATGTCTTCATGTACTCAAAAAATTTTACTCCTTCAACACTTCTCTTATTTTCATCAGCAATATCCCTCAAATTAGATTTACCTCTTGGCTGTATGCCACTCACAATCTCAAATGGTGTCTTTCCAGTACTCCTATTCATTGAATTATTGTATGCAAACTCTGCTTGTGCCAATACATAATCCCAATTACTCAGTGTGTCTCCAACTAAACATCTCAAAAGATTTCCCAAACTTCTGCTCACAACTTCAGTCTATCCATCGATTTGTGGGTGAAATGTAGAACTATATTTCAACTCAGTGCCAAATTTCTTCCAAATCATCTTCCAAAAGTATCCAACAAATTTTCTATCTCGGTCAGAGATAATACTCCTTGTTAATCCATGTAATCTGACAATTTCCTTAAAGAAAAGATCTTCTACATGTACTGCATCTAATGTCTTTCTACAAGGTATAAAATGTGCCATCTTAGAAAATCTATCTACTACAACAAATATAGAATCATTACCTCTTACTATCTTCAGTAAGCCAAGAACAAAATCCATACTGATGTTAGTCCAAGGTTTCTTAGGTACAACAATCGGTACATACAATCTAGTATTCTGACTTACTCCTTTTGCAACTTGAAAAATTTCACAACTTTTCACAAATTTCAGAACATCTTTATACAACTACGGCCAATAGTATTTCTCCTTAAGAAAATTCCATGTTTTATCAATACCAAAATGTCTAGCCAAACCACTAGTATGTTTCTCCTTTATCAAATTAGTTCTTGTTACTCCTCTTGGTATACACAACTGCATACCTTTAAACAACATACCTTCCTAAATAAAATAGTCATCCCATTTAGTGTCTTGTTGATCTTGAATAGGTGCTTTGCACTTTCTCCATGACTCAGAAAAAATAGGGTCAAACTCATAAGAATCTCTCATCTTATCAAAACCAAGAACTTCAATTTTCATCTTGGTCATCAAAGATCTTCTTCTACTCAATGCATCAACAAATTGGTTAGTGACTCCACTCTTATGTTTTATCACAAATGTATAACTCTACAAATACTCAACCCATTTCACATGTCTCTGATTCAACTTATTCTGACTACCCAAATACTATAAAGCCTTGTGATTGGTATACAACACAAATTCACTCGATATCAAATAATGTCTCCATTTCTTCAGTGCTTGAACAATAGCATAGAATTCTTGATCATACACATAATATTTCCTTCTAGCATTATTCAACTTTTCACTAAAGAAAGCAACAAGTTTACCTTCTTGACTAAAAATAGCTCCAATTGCACTTCCACTTGCATCACATTCCACTTGAAATACCTTACTAAAATTAGGTAATGCCAAAATAGGCAATTCAACAACCTTCTACTTCAGAGTCTCAAAACTTTTATCAGCTCTATGTGTCCACTTGGATTCTCTTTTATCTCCTCTCATAGTCTCAGTCATAGCATTACAAATAAAACTGAAATTCCTTATGAACTTTCTGCAAAAACTTGCCAAACCATGAAATGATCTTACCTCACTAGCATTCATAGGTGTAGGCCAATTCATAATAGCTTCAACCTTTTTAGGATCCATCTTCAAACCATCAACTGAGATCACAAATCCCAAATACACAATCTTCTCTTTCATGAATGAACACTTTTTCAAATTTATCAGCAACTTTTCCTCTTTCAATCTCTACAAAAATTGTCTAACATGCAACAAATGTTCTTCTTTGGTCTTAATAAATATCATAATATCATCAAGATATACAATCACAAATTTACCCAAGAATTTCGTCAAAACTTCATTCATCAGCCTCATAAAAGTACTCGGTGCATTAGTTAAACCAAAAGGCGTAACCAACCACTCATACAAACCTTCTTTTGTCTTGAAAGAAGTCTTCCATTGATCACCTTCTCTGATTATGATATGATGATACCCACTTTTCAAATCAATTTTGGTGAAATACTTTTCTCCAGTCAAACTGTCCATTATATCATCCATTCTCAGTATAGGAAACCTATACTTATTTGTTATCTTATTGATTGCTCTGGAATCAGTACACATTCTCCATTCTCCATTCTTTTTCGGTGCCAATACAATAGGTATTGTACAAGGAATCAAACTTTCTCTAATCAAACCTTTCTCTAGCAACTCTTGAATTTGTTGGTTCAACTCCTGATTCTCGGTAGGTGTCAACCAATGAGGTGCCTTATTTGGTAAAAGAGCTCCAAGGTTTAGATCCATACAATGATCAATACTTCTCTTTGGTGGAAAACCATTGGGTACATTATCAAAAATGATATCACTGTACTCGGTGAGTAACTTATCAATCTCCTTAGGGACATTATCCTTTGTTTTCTTACTCAAGTTGTTAGGAATCACAACAAAACATACATCATTCTTCTTCAAATCTTTGACACAATTTCTTCCCTCCATCAAACAAAATTTCATAGATGTGTAAACATTACTAATAGGTTCTTCCATCAATGGTAACAAGATTTGTTTTCTTCCATCAGCCACAATAGTATACTTATGCAATCTCCCATCATATATAACATGTCTATCATATTACCAAGGTCTACCCAACAAAATATGACAACAATCCATAAGCATGATATCACATAACACCTTATCATAGTACTTTCCAATCTTCAAATTCACATAACATTGTTCACTTACCAAGAGTGTGCTCATCTTTGATCCATGAAATTTGATAGGGCTTCAGATGTTCAACCTTTTCAATTGTAATTTTGTGACCATTTCCACAGATGCCAGATTCTCCAAGCTACCACTGTCAATGATCACCTTCCAAACTTTATCAAAAAATCTACATTTGGTCTTGAACAAACTTTTCCTTACCGGATCTTCCTTTTTGCTTTCATTCCACAGTGCTCTCCTTACCATCAAGTTATTTTCTTTCTAAGGCTCATTCGGTGACTCTTCTTGAACCAAAGTATTTCTATTGCTACCAACCTTCTTACTAGCATGTGTACATTCAAAAGATCTATGTCCTTCTTCTCCACAATTGTAACAAGTTCCTCAGAAATTACCTCTGCTATAACCACCTTGGTAGTTACTGCCTCTGCCTCTAGATGAACTTTTACCTTTCCACTCGGTCTTGACTTTGTCCAGACTTGTCTTTTTTAGTTCAGATCTACCATTTTCACAATTAGATCTACCTCTTCCTCTAGGGAATCTACCACCTCCACATCTTTGTCTCTATTCATGTCTCTTGTTCAATTTCTCCTTGGCTTTCAATGCAAATTGATAAGCCTCTTGAATGTTCTCCAACTTGACCAAACTGATTTCCTCTTGGATGGAAACTCTCAAACCATTTAGGTATCTAGCAATTCTTTCCACATCATCCTCATCATGTCCAGATCTAATATCTAATCTATAGAATTCCTCAGTATATTCCTTTACCAAGCTATCTTTCTACTTCAAACTTTGCATTCACCTAACTAGGTTAATTTGATAATCACAAGGTAAGAACTTTCCTGTCTATTTATTCACCATTTTATTCCATATCTTGATTTTGTCTTTTCCTTTCCTCTTCCTATCTAGCTATAGATGTTCCCACCATAAGGATGCATGGCTTTTCAACTTTTTGCTTGCAATCTTCACTTTCTTGTCTTTAGGAATGTTTTCATACTCAAAATACTTTTCCATCTCAGTGATCCAGTCCATCAATTCATTAGAATCCACTTTTCCACCATACTCAGGAGGATTGAAATGTGGTTTAGACTTCAGACTTGTCAAATCCTTCAAGAATTTCTCTTCACCTTGATCCATAACAGGTGCAGGTTCTTCATTTGCCTGTTCTTCCTCAATTTCATCATCACTAACATCTTCAAGATGTCTGCCTCTTCTCTAGGCTATTTCAAAAGCTTACAATCTAGCAGCAATTTTTCTCAACATGTCTCCCAATCCTGGATTTGCATCTTGCCTCCCATGAACCATCTTGACAACCCTCTGCAATTGTAGGTTAGATCATAATCTACTACCCCACAACAATTCAACTAGGGCTTCTCAAGAGGAACCTACAAACCTAGATCAAGATCTCGCCTCACTCTGATACCACCTAGCACAAGGCAGGGTTTAAGAGGGGCTAAACAATGGCATGCCCTAATGATCCAGCCTACTCAACAACACACAAAAGAAAATAACAACACAGTGAGAGAGAGAATGCAGGATCTTTCATTAATTTTCATCAAATTGAATCATACATGCCAGGCTGTAAGGCCTTCCCAATTAGGGCCAGATATTATAATGAATTACTGAAGTCCTCAAACATGTGAGGATCTACCAACAATCTCCAATCTATTATCTTCTTACTTCTATCTAAAACTAGCTCCTAAACTACGACCAAACAACTACATTTATACAAGAGTCTACTAAACTGAGTTGGCCTTCAGATCCACAATCAATCAAAGAAACAGTCAGATCTAGGACCACATGCTTCCCAATGATGGATTCCAACATTAAATTCATGACCCATAATAAATGCACAAGTTGGCCCAACAGAAACTCAAAAGAAACTACTGGGTAAGCAATGATGACCGAGCAACAGACAAGCATCGCTAAGTGCCAGTGAAACAACTGACCGCCTAGGAGATAACTAACCACACTCGGTAACCAAAGGAAACTGACCAACTACTAACCAACTTGGTCAAAGAAGGAACCAAGCAACACAGACAAACTCCAAAATGTTTTTGGTGACACAGGATTGCCAAGGACCCGAGATGCTCCTGCATAACTTTTTTCAATGATTTCATGTTTCTCAACATGAACCACCACATTTTGTTTCCTGCTTGTCTATGTATGATACGCAGACCAAATAGTTCACCTTTAGACCTTGTTCTTCTCTCAAAAACTATATTTAAATCCTTCATGCAACAATTTTCTTGTTTGACCAGGATATGTATACCTTATCTTACTTCTTGTATCAAGTTTTTGATAGTTAATATGGTTAAATATGTTTAAACATTTATGCCTACATATTTTTTTATACTAAATTAATGATTTTCCATAGCATTTACATGTTTTTCCACCAATTATGGAATCATGAATTTGCATCTTGGAAATAAAAACTTAAATCAGAGACTGATTGATTATATAAATTAGTAGTAGTAGAAACATTATTGACAGAGAACCCATTCATTTAACTTGATGAATGTTTGTCTTTATTTAATCTGCAACAACAAACCATGTAGGATTTTTGTAGAAAATAGCTTGTTATGATAAACCATTCCAGAATGTGATTGAAACAGTAGAAAACATCTTATAGTAGTAGAAAGACTGTATAAGACAACAAAATATGAATTTTTCTTCATCATTTCTTTAAGGGATTGATTTTTTTTTAATGAAAGAGTTAAATTTGGTTTTATGTTTTCTTAAGTGTCTTTACTTAATTTGTTATGAGGAAAGATATCTTGGGAAAGGGTGCCAAATATGGGTAATAGAGAAGGGTAAAATGTAGTTTCTTTTACTTGCCAGTAGAAATATGGTTATTTATGCTTGGGCCTAAGCTTGTAAACACATAAATGAATTTGTGTTGGTTATGTACTTTCTCTCTACCATATCTATGTTAGTTCTACTTTGTGTATGATAAAGTAGTTAGTTCATAGCTTGCACCAGATTCCTTTCTGATCCATCAGTGCCGAGTTGATAGATCACTCGTGTAGGGTTGGTGAGCTCTTCATTTTAGGATGAGCACCAGGGGAGCTAACCACTCCGTGGTTGGGTGGAATAATCATTTAGATCACATTTTCATCTCAAGTTTTGCAGATGGATGATAGAATGTCTGATGGTATAGGAGACATGAACATGTAGATGGATAGGTGATAGTCTAATGGCATGCATTTGGATATCTTGTACTTCTTTGACCTTAAGGTCATGTGCTCTATTGTATGTGTTTATATGTACTTTGACATTTTATGTTTGATAGTATGGTCAGCATACTCCTTGTGTTATATACTCTTGTTGTGCATTTTGACAATTTGGTCGAACCTTATATATATTATGGCAAGGATATTCAAATTTATTTCATAATGATGTAATATCTTTAAATGTAAATGAAATTTATGTCATGGAAAAGTCTTTATCTACTTTCAAACTTGTTATGTTTTCAACTTTTAGAGTTTTTTTGTTCTAGAGCTTACATGTCTCTTATGTGCTAGTTTCAGTTATTACATGTGGTATCAGAGCTATGTTTAAACACTCAAACCTTGGTCCTCTATTGCTATGTTGTGTACTCATGCTTGGTGTAGGAAGTGATTTAACACCATGCAAACTAGAAACAGTAATAAGGGAGGATCCATCAATGGACGAGTCAATGAGGAACAAAATCCCAGAATGGATGAAATCCTAAACCTCTTGACAAAATAGAGGAATATCTTGCAATAACAAAATAACTGTATGGACTGAATAGAACATGATGCAAGAGGTAGATATAATGAAGAGGAAAGAAGAAAGAAGGAAGAGGATTAGAGACTTGAAGCTCAACAGAAATAGGAAGAGGATCAATGCTTGGAAGCACTGAGAAAGGAAGAAAAGGATAGGAGGAATGAAAAGCAGTGGAACCAAAATGTAGATCAAAGGGTGGTAAACATACCTAATAACAAAGAAAGAATAGTAGAGGAACTACGTAAGGACCTCAAGAAGGTCATACCTCCTACATTTGATGGTAAGGCCATCGGGAATGCTGCTGAGGCATGGATAGTATCCATGGAAGAGTATTTTCGTGTTCATAATATTTTAGCTGAATCCAAAGCTATGTGGGGTGCTTTTCAGTTAGTTGGTGAGGCTGGTACTTGGTGGGACAATGAGATGGTTGAAAAGAGGATGCAGCTTGGTGAGATCTCTTGGGAAGAATTCCTAGTACTTTTCCATAAGAGGCGGTTACCTCAACTATATTATGATAGGAAAGTGGCTAAATTCCAAAACTTGATTCAGGGAGTTCTGACTGTCATAGAATACCATGAGAGATTTTACCACTTGGTAAAATATGTACCTCAATATCAGCAAGATGAACGGTTTAGAACCCACAATTTTAATCTTGGATTACATCTAGAGATAAGATCAAAAGTGGATATGCATGAGCCTGAGACTATGTATTTTGCTTTCAGGAAGGCTTTGAGATAAGAACAAAAACTCAAGCAGGTACCTTCAATCAAAGTGAGTCAAAGTACTAGTGTACCTCAGGGATATAAGAGGAAGTTTCAAGATAATAAACCAAAGGACACTGGTTAGAAATAGGTGCAAAATATGAGAGGCAAGGGCAAAGGTAATGCTGGAAGGAACAAAAATGGTAACCAGAATAGGGGCAACAACATGAATGATAACAGGATGAATAAAACTGATGGTAAACAGGGACCATGAGATGGTTGCTACACTTGTGGAGGTGACCATTATGCTAGTGTTTGTCCTCAGAGATCAGCCCATAGAGATGGGAAAGGACCTCAGACTCAACATTAGATTCATGCAGCTATGAATAATAGATAGGCTAATTTTGAGGGAACACCCATTCAGATGGCTGGTAAGCTTCTTGGACATGATATTTCTATTTTGATTGATACTGGAGCTACTGAATGTTTCATAGATCCTAGTGTTGTTTCTAAATTGCTGGTTAGAGCATGATATATGTTAGAACTGTGGATGGTAGAATATGGAAATACGACATAGCATAAGGTTGAGAAATGTTTATCTTGTAGCGAGATTGAACTTCCTAATTTTCAAATGCAAGTAAACTTGTACGTTGCACCTTTAGGTTCCTATGATGTCATTTTGGGCATTAATTGGCTAACAGAACATAAGGCCATAGTGGACTACAAGGATAAAATAGAAGAATGCCTTGATGATGTAGGTAATCCTGTAATACTCTATGGTGTGAAAAGGTCTCTTGAACTTAGACAAATTTCTACCATGCAATTAAAAAAAGAAAAGAGAAAGGGGTGTATGATGTATGTGGCTTATGTCAAAGATTTGGAGACACCTCCTAGTCTAGAATATTTCCCTATATTGTAGGAATTCAAGGATTTTTTTCCTAAAGAGTTACCTGAGTTACCTCCAAAGAGAGAATTTGATTTCTCAATTGATGTGATGCCTAGAGTTGAACCTCAATCCAAGGCACCATATCAAATGACCACTACTAAAATGTATGAGTTGAAGCTACAATTGCAAGAACTCTTGGATAAAGGGCTTATTCACCCTAGCATTTCACCATGGGGAGCTCCAGTAATCTTTGTGAAGAAGAAATATGGTACCTTATGATTGTGCATAGATTACATAATGCTTAATAAGGTGACCATTAAGAATAGATACCCTCTTCCACAGATAGATGAACTTTTTGATCAAATGAAGGGAGCAATTGTGTTCTCCAAGATTGATTTGAGATCTGGATATCATCAAATCTAGATCAAAGAGGAGGATATATCCAAAAAAAATTTCAGGACAAGGTATGGGCATTATGAATTTGTAGTCTTACCTTTTGGGTTGACAAATGCACCTGTAGCTTTTATTAACCTAATGAACAGTGTATTCAGGGATTGTCTTGATAAGTTTGTTGAGATATTCATTGATGAAATTCTAATTTACTCCAAGAATATGGAGGAACATGAGAAACATTTGTGGATAGTTTTATAGTGCTTGAGAGACAAGAAGTTGTATGGGAAACTATCAAAGTGTTCTTTCTATAAGAAAGAGATTCATTATCTGGGTCATATCATTTCTACAGATGGAATTGTAGTGGATCCAATAAAGATCAAAGCTATTCTTGAGTGGCCAACTCCTCAAAATGTGAGTGAAGTGAGAAGTTTTATGGGACTTGTAGGATACTATAGAAAATTTGTGGAGGGATTCTCTAAGATTGCAACACCTATCACTTCTCTTTAGAGGAAAGGGAAAAGATACGAGTGGAATGATGTATGTGAGAGAACATTCTATTTATTGAAACAAAAGCTCACATCCAATCCTATCTTGATCATACCAGATCCTAATGGACACTTTACAGTTATCATTGACACTTCAGGAGAAGGTCTTGGTGGTGTTCTCATGCAAGGTGGAAAAGTAGTGGCTTATGAGTCACAAAAACTGAAACAGTATGAGGTTAACTATGCACCTCATAACTTGGAATTGGTAGCAATTGTTCATGCTTTAGTGATGTGGAGACATTACCTTTTAGGTAAACCGTTTGAGTTAAAGACAGATCACATGGGACCTAGGTACATTTTTACACAACCTAATCTCAATGCTAGACATAGACAATGGTTGGAGTTTGTAATACCCACCCGTAGGATGCTTTTTAGTTTGCTTTATGTTTTAGATGTATGACCAAATTCTTTTAGGTCACTTTCCATGTGATCGATTATTGTTTCATTAATGACGATGTGGATTATTATTATATGTTTATCAAGAGTATGCGTAGATTAGATGATGATGCTTCATGATGTTAGATTACATGTTTTATATTGAATACGATGTACTTACCCCATACTTGCATGTGTATGGTGATTATGTGTCTGTATCTGTTTGATGTGCTTGTGTGGTAGATGACGGAGGCGTAGTTACTTGCATAGTCGAGATCCACACGTCTGACTGTACCCTATCATTGTCTGTTATATATTGTATGTACATGCTTTGTCTTCTGATGACAGGTTCACAGGTACAGGGCATCATCTTCCCTGAATTGGTAGGAGTGAGCATGCCCACAAACATTCATCTCAATGGTAAAGAGGGGAGATAATTCACAGACCCAAACCCTAGCCCTAGCCTAATTGTCCTATAATTGGACAAGTTTCTATTTGACTACCTTACCCGAATTCACCTGGTTGGCAGGAATTTGTGGATCCCATTCTTGAGTCTGTGCATGTGGTTTTAGTTTGCTTGATTTTATTGTGCATGATTCAGTTGATTTGTGAATTATTCAGGTGGTTTTATATGATTATTAATGATAGGATTATAGTTGAAATTAATGATTTAATTATATTCCTATGTTTAATTTAGAATATTGTCCAAAGTCAATTATTTGATTAAATGGAATTAATTGATTATTTAATTGAAGTTGGATTTAATTATGTTTGAATGTATAATTAAATAATTAAATATTAAATGCATGCTCTAGGATGAATTAAATATTTAATTTAGTTTAAATTATTAACATGTGCTCAAATGGTAAATGTATAGAATTATGCTTGTTTATATTATTAAATAATTAAATAATTAAGTGCATGAAATTTGTGATGCATTGATTATTTAATTTATTAAATAAATGAATTTAAATTAAAACACGTGCAAAATTGAAAAAGGGATTTGTGTTAAAAAAGATAACAACTAGTTTTAGAAAGACAAGTTGAGTTGTGCATTTAAATGATATTTTAAATTAATTAATTGTAATTTCTTTCAATTTTGGAGTTTGAGTTGAATTAGGAGTTATCTTATTAGTCACTTTTCTGATTGGAGTTGAACTCAGAGTTATCTGTTGAGTTGTCTTCTATGATTGCTTGGATGTTGGAATTGAATTCCTATTAGGGGATTTTTGGCATTGATTTTTGAGAGACAGGTTTTGGAAAAGGTTTTTGGGGAAAACTTGTGTGTTTGGCATTTTTGAAGATTTGTGGAATGTTTTGGCTACCTGTTGAATTGAATTTCTTTGTGCTTCTGGATTGGACACTTGGTAGCAAATTAGCTTTCAGATCTGCAGGTTGTGTTTGAATTTGGAGAGAATTTGGTTCTCATATCTACAGGGGTTTCCATTTTAAATCCGTTTCTGGCATTGGATCTGAGGTAGGTTTTGGAATTGTCTGTTAGATTTATATTCTCATCTGTTCATCTTTTTGTGTTTTATAGTGTTCTATGTTTTCAATTTTTCATAGATCTTTGTTTTAATAGATCTGGGTATTTAGAAACCCTTATGTAGTTAAATTGTGTATTTTATTATTACTTGGCATCGTGCCGTTATGCTGGCCAAATTTTGTTGATCAATTGTTCATGGTTTGGCTATAAATCGATAAATTAATTCTGTTGTATAGTTGAACTATAGAGGTTGTAGAAAATTTAATCTCCTTGAGGAAGAAAATCAATTTGAGTAGAAAACCCAATTCTGCTATAAAATTATTATCTCCTTAAAAAAAAAATAACAATCAAAATAAAAGACCAATAAAACAATTTTGAATGAGACAAATTCTATTACAATGCATGTGAGTGATTTTAAAAATTTATATGAAAGTCTTTTTCCATTTCTGGAAAAGACAGAGTAAATGTTTATTTTTCTGTTTCAGGAAATTGTATAAAAAATATATATATATTGTTGGAGGTTTAATATATATATATATATATATATATATATATATATATATATATATATATATATATATATATATATATATATATATATATTAAACCTCCAACAATATATATATATTTTTTATACAATTTCCTGAAACAGAAAAATATATATTGTATGCTTTTAAATTTGTTTATTTGTTTTAATGAATAAATCTTTAAAAAAAAAAATATTAAAAAAATTTAATAAGTAGTGGTGGGTGGGGACCACCTGTCCCCTACCCATCCACCTCACGGCACCCAAGGGTACCATGAGCAGTCCCTTTGGGACTGTCATGACAGGCTCTGGGCACTGCCGTGCGCAGTACCTGAAGGTGCTGCGGCGGCAGTACCAGGGTACTGCCGTGGGGATAGTGCCGCGCCCCGCCCCCCCATATGTATATTAAATTTAATAAATTTTCTTTTTATGTTATGTAATTTTAATTTATTTTAAATTTATTATATGTTGTAAATTTATTTATTATCATTATTTTTATTTAATTTAGTTTATAATAAATTTACTTTGTTAGAAATGTTAGTTAATTTTATTTTGTTAATTTATAATACGATTAAAATTATTTTATGGTTAATATAATTTATTCTTATGTTAGATTAATTTATGTTATGTTATTAAAGTTTATGTTGAGAAAAAATTCCTATTATAATTATTAAGGTTTAATTAAATTAGATTGTTTTGTTCCGTTTACATTAATGAGATTTAATGTTTTAAGACAAATTTAAACTAGGTTATTTATCTATGCTAGATAAATTAGTGAGAGGTTGTTTTTGATATAAATGCAATTAGTTGTTAAATGATTAGGTTTATACTAAAATTGGGCAAATTTTCTATTGAATTCCTAGAACATCATTAGGGAATATTTCTTTTATTAATGTCTTTAGTAAGCTCATTATGTTGAGATTCTTTCATCAATATTACATGAACAATATTATGTTAGGATCATGATCATTGTGATGTTTTGTTACTTGAAGTTCCTGATCAGTTTTCTTAATTGTGAGTGTTGGTTTATCATTTCTAACTATACACACGTGCATCTTGTGATACTGGGTATTAGATGGCTTAGGGGAAACAGAGGTAGGGATATGTTTTCAGTGGATTGTATATCTATATCATGTTCATTGTGTGTGCCTATTTTATTTATGCTTCAATCTTATATACTCTTATTGGATATTATCTATTCTTGGTATCTGTGTAGTCATTTGGGTTTCTTTGTGGGAAACTGCATCTAGGATTACTTGGTTGAATACCTGTTGATGCTTATGGGATTATGAGCCTAGGGGAGATTGATTAAGTGCATCTTAGGGGAGTGGCTTACAATAGGGGCCAGGACCCAAAGTGGTCAGCACCTGGGTAACCTATTGTAGGTTATGTAATTAAGTGATAACTTAGTAATTTAAAATTTTGAGAGTTCATTAAAAAGATAAGTTAGAGTATGGTTATGATTAGAACTCCTCATATCTGAGAGAGAGAGTATTCTAATCCCACATGGTTCGTATTGAGGGTCTGGGGCCCCAAGTGGCCAGTCCAGGGTAACTCAATGCTTGAGGGTCTGGGGTCCAGAGTGACCAGTCCAGGGTAACTCAAGTAGTTAGACATGTGATGACACTCCCATAACATGTAGCTTAAGTCATCTCCTGAGTTTCTATTTATGCTTCTGGATTAGTGTGTATCACCTTTCACTTTATTATTGTGTACCTTGAGTAGAGAGCTTTCAGGATTCCTAGCTCAGTGGTTTTATCCTTGTTTGGTTTTGGTCATCTGATTGGGGTTTGTGGTTATCTCCTCAGCACGGTGGGGTAGACCTTTGTGGTTCTACACGGACGGGTGGTAGTGATTCTTTACCATTTGAGATTTGATGTCCTGGTGCTGGTACTATTGATACTCCTGTAGATAGATGCTTTCTTGGTTCTTCATTGTTTCTTCATTATTGGTTTCTTTCATACCTTCATTTATGTAATCCTATATTAGTGTATCGCATGTGATACCTAATATGATCATTGTACTTCTTTGTTAGATTTATTATTACATACCCTGCGACATGTGCAGTGGATGTCAATTTATTTGTTATCATGGATGTCCATGAGGATTGTATGTTTTGATGTAAGTTGTAATGGTATAATTTATGATATGGAATCTTTTGTTATCTTTCTTTAGTTGTTTTATTTGTTCTTAAGTAATTCTACATCATGGGACCCTCGAGTTTTGTAATCTATGTTGAATGTTGTTCATGTGAATAAATGGTAATTGCTTCCGCACTATTGTTTATCTTGTTTGTTAACTTTAGAAAAAAAAAATGTTCACCAAACTTAGTAGCAAGTTATAGGTTAACTTCTCTTGGGTTCCCTGGCGGGGCATTACAGAGTTTCTGAGTGAGTATGATTTTGGTATCGATTATATCAAGGGAAAAGAGAATAGAGTAGTCGATGCTCTAAGCAAGAGAAGACACATTTCTGCTATATCTACTTCTAGAACTCAGTTGAGAGAACATGTGTTAGAGAATATTTCAGGGGATGACCATTATGAGATGGTTAAGACAACATTACTTGCAAATCCATCAGATCACCATTTTGATGGATACACTTTTGAGGATGATGGTATCATGAGATACCAAGATAGGATGTATATTCTCGACTGAGTAGGGTTGAGGAAGGTGGTTTTAGAGGAAATGCATTGTACTCCTTTTTCAAGACATCCAGGGGTAAACAAGATGATTGCTGATATGAGGCCATTGTATTTTTGGCCAGGGCTAAAGTGAGATGTGACAACTTTTGTAGCCCAGTGGTTAGAATGTTAGCAATTTAAGGCTAAACATGTCCATCCAGAAGGAATTTTATACCCACATGATATACCAGAGTATAAATGGAAAGTCATCAGTATGGATTTTATCCAGGGTTTAACCATGACACGACACAGACATGATGTAATCTTGGTTGTTGTTGACAAACTAACCAAGGTAGCTCACTTTATTCTAGGGAGTTTGAGAGATGGATCTTTGGCTTTGGCCAAGATGTCTATCTAGGAAATTTTTAGATTACATGGGGTACCTGAGACTATCATATTAGATAGGGATACTAGGATGACATCAAGGTTTTGGACAACCTTGAATGCATCTTTGGGAACTAGGTTGAATTTCAGTACTGCTTATCATCCTTAGACAGATGGACAGACTGAGAGATTGAATCAAGTGATTGAGGATTTTCTCTAGATGTATTGCATGGATTAGTAGTATAAATGGGAAGAGTATCTTCCATTGGTGGAGTTTGCCTACAACAACTCTAACCATGCTTCTTTGGGAATGACACCATTTGAGGTACTTTATGGATGGAAGTGTCATACTCCTATCAGTTGGGATAGAGTAGAGGACATGATAATCATTGGTCCTGATATGTTGAGAGAGATGGAAGAACATATGACTCTGATTCATACTCGGATGAAGGAAGTAGCTGATAGACAGAAGAGTTATGCAGATAGGAATCACACTTTTAGACAGTTTCATGTAGGTGATAAGGTGTTTCTACGTGTGAGACCACATAAAAGTTCAATTTCCTTTGGCATTAAGTCTTCAAAGATTGTACCAAGATATGTGGGTCCTTTTGATGTTTTTGAGGTCATCAACCCTGTTGCTTACAAAATTTCTCTACTGCTAGCTCTTGCTCGAATCCATAATGTCTTTCATGTTTCTTTGTTGAAGCCTTATCATCCTGATGCATCTCATATTCTTGATTGGCATGCATTATAGGTTTAGGATCCAGGGGTGGTGTTGGTGTAGCCTACCCACCTCATTGATCAATGTACCATCAAGGTGCATGACAGAGATGTATTGCAGTATAAGGTCCAATGGGACCAATTCTGTATTGACAATGCTACTTGGGAAGATGCATAAGACATGCATAGATCTTTTCCGCAGTTATTTTATTAGATTTATTTTCTATTATGTTTATGCTTTAAGCTTTGTAGTGAACTACTTTTTATGTTTCCATAAGACATTGGGTCTATTTTATAACTTGATTTGATGCTCTTAGTTATAGGACTATTTGTGTGACTATTTTACTTCTGGTTTTAGACTTATGTTATCTTGGTCGAAGGTTTTTTGATCCAAGTCGTATTAAATAAATGATATGGACATACTTTTATTATGTTTTTCTTATCTATTTATGATGAAATGTTTAAATGAAGTAAAAAGTATGATATTATATGTGGAATTTTTACTTTCATTATGAATCATTACTTATGATGAAATTGAAATGATGAACATTTTATGCAATTTAAATTTGATTATGGGTTTAATGAGACTAACCTACTTATGATCTTTTGAGTTTGAGCATGCATGACAGGAGACGAAGGTGAAAATATGATTGAGGTAGAGTGTATTTATCTTGTCAGCAGGGGTGAGATCGAAATAATGGTTGCAAGAACACACCACTTAAATTATATTGAAATCTAATGAGTTTCCTGAACTATCTCATGAAATGAATGTTGGATAAGAATAAGTACTATTAGTTTTATTTCTTATACTCCTACTCGAGTGATTGTGTTAATTTGTGTGTGAATGTTTTTAGTTAAAAATTGTTAACAAAGTATGGTTTTCTTTAAACTTCAACATAAAGTCTTCTTACATGATACCTTTACATAAGGTATCGAGGATGATGCAATTTCTAAGAGGGGAAGGATGTCATAAATATTTTTCTTTAGACTCCTTAATCTGCACCCAAAAAGTAGTAGATTTTTAATGTTTTTGATTATTGAGGAGTTGCTATGTGCAAGGATAATTGTATGTGGACCTTGTTAACTAGTTTAAGACTTTGTAAACTGCTATTATATCAATTTTAAAGGAAAGAATAAATAGTTACGGTAAAAGAATAACTTAACAGGAGTTACCGATCTTGTGTAGCAACACATCTTCAAGTGAAATTAATTTAATAGAGAGTGGTGTGCGGATTAAAGGAGAATGTGTGTTAAAGATTTTTAAGAGGGTAGGGGACGGGGTTAAATAAATAGGAAAAGGATGCGCATGAAGGAGGTCTTATGCAATAGGGGAAGAAAGAAACTTAAAACATCTAAGGAACCAATGAAGAAAGGAGGTCTTACGCAACAACAGATTCAGCACAGACTTAGCACATGGGTGTACAGAAGACTCTGTCAACAACATCCAGATTCCTATTTTAATTTTGAAATTACTGCTTAAAAAAAATGATTAGCTCAATGGTCATCTTAAAGATAGAATTTTTATTGGACTTTCCTTTGGCTGCGTTGTGTATGAATGATTGTTTTCTTATTGTGTAATACTTTTGAAATTTTTCCATTGAGGATCGAAACATAGAATGACCAATGTCTATATTTCACTAAAAAATGAAAATACAACCCTCTTTTAATCTTTTTGATTTGCACAAAAAGGATTCTTCATTAGAAATTTTGAATGATTTATACCAATATTTTCGATGTTGGCAAATCTGGAAACATCAGTTTCTGAAAGAGTGAGGAAAAAATGTCTGCAAGTTTTTTTCTTTGTAAATGTTTTCTCTGTTAAATAATAAAAAATACATGTATAAACATTTCCTTGAATAATACATCTAGAAAATTTCACAAACGGGCGAACTTCATTTTGTTTTCAGAGCTCAATGTGTATGAGAGTATAGCTAATCTAATTTTGTACCAAGCTCCATTTGTACCAAGAAAACCAAAGCACTCTCCTTCATGAACATAAAAACTTAATTACTCAACCGCAACCTTCTCTGGCTGATTTACACCTCCTAGATAAACTTGTTAAATAGAAGTAGTCCCATTGAGATGTCCTGCTAACAATGCATAATCTATAATACAGTGATAATATTTATTATTATCTGTATAGAAGATTAGCTATTTCATTTTTCCTCCTTTATTCACTAGCACTGTACCCAATAGTCACCTTGTTATTATGCCGCCACTACAACAAATTATTTTTTTCATTCTGTGTCGTTGTGCTATAATTCTTTTTTCAATGATTTCATGTTTCTCAACATGAACCACCACATTTTGTTTCCTGCTTGTCTGTGTATGATACACAGACCAAATAGTTCACCTTCAGATCTTGTTCTTCTCTCACAAACTATATTTAAATCTTTCATGCAACAATTTCCTTGTTTGACCAAGATATGTATACCTTATCTTCTTGTATCAAGTTTTTGATAGTTAATATGGTTAAATATGTTTAAACATTTATGCCTGTGTATTTACTGAATTAATGATTTTCCATAGCATTTACATGTTTTTCCACCAATCATGGAATCATGAATTTGCTTCTTGGAAATAAAAACTTAAATCAGAGACTGGTTGATTATATAAATCAGTAGTAATAGAAACGTTATTGACAGAGAACCCATTCATTTAATTACTGATGAATGTTTGTCTTTATTTAATTTGCAACAACAAATCATGTAGGATTTTTGTAGAAAATATCTTGTTATGATAAACCATTCCAGAATGTGACTGAAATAGTAGAAAACATCTTGTAGTAGTAGAAAGACTGTATAAGACAACAAAATATGAATTTTTCTTTATCATTTCTTTAAGGGACTGATTTTTTTTTATGAAAGAGTTAAATTTGGTTTTATGTTTTGTTAAGTGTATTTACTTAATTTGTTATGAGGAAAGGTATCTTGGGAAAGGGTGCCAA
Organism: Chamaecyparis obtusa; assembly: GCA_027943335.1. Taxonomy (NCBI): domain Eukaryota; kingdom Viridiplantae; phylum Streptophyta; class Pinopsida; order Cupressales; family Cupressaceae; genus Chamaecyparis; species Chamaecyparis obtusa. The sequence goes on along the minus strand of BSBK01001307.1, from coordinate 456,102 downwards.
ATATGGGTAACAGAGAAGGGTAAAATGTAGTTTCTTTTACTTGCCAGTAGAAATCTGGTTATTTATGCTTGGGCCTAAGCTTGTAAACATATAAATGAATTTGTGTTGGTTATGTACTTTCTATCTGCCATATCTGTGTTAGTTCTACTTTGTGTATGATAAAGTAGTTAGTTCACAGCTTGCACTAGATTCCTTTTCGATCCATCAGTGCCAAGCTGATAGATCACTCGCATAGGGTCGGTGAGCTCTTCATTTCAGGATGAGCCTCGGGGGAGCTAACCATTTTCTGGTTGGGTGGAATAAATGCTTGGATCACATTTACATCTCAAGTTTTATAGATGGATGATAGACTGTCTGATGACATAAGAGACAGGAACATGCAGATGGATGGTTGATAGTCCGATGGCATGTATTTAGATATATTGTACTTCTTTGACCTTAAGGTCATGTGCTCTATTGTATGTGTTTATATGTACTTTGACATTTTATGTTTGATAGTATGGTCGACATACTCCTTGTGTTATTTACTCTTTTTGTGCATTTCGATAGTTTGGTTGAACCTTATATATATTATGGCAAGGATATTTAACTTTATTTCATAATGATGTAATCTCTTTAAATGTAAATGAAATTTATGTTGTGGAAAAGTCTTTATCTACTTTCAGACGTGTTATGTTTTTGACTTTCCAAGTTTTTTTGATTTAGAGCTTAAGTGTCTCTTATGTGCTAGTTTCGGTTCTTACAGAGGGGGAGATTGTTACACTGAACTAAAGGGGAGTAGAATGCTCCTTTTCTTCATATAGAATCTTTTTGTTAACCAACATCTCCTCCTCAGAAGCTTGATTTTCCAAAGTATTTGACTTATTAGCTTTAGATTTTGAAGCTAAACCATCAGGGTTTCACTTAACATTCAAATGATTCGAATGAAGAATAGGAGGATCTCTTCCATTAGCCATATGATTGGGAGCCTCAATAGAAGAGTTCAATGGGGTTATCAACACTCCAACATTTAGATATGTTCTCTGTTCAATTGTTTGTAAGGACTACTTTGTTCCTCCTTAATAGACTATTGAACCTTTTTACCCTCATCAATTACGATGTTTCCAAGTTGTTGATTTTGTTTAACACCTTCTATATCATTTGTTTCTTTATTCACTAGTACATTTGTCCCACTTTTTAGACCAACATTTCTGACCAAGAATTAAAATGATTTTCCTTGGTTGGTTTATAGAAGGAAAAATTTGATTTTTTAAAAATCTATTCCCGTGTTGGTTGGAATTACGACAATGATAGGTGGCCATAATTCTGACCAACACGGGAATATAACTTGAAAAAAAATACACCCACAGTTTCATTTTATAAATCATTCTGCAATTACTTCGCATGTAAAGGAGAGGTGAAGGAGAGAAGGAGGGCATTTGTCGACACCGAAATTCAATCATTAGTGCGCATTTCATCTCTTCACTAGTTTCATCTCTTAACCCTAACCTTACAAATGCTTATTAAAACCATTGGGAAAATAATGATTAATAATGTAAGTGCAGTTGTTTGACTGTATCTTTGAACATTCAGTGGATAATGGCATTGGAAGACTTAGAGGAAGTCTAGATTATCAGTTTTGTGGGCATCGCCATTAGTGCCCAAAATATTTGATTGGTTACAAGAGGTGAAGGAGAGAAGGAGGGAATTTGTTGACACCAAAATTCAATCATCAGCGCGCATTTCATCTCTTCACTGGTTTCATCTCTTAACCCTAACCTTACAAATGCTTATTAAAACCATTGGGAAAATAATGTTTGTTAATGTAAGTGCGGTTGTTTGACTGTATCTTTGAACATTCACTAGATAATGGAATTGGAAGACTTAGAGGAAGTCTAGATTATCAATTTTGTGGGCATCACCATTAGTGCCCAAAATATTTGATTTGAGCTCTTTTAGTTTATTTCTCTTGGAAAAAATTGTGATTTTTTACAATTTTTGAGTGGTGTTTGATTTCTCCTAAACCCGTGTGGATTAGTATGGCAAAAATAAATTCATAGGAAGTTTTTTAGATGTCTTAGCTTCTTGTTGCAACAAATTTGAGGTTATATGGTTGAGAAATTGAAGATAAATCAGGTGACAGTCAATAACAGGTCATTTTTGCACATAAACTAGGGTTGTCAACTTTGTTGAATCATATCTCTTGATTCAACCATGGGAAAATTCTAATTATAGGTTTAAATGAGAGATATGAGGGTCTATTTTCTTTTGTAGTTAGCTTTTGAATGAATGGTGGTGATTCCAAGGAGATAGGACTAAAAACCTAGCCAGGCATCTCTATGTGACTAGCAGAGTGGGATAAGCAGAAGTTGTAGATCCCATAACTTTTGATGGGCTTTGAGTTAGAGGCTAATATTGGAGGTTTGGACTTGTTTCAAGTTCCTCTAAATGTTCCTATAGTTAGATTGGCTAGAGACCATGTCTAAGTTGCACCTCCTTCACTAAACCAACCATTTAGGCCTCCTACCCTTTGGAGAAGATTGGTGAATATTGGGAGTTTGGAGGAGATTCAAAACTGATCCATTTGGGAGAGTTACTTCCCAACTATTAGAGCCAAGACTACCTTACTATCCCTATTGGTCCTTTGGGAAACTTGGTGAGAAAGATTAAAATAATGGCCATAATTAACTGGTGAATACCCTGTCTAAGAGGACAGTTTTGAATTTTGGGTGTGATAAGACCAAGTTTTTGTTTTGGTTTCCCTATGAAATGTCAATAGAGTTGAATTCCATTTAAGTGAAATTTTAAGATATGATTCCAAATGATGAACCTTTAGGCTATTATTCACCAAACTCCAAATGATGAGTTTGGTATTGTGTATTCCATTTAAGTGAACTTTTAGGCTATGATTCTTGCATTATAATGATCTATGTCATCTATCTTTTATTAAGTTACTAATGGCCATTAAGATGGATATGTGAATGGGCCATTACCTCACTTTATAGAAATGATTTAGGATTTGGGTTGAATTTGAAAGGGATGACCAAGTTATTGTTCATAGTTAACCTTTGATAGATGTATGGTGCTTGGATTATGATCTTTTGACATGAATGATATAATGTTATCTCTACTAAAATTTATTATATCTAATGTGATTACTATGTTGCTATGGACAATTTGTAACTGACACAAAATATTTAAGGACAAGATGACCCCTAAACACATTAAGAAACGTCAATAGTTACTGGAAGGCACTGCTCACATACAAGTTAGAATAGAGTAAGAGATATTAATGACTATCATGTAACATAATTCAAATCCTCAAGAATATTACACATTACTTAATACATAAAAAATAATAAATTTTTCATGTGATATGACATAGTTGACTTACATTTCTTGCAATAGTAGGCTAAGCCTCACTCTCATCCCAAAATAAGATGTAGTCCTACCATTTATCATATGAACACAAACACTTGAAGCCACAACCATTGATATTCATAAGGGTGAATTAAGCTCCATGTATATGTTAGTCAAGGTAACTTTTTGTGAATCTAAGAGAACAAAAATGACACAGTAAAATTTGGACTGTATGTTTTGTCAAATGGAGAGTAATCTAAAATCATACTACTCAATTTTAAACCCTTAAAATAAAAGTTTAATTATTATTTAGCAAGGGATAGCCACTCACCAATAATTTGAGGTGAAACACCCAACTGAGAACCACACAAAATAGGACACCAGTTACATAATAGTAACCAATGTTAACATAAGCAATAATTTACTACCACCTTGATCCAATGGCTACTCCTGTAAGAAAAAATGTGTTATACAAAATTGTTAATGGTAGTGAACAATCTACAAGATTCTTTCCAAAATTAAGGATTTGCATTTTCATAAGATCAAAACTACTAGAAAATAATGAGGTGACTAGTTTCAAATAAAGTGACGATACAAATGCAATCCTAAACATGATACTTGACAACATGATAGAGTCAAAGTACTTTAATTCCCACTGTAACCTTAGAATACTATATCTTCTAGCTCTAGGTAAATTTATAATGGGTTAATGTCATTAGAAAACACCATTTTATCCCTATCACATGCCCAATTTGCAAGTAGATTGGATCACCTATTTCCCTCTCTATACGTATTTGAGATAATGTAAAGTTATCAAATTTATGAAGGAGCATCCAGGATTGTTGCTAAACATAATGGATTCGCCAATTTTGGAAAACTCTTTTCTTGCATGCTTCAATTATAATTAGAGAATATCCCTCGACATAAAGATGTGTGACACCCATGTTGTATACAAGGAAAAGTCTATGGAAGATATCTAGGACCTTAGCCATATTGTTGGTACAATGGTTTAGGGGGGTGGCTGATCTTAGCCATATTGTATTAAGGAATACAACCTTAAACTATTGACTATACCCTCTAAAAGCCAGTCACGCTAGCCAATTTTTCTTCCTTGAGATCAAACCAAATGCTAAGGTAAATACATAAACATGAAAATAAGAAATGGAGGAGTTTTTTTATATTACTTAACCAAGTCTCAATCATGTTTCATCAACCATTGGAGTTATGGATTCGCTGATTGTTCCTTTAAGACAGTGAGATACAAAAATGTAGAGAAATAGATTTTATTGATGATAACCTTGTTACATCTTCATCATTTTTCACACCACCTTTCTTCACACCCTTCCTCACATGGATCCCCCCTCAAAATAGACTCCATTCTCCCCAAATAACCTGAAAACCACCAAATAACTATTTTTTTAACTGTTCCTAAATAGTCTAAACTGACTGTCAACAAAATAAACCAAAGATTGTTGTCAAGTAGACAACAAAAGTTATCCACTCAACAACATAACATCTAATTTCCATACTTAAAGACTTATAAAATGTTTAAAGACAACCTTTTTATTCCAATCTAACCTATAACCCCCATATGACCCATCTAACATGGAAAGTATCTACCTAGGGCATCAAATCTTGAAGCAATATATATCCTTCTATATATATATAAATAATCTACAATCTACTGATTATTAAAATTGACCCAGTGCAACTAAATTTAACTAATCTATCATGTAACAATTTCAATGGGACTTTTTCAAGAGGTATAGGAAACCTCTCTCCCAGACTATCTAGACTTCTCTTGGTAAGCAATAATATCACTGGAAATATACCTAAGGATATTGGAAACCTTACAGGCTTGTTCTATCTTAATCTCTGATATAACAATTTTATTGGGGAAGTTCCAAGTATATTAGGCCGTCTTAAGAATCTACAATTGTTGGACTTGAGATCCAACAAGGTCCAAGGAAACATTCCACTAGAGTTTAGCATGCTGGTAATGGTTTAGATAATGGTAAGGCTGTAGGAAACATAGGGTTGTGTTTAAGTCATGGAATGCTATGTATCTTGCCATGATCCAAAAAATACAATCTCCATCCTCTTTTGATCAGTACAGGTTGATTTCTTTATGCAATTCAATAAACAAAATTATGGCAAAAGAAATGGCAACCCGACTCATATTTTGTTTCAATGACATAATAAACAAAGAGAAGATCAAATTTCTCTTGGTTGCGGAGGTTCTTGGTATAAATTTGAAGAATAGGAAGATCCCTGCTTAATTAATCCCTCTCTTTTTAAACCAAACATAAACAAAATAAAATGCATCCTGCTTAATTAATCCCTCTCTTTCAAGAAGGTAGAAAGATCTTGGCATTCTATCTTTAGTAGAAAATGTGCTTTATTTTTTTTGCCAAATGAATCTCCATATTGTGTTGATTTTGTACTTTCATAATAGACCATATCTAAATACTCTGAATATGTCTCTCTTGAACTCTAAATACTCCCTCCAATGTTGAATTGCTTGTGAAGACCTTCATCTTTTGGCTTTGTTCTTGTAAAATCATTAGAGATCCTCAAATTAAATTTTTTTTTAGAGATCTTCTTATCTTTAAATTTTTTCAAGGGATTTGTTTATAGTAGACATACACTATCAAGAAAATATGACTCAATTGGATTTGCTAGAATTTACTTGATTATTAATGTTGGATGTTATTTTAATACACTTGAATATATAGAATCTGCAGGTTGCAAAAAAATCATCCTTCTTCCACCAATGAGTCATTCCATTCAAGAAAGACCATGTCTGACGATATCAACGCACAACAAAATAGGGAGAAAATTGCTAGACTGTGGTCTAACTTAAAAAGAAAAGGTTATAGAAAATGTTATTGTCCTTGCAAAATTTGTAAGGGCTTAAAGACTCGATGATATCTAATCAAAACAGTCGAGGAACATTGTAGGCAGCATGGTCACATTAAAGGGGGAAATAAATTTCATCCGTTGGTATGTATTTTAATAATTTATAAAATACACAAGACATGATTTGATGATGACATCATGGTCATGGTTAATATAAGGTCATCATTTTGATATAGGTCAACCACCCTGGGTTTCATGTTGTAGACCATGACAATCCAAAGAATGTGGATTTCCAAATGAGGGAACATGGAGGTGTGAATATAGAAATAGAAGGTAATGATCCCATGGAAGAAGATCATGATGATGAAGAAGATCACGATGATCAAGATGTTGTTGTTGATGATGATGATGATGATGTTGATGCAGACCTTGATGTACCTATGCTTGAGAAGGCACACAAGCCCCTATACGAAGGCTCCCAAACAACTCTTCTTGCCATTGTATTTTTGTTGGTGAATTTGAAGGTTATGAATGGTTTATCCAATGTAGCAATGACATGTATGTTAAGGTATGTCATCTTTTTTCATTTTTTTAGTCGTAATTCCCTTACACTTAACATTGGGTGAATCGTGTAGCAATTAATATTCTTTAAATTAATAAATTATATTTTTGGTCGTAGGTTGATAGGTGAGTGTTTGTTACCACCATCAAACATTCTACCTCACTTGTACCGAGAATTATCTGCCATTATGAAAGATATTGGAATGGAGTATCAAACAATACATGCATGTCTGAATGATCATATTATATATCAGAAACAACATGAATTTGCAACAGAATGCCTTGTTTGTCATATTAGTAGATATCGATCAGGTTGAATAACAAAAAAGGTGCCTCGCAAGGTTCTTTGGGTTATTCCCATTATTCCACATCTACAACGATTATTCAGGTGCAATAGCTTGGCACAATTTATGGATTACCATGCACATAATAGAAGTCAAGATGACATTATACAAATGCTTGTGGATGGTTCAAAATTTAAGGAAATAGAGGAAAAATAGCCACACTTTAAAGAAGAACCTTGTAATCTCAAGCTTTCATTGGCAGCGGACAGTGTCAATCCGTTTGGAGAGATGAGATCTACTTACTCGGTGTGGCCTATTTTTGTTATCAACAATAACATTCCTCCTTGGATGTCCATAAAGAGGGAACACATAATGTTGGCACTGATTGTTCTAGGTATTTTTTCATTTAGTAGTCATCTAAATTAATTTAAATTATAAATAATCCATCAAAATGGTCATAATAATTATGTAATGTTTTTGTTCATTCAACTAGGTAAGTACCAAGTTAAAGATATCAATGTATATATTGAGCCCCTTATCAAAGAGTTGATGGTGTTATGGGATGGGGTCACTATGTATGACATCTCTAGACCAATAGGACAAATACAATTTTAATTCCATGCAATGCTTGTATGGACAATACATGATGCCCTTAGGCTAACATATTTTTGTGGGTTGTTCTCTTCTTAACTCCTCTTTTTTGGTATGTTATAGTGCTAACACAAAGTTAACATATTTAATCCAATTATACATGATCTTGTAGGTCTTCATACAAAGGGAAAATTTGCATGTCCAGTTTGTGGTCCAAAGATGAAATCTTGTCATTCAAAAAATTTAGGAAAATAGGTGTTTGATGAGAATAGACACTTTCTCCACAGAAATCATAAGTACCGAATTATTGAAAAACATTTTTTCAGTGGGAAAGAAGAGACTACATCAAAGCCATGGAGAATGACACCTCACCTATGGAAATTGGAATACAATAAAATAAATCATCGAGGTAATGTAATTCCATCTGATGGTTTTTGTTTGAAATTTATATTTTGATATTGTGTTTTGTTTACTGATGATGTAATTGATGGTCGTGAAGGTCATCAAGGCATTAATGACCAACTTCCAAAAGGACTAAAAATTTATCCTACGCAATTTAGTAGGACAACAACGAGCAACTCCCAATCGTGCATTTGTTTGATCCTATGCATATTGGAAAGAATGTAACAGAGACATTATGGAAAATCTTAGATGGAAGGTGTGACAAAGACAAAATTATCAAAATTTGTAGTGACATTGAAGAATCCAACCATGCAATGAAAAATGTCATTTGATCAAATAACAATGGAGACTAGATTGATACAAGTTCCATTAGTTGGTTATTGTCAGAGCAGCAGAGCAATGCTATAAAAGAAGTAAAAAAAATAAAAAAATTTCTCACAGGATTTGCTGCGAACATAAACGATCTCATATCAAAGAAAAGTGAATTTGGGCCAGGGATGAAAACACACGATTGGCATACATTTATTAAGATAATTCATGTTATTTTGTATTCACTATATATTTGTATACTGCATGTAGTTTTCATTGCATTCTTTTATAAAATATTGATAAGATCATTTTACAAATATTGTAGTACGTTCTACCTCTATCTCTCCCACACCACTTCGACAACAGTGTCAAACAAGTTATATATGATCTTGAAAAATACATGAGGTGGTTGTCATCAAAATAAATCAATAAAGAAGATATAAAATATTGGAAGAGAAAAATTCCTCATCTTATGTGTGAAATGAAAAAGTGTCTACCTTCAACTTTTTTCAATGCACAAGAACACTACCTCATACATCAAGTTGACGAGATTGAATTGTGTGGACTTGTACCAACTAGGTCAATGTGAATGGTTGAGAGACACTTGAAATTTTTGAAAGACTTAGTTCGACAGAGAGCACATCCTGAGGATTTTATGGTGGAGGGATATATGGTATACCAGACCATGGTGTACATTAGTGAATATCTTCCTAAGTTTGTAGAAAAGATCCATGTAGATCGTATTTGGGATCTCAACTCCATTAAAAAATTCAAAGGGGAGTACTTGATGGGCAAAGGTAGATTGAGGAAAGTGAGAAGTAAGTATAAAATGTTATTGTAGTTAATTAATTCTTATAAATCTTTAATATAAGTTATTTATAATTGGTGTATTTTTTTTATACAGTTGGTCGAGAGTGGGATGCAATACATTTGTATATTGTGAACAATCTTGATTGGATGATGGTATAGATTGAACGATGTCAAAAAAATGGTTTCTCATTAACATGGGAAGGTGTTACTTCATTGGTTAGAGAAGCTCATCGTAATGGAGATTCCAATGTTATGCCAATGGTAATTGATCTAGCATATGGTTTAAGAGGTGGAGAGGTACGTACAAATTTATTAATGATCATGACTCATATGTTTCATATCAACTCACGATGCAAATAATTTTCACACGCTTGAAAAAATGCAGGTCAAGCACCACAAAGCTATGTACTATCATGGCCACAAATTTTGCATAAAAAGTTGGATGACCCGAAGAAAACTTGTGATTCTGGGATAACTGCAGTTTTTGAGGTCACTAATATATCATCTAGAAATAACATACATCCTTAACAATCTTAAAATTGATACTATGACATCTTGGATGATATAATTGAGTGCGACTTTAAATCTTTCAAAGTAGTTCTATTTGTTGTCAAATGGTACAGGCTATGACTGAATCAAAATGATCCAGATAGAACAGTTATTCAATATGATAATGTATTTACATTGATTAATAAAAGGTCATTTGAGCCAGTTGGAGATGAGCCCTATGTTCTTCCAAGCCAATGTGAGCAAGTGTTTTACTCAGAGGTTCCACATAAATAGGGTTGGTCATTTATTTTTAGACATGATTCAAGAGGAAGGCCGATAAAGTATAATGTTATGGAAGAAGAAGATATTGAAGATGAAGAAGAAGAAGAAGATGATGAAGATAAAGATAAAGATGATGATGATGATGATGATGATGGTGATTATGATGATGATGATGATGATGGTGATGATGATGATGATGATGATGGTGATGGTGATGATGGCGACGATGATGGCGATGATGGTGATGATGATAGTGGTGATGATGATGATGATGATGATGATGGTGATGATGATGAGATGGATGAATAAGATGATCAATGACATGATTGAAATGTACAAGGTGTATATGTGATTTAATTATTTATATATATTTATATTGATTAGTATATATGTTTAATATTGATTTATTGATTTCAATTCTAATGACTACATATTTATTGTGTTCAATTCTAATGATTACAACATATGTGATTTATAATTACCAATGTTTTGCTTACGATGCTCAATTAATTACTGCTAATACATGTATTTATTGTGTTTGATTGTCACCCTTTTTGCAAACAGGCAATTGACTATAGACATTGTCACCCCTTCTGTTGACGATCTTGCATTCCATATATAAGGTAAATTTGTTCATGTTTATGATGTTGCATATTGTTCATATTGTCTTCTAAGTTATTTTTAGCATACGTATCATGCAATTTTTAGCTAACTTAAGATAAATGATTAATATATGCAGGAAATTTAACCCCTTTGGTGAGGATCATGCACAGTGACATGGATCAGCAAGTATAAGTCAATAAATAGACATAATTTTCTTATATTCTTTTTGTTTATCACTGAGCATGTATGTTATAAATAGACATATTATATAATCATATAATGTATATATAGACAAAGAAGAACCGTATAGACATATAATTATATAATCACTTTCAACTTAGTAAATTTTATATCTCCCACGTATAGACAAAGAAGAACCGTACATATGGGTCACGACTTAATTATTCTATATATATTATTTAATTATTATCAAAATTCAATTTGAAGCAGGGATGTGACAATATCTCATTTGATGGATTGTAGGACCCACCAAATATGTACTTGCTAGATCTATCTACATCAAATGAGGGAAATGAGGGAATGGTAGATGAAAGTTCTACATGTAGTACGACTAAAATGGGGAGATCAACTAAAGGTCAAAAGATTAGAAAAATTTTTGGTAAACGCATGCAATTTTTCCTTGCTAAAGAGGGGTCATGTTCTTATGATGATGAGACCAAAGGTGACATTAAGGTGCCCTTTCGGTACACACATTTTGAGAAAGAATGGGTACGCAATGAGCTACCTCCAGTTAACACTGATTTTTGTGTTAATGAGAGGAGATATCGCATAGCTCTATCCTTATTACATGGTTTGGGCCTATTTTCCATGGATGGGATAAATGTATGTTACAACAAAGTTGTTGAATTGTTCAAGTATGTCGGTCCGTGTTACAATTACAATGATTGGATGCAGATTGTTCAATATAAAAAAGTATGTGTAGGTATGCACTATCAAAAAATTATATACAATGGAAAGAAAATGATCAAAGTAAAAGATTTTCTATGTACATTGATGGGAGACCAAAAGCAACAGGTAATATTGTAGGTTTTATAAATAGTATGTGACCTTCCTCAACTAATAAGAAACCCAATCACATATTTGAGGCACGTGAGGGGAATCAAGTTTTTGTATGTGCGACAAAATCAATAAGTGCAGGGGAAGAACTGCTAATAGATTACCATTTAAATCGCATAGATACAAACAAAGTTACTATCATGAGGGTGGTAAGTACTATATAGCATTTTATTAATAAGTTTTTTTTGCTAAGTCTATTGTTTTCAGTTCGCTAAAGTTTTTATATTTAATCTTTGTCACAAGACGATATGGATCCCCCATATGATAGAGGCCATGAGGATGCTCCTCCCACCCATTCTTCAGCAATGGTAAACTTTATTGAAATTGTACAAATTAGATAGTTGAAAATTGTTATATTATTATGTTATTTTATTTAGGGTTTTGGAGTTTTTATGATAGTTTTACTGATATTCCTATCCCAATTTGATGTTCAGGATAGGGGAAAAGCACCTGTAGCAACAGAGGCAATAGCTACTCCTTCTGATGATGATATCGCATAAACGCCTAATATAACAATTATGTTGAGGAAAAAACTAAAAAAAATCAATTTAGAAATTATTAGCATTTGGGATGAAGCAAATCCAACCGAGGAGATGCTGAAGAGGCAATATGAATTGATGGCGCAAGCACATCGTTATGAAGTAAGCAGTAATGAATCTTTAGTTATACCAAAAGTTCAATAAAGGTTTATATTTTATACTCTTTTATGTTGTGAAGTAAAATATGTATGTGTTCTTGTTACAAGATTTTTTGCAAACTCAAGTACCTGGTCAAGGACAACGCGGTGAGGCCAATACTAGAAGAGCTCCGACCGCGTCAGGTAAAATATTCTTTTAGTTGACAAGTTACAAGGAATTTTTTTTTTGGAACATTCAAAAACTTCTTAAGTTAACTCTTACTTTTATTATTTCAGAATGGTAACAATATATTGTTTAGGTCATCAAGTGCAGGTGACTCCTCCTAGGAGGTTGATGGATGTCCATCCGAGATTGCTAAGTGCAATGTCGGCAACAAGGGGCATGCAAACATTAATGCCTTCACGGTCTATGCCTGGTAAATCCTTGTTTTGCTATATTTGGTTTTGTGTTAATTATGATTTAATAATTTGTACTTTAATCTTGGGTGCATCTCATAGTGGATTAATTTTTTGGAGTAGGAGATACACCAGTGCCATCTGCTACACCAGATATAGATCAGAGTACATGTATTGGTGATAATTCACTATCATTTCTTGGATCTACCCATGTTTCTAGCACGAGAGTTATGCAGATGTCATTGTTGATTGACGATAATGAATTGATGCCTTTAGATTGTCATAAGCTTCCAAGTACTTTAAAATTATTATTTTTATATTGTAATAGGCATTTACCTATTCATAAAATGTTTTGGATTGATTATCCCATGACTTTTTTTATAAGAAACGATTCATTTTATAAGACTCTTTATGACCTCACACTAAAGATATTTGGGCCCACCATATGTACAAGGTGGAACATCATAAGTGAACTAACCCTATCCCACTATTTTTTTTTCATATCATTAATTGGTACAGTATTTTTCCTTTCATTCAAGTCTTTTCTTTTACTATATTCAAGGTACACAACTTTAGTTAATTTTTCTATCTAACAATTTTGTGTTTTTTCTTAAAAGGTGGAACTTGCAAGACAAAAAATTAAAAGATCAACTCATTAAAGATTTAGAGCATGAGTTTGGTAGTAATATTTTTGAGAAGAAAATTTTGGAAAAAGTTGCCAAACATCTTAAGATTGTGAGGGACTCATATAGGAGTCTCGTCCAGAACCCAAAGTACGAGCATCCTCCCTTTATTCCAGTGAGGGATTGGAATGAGTTCATTTTGGATGCAAAGGAGAAAGAGGATGCTCAAAGAGGAATTATACCATCAAATGAGAGAAGAAGGTATGCAATAATATTAACTACTAGTACAATGTAATAATGCACTAATTAGTGATCTTTATATCTATATCATCTAACATATTTCAAACTTTTCATAGGTTGCAGGACACATCAAAGGCAACAAAGGCCAGGCTGCAAAAGATTGGGCAGCATAGACTTGGCTCTGGTGGATATTCCAAAATTAAAGCATGAATTGTAAGTAGCAGTAAATGAATTACAGAGAAAAAATATTTATAAAATGCAAATAATTTTGTTTAATAAAAAAATGTAGGGCTCTGAATTTAATTTAGAGGCCACGACAGAACACAAAAAAATTGCCTTCAAGGAAGGCTATCAAGCCGTGGTTGAACGCCTACGCAAAGCTTCCATTGGCCCAACCCAAGAGTCTCCTGCATCATGTGAACATGTAAATATGCCAAAAAATATATTAGAAATTGAATACTTGAGCAATAATCTATTTGATAATAATGTGCATGACATTGCAATGCAACCTCTTAATCGTAACACAGATCCTACGCCGCATGATGAAGCCCTTGATGTGCATCGTAGTGTCAATGGAGGTGTTCATTTGCTATTTAAAATTAATTATGTAATTATTAATACAATTTAACATCTTAAATTGAACTTGGTGTAACCTTTTTTGTGTATATTTTAGAGGATACAACATGTCATGTTGAATGAGTGCTGGAGGGTGTTCAGAGTGATCACCATGTAGATCATGTGGCACATTCAGGTAAAGAAAATCTATGTTTTGTTCTTTTAAATTAATTTTTTGATTTATAGTTCTTTTACTTAATTAAATACTTTTAATTCACTAATATAAAATGGTGTGAATTTAACTCATGATGTAGTTGTTATTGCAGCAGACCCCCCTTTGGCACAATGACCTCCTGTTCCTGAACAGATGAGGAGGAGACATGCATTGGCATTAGAATTAGTAGAGGAGGGGAATGAAGAGGACATTGATCTTCCTCTTAGAAATTACATTAAAAAAACTAGCAAGAAACCCAAAAAGAAATGATTATAATTAACATTTTTTGCTAATGAAAGAACGTTGTCTTAATGGATGTAGTTTTGTACTAGTAATGTTGATGAATGATGTGTTAATGAATTATTCATGAATTTTGTGTGTTAATGAATTTTATGTGTTAATGAATTATTCATGAATTTTGTGTGTTAATGAATTATTCATGAATGTTGTGTGTTAATGAATTTTATGTGTTAATGAATGTTATCATGTGATTATAATGATTGAATGTTATATTTCAAAAATGGATGAATGAATGAATGAATGAATGTTATTAGATGTTAATGGGGAATTTAGAGTGATGTTAGGGGGGGGGGGAGGGGCCAAATGAGCTTCCACCTTCACGTGGTTGGCCTTGTTAAGTAGAGAGTATTAAACTATTCTCGAAACCAAGTGAAGCTCAAACTTTAAAGATAAAATTAGAGTTAATAGTGACTACCAATTAGCAAGTCGAAATGAAGTTCATCGTTACAGGTATCTTGCATTCTCAATGTTTGGAGCATTATTAAAAGCACTGTTATAAACATTTATTATTGTTATGACCTCTATGCATATCAACACTCTATCACTAGTTTTTTGCACACTTTACTAATCACTATTATGTATTGCTAATGCATTATAACAACACTGTCTTTAAGCCCACTTGACCATTATTTTTTCAATAAGGTTCTTGTGATTGTCACTTGATGTCCTTTTGGCCTCTAATTTGCCCCATATGATACTTTTACTATGGTCCTATTAGGTATCTTTTTTTTCTCTTTATGACAATCATTTACAAACTCACCATGCTATTCATGATGACAAAATAATAAAATGATACCTCTGTATTATGGTTCTTGTCATCCCTCTCTAAAACATGACCCCTCTGTCAAAACAAAGACTCCATCTTTGTTATTGAAAACACGCCTTCATCATTTCTTGGGACAGTGCTTTAACATAGTTCCTATATAATTGTGACTGATTTTTTTTATGGCCTTTGACTGATCTCGTTGACTTTTCTACATCAAGAATGGTGAACAACTCATCTTCCTCATGGATCCTATCATTTTATTGTTTTGTATCAATGTTTGTTAACCATTGACTTTGTATAGAAAAACCCTTGAACAATCACTATTTTTTCACTTCCATTACATCTTTGTCCTGCATTCATTGTTATTGCAACATTACTTACTACTATTCTTATTGCACTCTTCACATTGTAAAACAAATGACTATTTTATAACCTTGAGCACATCTTTGTTCTTTGATTGTGAATACCACAATGTTCTTTGACAATGTACACATCACTATTTTTTGAAACCTCTTTGTTCATTGTCAATCCATCTATAAAAAAATGATTTTTTTGTATATGTCACTGTCCTTTAGACATTGAACACCACTGCTTCTATACAATGAGAATTGTCTTCATAGCACTAATTTTGTCAATTTGGCTGCTCTTTCTTGTTGCTTAATAACAATGATTTATTTTTACTTCAATCATTTTGACAGTCATGACCCTTATTGATACCCCCGTGACAAGGAATGACACTACTTTGTGACCCTCTTCGCTTCCCTTAATTCATTTATTATTTGCATTGAACAATGTTTGGCCCAATCATGCACTATAGCAGCAAAACTACTGTCTTGATCTTTCTTGCTTTGTCAATAATAGTGTTTTTGTCTTTGAATCATTTTCTTAATTGTTTCATAAATGTATCCCTTTGACTTAGGGGATGAGTTTCTTGTCCTTTTGATAGTGACTATCAATTCTCAACTAATGAAAATTTAAACAGCTAATTAATGAATGGTCTCGTATTATTACCTTTTTAGTTTTTAAAGCACAATGTCATGTTTTAATATTCTGTAGTTTTTTTCTTATGTCAAAGTATTATTTTACTATAAGAACATAATTTATGACCATTTTAGTAACTATTCTAACATCACTATATGCTTGTGATTTGTTTATCTTGTTTCTTTGTAGTCCTTGGTGCACTTGGGGAAAAGTATGATGAGGCAATGAGAAGAAATTATGTGAGGGCAATTGTTGTTACTGGTATGTATGCCCTTTTAATATCAACATAATATTCAAGTTCAAGTGTTTTTGAGTTTTATAATTAGAAACATGAAAAATGACCATGTGTTCTTTCCCTATTCTTGTTTTCTTATCCACTAGGGCAGTGAGGCAAATTATCAAGTGGTTTTGACATCAACGCTCTCCAAGACTGTCAGAAGACTGGTATGAGTTTCTAAAGGACTATTACCAAAATTTTATTTGATCTGTTGTTTCATATAATTTCACAAGCTCTACATTTTCTTAGTGTTCAATTATTTTTAACTGTTTTCTAACAAGGGACATATCTAGGTTGGTAATGTGTATTTAAGTTTTTAATATAACTTTTTTTCATTGAAAAGATAAATTTGTTATTGTGAGCTTGATGGTGAATTTGTACTTTGGAGATGTTTTTTTTCAAGATAATGTAAGTGTACAAGAAAACATGTCTTTTTATCTCGTTAGTATTGTTTCATTGCATTATTAAGAACATAAAATGTTAGAAAAGAATTTTACTTATTTTTATTGATTTGACTTGTGCCTCATAACATTGATTTATGTTCTGATGTAGATGCTAAGAAGCCCTCCATTGCTGCTATTCAAGGGCTTGCACTTGGTGGAGGGTTAGAATTAGCAATGGTATGGACTATGGAGCAATTCCACTTAGTTTCTTATTTTATATTTCCAAAGGTTCATTGCATTACATGATCTATCTTAATTTTCCAATTTATTCTGTTTGTGAAGTCTTGTCATGCTCGTATTTCAATGCCAAAAGCACAACTTGGGTTGCCAGAGCTTTCTCTTGGAGTTATTCCTGGTTTTGGTGGTAAGTGTTGACACCTTTCTCTTGGTTGTGTTTGGATGTGCCGTATGTAATCCTTAATAGTTTGAATTTCTAAATATTGTTCAAAAACAAGGTTTGAATCATTGAATATCCAAAGCATTATATTTTTTAATATTTATGAGTAAGGATTGATACTTTTCTCTCGGATATGTTAGGGCGTGCCTTACATCATTCTTCATTATTTGAATATATTTATAAAAAGATGAGGAAATGCTGTAATTGTACAACATTTAGAAAATTAGTACTAGCCTTGGGATTTTTTAGGTGGTTTGTAAACATATATTGAAGTTTTTATCTCAAATGTCAATTTACTGTTTGGCCATTTGAAAATGTTTTCTGTCTTGACATTTGTCACAACTACCAATAATCTTGACATTTGTCACAACTCCCAATAATCTTGACATTTACAAATTTGTAATTATCTTACTCAGTATTAGATTCAACTTATCTTACCTGAAGTATTTCATCTTTACACAGTTTCACTCGACTTAACTATAATGCATAGACTACCCAAAAAGACTCCTAGTTGCCCATATGCTTACATCTAGTATATAAGTGTGACTACAAAAATGAAACAATGACAGGAAAGAAAAACACTACAAGAAGATTAACATCAATACTTAATAAGCTGTAAGTTGACAAAACCTATACAACAGAATTGACTTTGTCTTCATCAGCACTAGTGGTACTAATAGAAAAGGTAAAAGAGAGTCTAACCAGCCCGGTAATGGTTAGAATGGTTTGGTGTTGTCAAAGAGCAATGTTTTAATTGATATAGTTGACAGATAAAACAAAGCATGCCAAAAAAGTCTCTAATATAGTAAGGAAATGTAGCAGATACAAGTATGCTTGAATACAGAATGCAAAGATATTGTCCAATTGTATAATAGAAAATTTGGGATGGCATCGTCAGTAGAATATTGTGTGATATGAGAATCAAAATTTCCTTCTGCTTGTAAAGAAAATAACTATAAGTAAGCATTATGTCTTCGTATATGAGTTACCATGAATTAAGAGACCTTAAATAGACTTATCCCCATGATAATGATTTATAATTATGTTCCTTAGTCTCAAGAAAATAATTCACAAAAAAGGAAAATGTAGAACATTGTTGGTCATCTACCAATTACTTGTTTGGAGGAATACTTAGTGACTTTTCTCAATCAAATGTCCATATTTTAAACCTTTTTAATACCCCTGCCTAGACATGATAAATAGCCCTCTGTGCAATGTACATTATTCTTGATAATATATTTTATTTTTTTAAACCAAAAATTATTATTGGTTGCTTTTTTGACGTATTAATAATAGTCCTTTCGATGAGAATGCTATGTATTCGACGTCTATTCTGACCAAATGCCGTCAAATGAGATACAAAAATTCTTTGGCATTTCGATGAGAATGTTGAACCCTCGACGATAGTTTGGACCCTAACTCGTCACGATTTAGATGGACTTTGGTTGCATAGATAAAAGGTATGATCGATAATTCTTCCAGGTTGAAGTGACTATTTTGATGAAGGGTCCATCGATAATTCAACCACCACGGATGTCAAAATTTTGATGATGGTTTTGCATGTCATATAATCAATGAAAAAACACTGACAATAGTTTAGGTCGTTTAGTCGACCAATGGGTATCAAAAATTTGACTAATCCTCATCGAAAAACAAGCTAAAATTTACTAGTGATTTTTAATGGCCCTTTGATCTCTCACTGTGAGAGGAGTGTTGAATTTGTTTTCCCACAAGTGCATTCATCTTCATGGTGGGTTTTTTACAAGCCACACTTAGGTGACAAAAAATAAGACTTTATAAAGCTATTTGAAATGCATTTGATAATAACATAATATATTACTATTTAATTTTACCTTTATACAATTAAGTTGGAATGTTTTAACATATAGGAGCCAAGAAAAAGTAACGGTATAAGAAAAAAGAAATTCTTCATATTCCATGCAAAAAAGACAAGTCCACCTTAGCCATTCGCTAGCATCAACTCACCATTTTCTATTAAAGAATTGGCAATTACAATGGAAGTCGAAGAGTCCAATGATTTCATGTCCTTAATTGCAACAGTGGTGAAGAATATTAAACGCATGGGAGTGGAGTAGCTAAATGTTTGTTGCATCTTATTTTACTTTGATTTTGATGTACACTATCATATCTGAATATGGCAATCTCTATATTTGTATTTTTTTGTTTTATAATTTGAGATAAAAGTATAAAAAGATGCATATGTGCAAGAATTCTGATCTTTTTCCATTGTTGCATTTCGATCGGATGCACTGTTATGTGAACATCTATTTTCATTAGGCTTAAATCACGATTAAGAAAAGTTAGTGTTCCATTCAGCAATTCGTCATATTGATTTTATTTTTTGTTTATAAGTTTTTTTTTTCTGAGCTGCACAATCAATTTTTATGTTGTTGAATAGGAATTGCACATTGAATCTTCCAGCTTAAAGTCTTCTATAAATGGCATTTTATTTTGTAATAAATTGATAGGTCGACCTATCATTGTTGATTTATCTTTGGTGACTGACTTTTGCCCAGTAAGTTGTAAATGTTGGAATTGGAAGGCCAATGAACATTTGTCTGTTGTGCCTTATCTTTTTAGCTACTCAGCGATGAGCTTATAAATAAGACTCTTCTCTTCATTGTAAACATTCTGATTTGGAGATTAATATATTCTTCTGCTCTCAGTGTGGACGTAGCCACTATTGTGGTGAACCACGATAAATTGTGTGTTCTATGTATTCTACTCTTTAATTCTATTTTTCTATTTTATTTCTGAATTGGTTAAATCTACAATTGGTATCAGAGAGAGGTTAATCGCTAGTTGAAGATTTCAGTTTCAGAATTATGGAATAAGTAAGAGTTCAAAAATTCTCTGAGAAGAACTATAGAATATGGAAGATTCAAATGAAATCTCTGTTAGTCAACAAAGAGCTTTCACTGGCACTTGAAGGAAAAGCGAAGAAACCCATAGCCATGTCGGATGAAGATTGGGGAAAGCTTGATGAGAAAGCCATGGCAACAATATTTCTCACATTAGGTGATAATATGCTATATAATGTTTTAGACAAAAATACAGCCAAAGACGTATGGGATAAATTGGCTTCAACCTATGCACAAGCATCCGCTGTAAACAAAGTCTTCATCATGAAGAAGTTATATAAACTTAAGATGAGGGAAGGTGAAGTCATGAAAAATCACCTCAACGAATTCAACACCTTGATTAGACAAGCAAATTCAGTTGGCATGACACAAGATGATGAGAATAAGGCTATTCTATTGCTATGTTCTCTTCCTAATAGCTGGGATGGACTTGTGATAGCCATCAACACTTCAGCATCAACTACTAAGAAGCTGGTTTTTGATGAAGTTTTAGCCACCCTGCTCTCTGAAGATTTGAGGAGAAAGAATGATGAGTCCTCTTTCGATAATTCTCTCACAATGGTGAGCACCAAAAATAGAGGAAGAAGCCAATATAGAGGCAGATTTAATAACAATCAGAGGTCCCAATCTGCAAGAAGATCACAGTCAAGAGGGAGACAAAATGGTTGTTGGTTTTGTGGGAAGGCTGGGCATGTTAAGAAGGATTGTAGAAAATATAAGAAGGCACAAGAACAAGTATTGGATAGTCAAGAAAACACAATTTGTGAAAAGGATCTGGGTATCCTAATTTTGTCAACAAGTGATACAAAAGATGATTCATGGGTAATTAATTCAAGAGCTTCCTTTCATGCTTCCTCTCTCACGGATGCATTCACAAATTATCAAGAAGGTGAATTCGGAGAGGTATACTTGGGTGATAACAAAGCATGTAAAATTATTGGGAAAGGAGATGTTGTCTTGCATCTTGAAGGTGGAGCAAAATTACTTCTCCAAGATGTTAGACATGTTCCTCAATTAAAGAGGAATCTAATTTCTATTAGCCAATTATACACCCAAGGATTCAAAACTGAACTCACGGATTCATGGAAAATAGTCAAAGGTTCATTGGCTATTGCTAAAGGAGACAAAACTGGTAGTCTCTATATTTTGAAACCCATTGATAAGGTGGGAGCTGCTTCGACACTTGTGGACAATGATGTTGCGCTTTGGCATCAAAGGCTAGGCCATATGAGCAAGAAAGGCCTTGAGGTAATACTGAATCGTGATTAACTACCGAGTCTCAAATCTGCAAATTTGGAATTTTGTGAGCATTGTCTTCATGGGAAACAAAAGTGGGTCAGTTTCTTGAAGGATGGACATGATAAAAGGACTACACCTTTGGAGTTAGTGCATTCAGATGTCTTCGAACCTATGGAGGTAACCTCTTATGGAGGTGCACAATATTTTGTCACCTTTCTTGATGATAGCACCCAAAAGGTATGGGTTTATATGCTTTCTAGAAAATCAGAGGTATTCTCTAAATTCAAAATTTTTAAAGCTCTTGTGGAAAATCAGAGTGGTCATAAAATTAAATGTTTAAAAATGGATAATGGAGGTGAATTCTATTCGTTGGAGTTTGATAACTTTTGTGCACATCATGGTATAAGATGAATTAAGGTTGTTCCTTATTCACCTTAAGAAAATGGGGCAATAGAATGGTTAAATAGAACCATTCTTGAGAAAGCACGGTGTATGCTTTCCAATGCCAGTTTGGGAAAAGAATTTTGGGCGGAAGCCTATAATACAATAGTCTATTTAATCAATAGGACTCCTTCATCTCATCTAGAGTTTGGCATTCCGAAAGAGGAATGGCTGGGAAAAAGGATTTTGTACTCACACATCAAAGTTTTTGGGTGCGAAGCTCATGTACATGTTCCAAAAGAATGAAGGACAAAACTAGATTTCAAATCACAAAAGGGCATATTTGTTGGCTATGGTGAAGATCAGTTTGGTTACAGAGTTTGGGATCTGGTTGAAGAGCGAATCATTCACAATCGTGATGTCATTTTTAATGAGCAAAATTTTCCAGCTCCGACAGACATTGATAAGTCTGAAAATGATTACATTTTTTTCAAAATACCTTCAAATGGTATTGCTTCTACTCATCAGGGAAGAAGTTCCCTTTAGGCAGCTCCAACTTTTGTTCTAATCCCTCCTTCTCAATCCTCATCAAGTGAGGATGATTATCCACATCTATTTGATAGAGAACAGAGAGATTTGATTGATGACAGTCAAAGTTATTTTGAAAATAGGGGAGAGGCTATGCTCTTCCCTTCCCCTCTCCATGGTAGTTATGAAGGAAATTTACACTATAATCTATAGTCACCACATGGAGATAACCAAACTAATCTTCAAGAAACTCATGGTTGTCCACTGCTATCTCACGATAGGGATGGAAGAGCCCACGACAGGCTTCATGAAACACACCATAGCTTTGGAGATCCTCTGCCAACTCATGATAGGGATATCACTACATACAATAGCTATGAAATTCCTCATGGCAGGGAGGAAACATCACATGGTTTTGCCTCTGCCAGCAGAGAAGAAAGTTATGGTAGAGGAGAAGATAATCACTACAAGTTTGAAAGTCATGGAAGGTTTGGCATGCCTCATGGCAGTCAAGAGACTCCTCATGGCATGTCCTATGATAAGCCAGGATTAATTGTGGAAGCCTCTCACAAAGAAGGATGGGAGGCATCTTCTACTTCCATGCGCAGGACATCTTCATTCCCTGCAGACCGCTTCCCCTCTACAGATCTGTCCTCTTTTTCTGACCCATTCTCCTTTGCAGCCTCAGGTGGAATATGTTTCAACACATCTCCTATAGACCTACGTGGCTTGACATCCATTTCCTCTAGCACTGATACTATAGAAAACATGCCTCATGCGGTGAAGTATACATCAAATAGAAAACTTGGGGAAACCATTAGCGTTCCTCCTATGATAAATTCTAATCTCTAGCATAATGATTCAATGGCTCTTAGACAGTCTAATGTTCAATGTATTGATATACAAAAAAATACTGATAATATTGAGACTGAATTCCAAAAAATAGTAAGGTTGTTCTAGGTTTAAGGAGGTCTACAAGAGAAAGATGACTTCCAGCAAAATTCTCTGATTATCGGCTATTATTTGCTAAAGAGGCAGAGCAAGAGCTATTAATTTCTGAGAAAATTGAACCTACAAATTTTAAAGAGGCATGTATAAGCAATAATAAAACCAATTGGTTTGTTGCTATGATAGATGAAATGAGTTCGCTTGAAGCAAATGACACCTGGGATTTGGTTTCTCTTCCACCAAATTGAAAACCACTCAAGAACAAGTGGGTTTATAAATTGAAAGATGAAGGAGGAGGTCAAAAATGGTTCAAAGCCTGGTTGGTAGTAAAGGGATATGCTCAGAAACAGGGGATTGATTTCGCTGAAATATTCTCTCCGGTTGTGAAGATGACATCCATCCGAACAGTATTGGGATTAGCAACCATTTGGGATCTTGAATTGGAACAGTTAGATGTTAAGACAATGTTTTTACATGGAGACATAAATGAGGAGTTGTAGATGCATTAGCCTGAAGGTTTTGTGAAAAAGGGGCAAGAACATCTCTTTTGCCGACTGAAGCATAGTTTGTATGGGCTCAAGCAAGCCTCGAGACAGTGGTATGTCAAGTTTGAATCCTTCATGCTTGAAAATAATTTTATTAGATGTGAATCTGATCTGTGCATTTACTACAAGACACTCCCGAATGGTGAATTTGTTATTCTTCTTCTCTATGTTGATGACATGTTAGTAGCAGGAACAAGCTCTAAAATTGTTAGTGAGCTGAAAACTAAATTGGCAAGCACATTTGCTATGAAGGATTTAGGGGCAGCCAAGAAGATTCTTGGTATGACCATCACCTGGGATAGGAAGAAGAAAGTAATCACATTGTCACAAAAAGAATACATTGACAAAGTAATTCAGAGATTTGGTATGGTTGATGTGCATAGTGTGTCTACTCCACTTGCTTCACATTTTTAGTTATCAGCAAATTTGTGTCCACAAACACAAGAGGACAAGGAATATATGTAGGACATTCCTTACAAATCTGTAGTTGGTAGCATTATGTATGCTATGGTTTTGACATGTCTCGACATTGCTCATGCAGTGGGAGTTGTGAGTAGATTCATGAGAATCCCGGGAAGACTCATTGGGAGGCTGTCAAATGGATATTAAGATACCTTAAAGGCACTTTAGATTTGGTATTATGTTTTGGTAGTAACTGTGTGTGTGAATTTTGTACCTGATTTGTAGACACAACACTTCAGTAAAACATTAGAGGTTAGTCAAAATTGAAATTGTGCAATAATTGAAAGCTAAACTAACCAGATGATTTACTGCCTTCTAATAGGTGCGAGTATGATGTTCTCAGATTGTTATCAAGATCAGTGATCTTGATGAAACCTAAATGAAGGATTTGAATGCAATTAATCTAGATATGAAATACGAATGCAATTAATCTATTTTTTTTGGGATTTTCTATGCAATAATGATATGAAAAATGGATATGAATCTATGATATGTAAAAACTGATATGCTATTGATCCAAC
Organism: Chamaecyparis obtusa; assembly: GCA_027943335.1. Taxonomy (NCBI): domain Eukaryota; kingdom Viridiplantae; phylum Streptophyta; class Pinopsida; order Cupressales; family Cupressaceae; genus Chamaecyparis; species Chamaecyparis obtusa. The sequence continues at coordinate 431,161 of BSBK01001307.1, read as the reverse complement.
AATGATATGAAAATGAATCTAAATGAATGTAAAACCCAAATTGATCTCACAATAGCCTTGATTTGCAATAAGCTTTGATTCTCCAAATTCCAATTCTTCAAAATAGTTGTGCAATTTGTAGACGATTTTGGCAGAGTAAGCTCGCAAAATTATGAGATTGATTGTGAAAAGCTGAGGCCTTAATTTATAGAAATCTAGGGCTTTGAAGGTGCATGGGAAAAAAAGCCATAAATCACTCAAATAACTCAGGTTGATTTTTGAGTTATTTTTAAATAAAGGATATTTAACTCACAAAAACATGCAAAAGCAGAGTTCAACTCAAAATAGAGTTTAGCTTTAATTGATAATTGATAGTTATCTGCTTTTCTTGATTGTGCATGTTTTATTTATGAATTAATTAATAATAGAGTGATTTATTTCCAACTTAATTGATTTTGAAAAATAAAACAATTGATTTATGGGTTAATCAATTATTTTTCAAACTTTTATTCCAAATTACAATATTAAAAATTGACAAAATGATTTAATTAATTAAATAAAATATTTAATCAATTATTTGTAAGATTTTGGATTTATTGTCAAAATTAAATATCATAATTAGGAATAAATAGAATTAAGTTCAATTAAATAATTAAGTGGTAGTATTAAATCTAATTAATTAAATATTGAGAATATTCAATTAATCAAACTTTAGGATAAATTAGATTTATTGCCAAATAATTATTAAATTAAAGATAATTAGGATGATTAGGAATATTACTAGGAATATTCCCCGATGCAGAATTTGAGATAATCAATTAGGATTCGATGATGTGCAGATGTGCCTTAGGTTAGGACTTCGATGTCGATTTCATTTGATATGTTGATATAGGAGGTTAATGAACCTATAGCCCATTTTTGGGGTATTACATTTTGCCCCTCTTTGAATTACTGTGTGAAGCGCAGTGGTTCAAAGACAATCTGTGTTTGATGAAGATATGAAATTGATTCAAAATTGATAATTGATATGAGACAGAAGTTGATTGAAAGATTTGATATGAAGATAATAGGTCCTAAATGACCAAAGATAATGTTAACTATAACAACGATGAACCAATGAAACAAAAGCATCAAAACACCTGATTCCAAACCTTATGATTGCGAAGAAGTGAGTGACCGATTCCAGACTCGATTGTCCTTAGAAGAATCACATAGGTATCACATCTAAACCCTTTAGTTACTGAAGAACCAAGGAAATAACACATTTGAACCGATAGTTGCAAAAATTGATACAATTTACAAGATTAGGAGAATATCAGATTGATATGGATCTCGATGAATTTGATATGCCCCAAGTGATGATTGATTTGCCCCAAGCGATGAGGTCTTTTTGATGAATCAGCAACTAGACGTGGTTGTTGTCTTGATTATTGAGGAAAGATATGATTTCAAATTTAGATTACAGACTTTGATATGCAATACCATGCCCCCTTTGGGATGAAAATTGAAATCTGACAAGAAAAGTCAGCGTTGAGAGTTCAGACGCATGTTAATTGATTTGAGAAGTGGTTAAACACGTTTGAAAATGCATTCTACATCGTTTAGAGGTCCTGGAGACCAAGTTTGACTAGGTGAAACCATGAGTTGACCATAGTTGACCAAGTTGAAAATTTGATAGTTTGACGTAAGATAATCAGTTAAGTTGGATTCTAGATTTTTGTGATGATTGAAGGTTGATTATGCAAGTAGTTAATAATATGAATGATCTCAGATTTTGATTTTGATCCCGAAAAAGGATTCTACTTGCTGTTTCATTGGAGGAACCTTTGTGTGAGATTCAACTCTTGTTAGATTTGAAGATGCGATTTGAAGAATTGTTTAAGCATTGAAGTTCATTTAATCATTGTGAGATCATGCAAAGATGAAGAATGAAATGAAACCTAAGACCTAGGACCTACTCACTAATCATATGTTGATTTGTTATGATCATTGAACTTTTAGGTAACCGGATAAATCAATACAATGCCCACTAGCTATGAAACCATAGACATATGAATATCGATTTGTATATGCAAGAATTAATACAACACCCACTGATTATGACAACCATGGATATATGAATATTGATTTTGTTTTCAGAATGTTGGATTAGATATAAGCACCAAGGCATAAATGCCAGGATGACCTGAATATCATGTCCATTTTGATATAGCAATTTGTATAAGCATCAAAACATAAATGTCGGGATGACCAAAATATGCCTTGCGTGCAAACACATTAAACAGTCAAGAGATCATTCTAAATCCAATGTGAATTACCCGTAGCGACCCTTTATCATTCACATCCTTAGGCAAGATCGCGTTTCACAGTAGGAGAAAGAACTCACTCAAAAAGACAATAGTTAGATCAAACTTCCTTGAATTTTCCAGGTATCAATGGTTGAGGTATGCATGGCCATCCAATTCGAGATAGAGGCTCTTACAGTCGGACACCATTTCAATCCATAATTTCCAAAGTTGTTGGATTTTCACATACAAGTAGAAGACAAAGAAAAGATTATGCCCCCAGTCATCACTCTCTAAATCCTATAAAGGACATCATCGAAGAGCTCAAAGGGACACAATATGAAAAAATCTCAATGCGAATCAGTAAGCATACAAGGAGATAAAAGCATGTAAAAGCACAGATTGTTTTCAGTTTGTGTTTGATGTTGATTGTGTTGTTGTAGATGCAAAATCCTTTCTGGAGACAAGACAAACTAACTGACTCAAATGAAGCTTCAAAGGACTCTGACTAGATATGACACCTCTAAGATACATTGGAGACCATAGGATATGACATTGATTGCCCTCAAGTTTTAAGCATTGATAGGATACAAACACTTGAGCTGATTGGTGTACAGACCGACTTATTGAGAACAAAAATGCAAAAACAAACCGAGAGATATGTACAAACTAAAGCAAGATTGAAAGCTGGGAAAGACCAAGATTGCACTGATAGATGGAGCATTTTGAAACAAGTGGCACCCATTTGCCAAGTTTTCACCATCTTGGCAGAGATTCTATTTTTGCTACCAAGGTGCCTGTTTCCAAGTTTTCACCAAGGCACTTTTTTAATTTTTTTTGTATTTTTCATTTTTTCAATTTTTTTTGTACTTTTGATATTTTTTGATTTTTTTGTGAATCATCAAGGTGCCTATTGCTAGGTTTTCACTAAGACCTTAATTTTTTCAGGACATTTTCCAATTTTAAAGATTTTTTTAGGACATTTTACCATAGACTGAATGCCTTAGGCATAGAATTTCTTCACATGGAGAACGTTGATTGGTTCTCAGAGCTGTTCTCCTTTAGTCATTGAGAGTTGATAGGCACCAGAGCCAAAAGTAGTAGTGATTACAAAGTGACCCAGCTAGTTGGGTTGAAACTTCCCCTCGTGTTCTCGATGTGATTGATTTTTAGGATTTTCTCTCAAGACTAGATTACCAACTTGAAATTCTCTGTGTTTGACTTTCTTATTGTAGCCTCTAGACATTCTCTTTTGATATACTCTAAGATGATCATATGCTACTTGTCTATACTCATCTAGTAGTTCAAGTTCTTGCAACCTAGACACTCTGTAGTCATCATCAGTTACTAGACCATGCATTATGATTCTTAGCGATGATTGATTTCAACCTCAATAGGTAGTACCGCTTCAGATCCATAAAATAAAGCAAAAGGTGTAGCCCCAGTAGGTGTTCTGATACTTGTTCTGATACTGGTTCTGATACTTGTTATGATACTGGTTCTGGTACTTGTTCTTATACTTATTCTTATACTTGTTTGGATACTTGGTATACTTGATAGCATCTTTTTCCATTGCAAACTCCCAAGCAAGATCATATCATGCAGTCCCAATGTCTAGCAAGGTGGAGAACAAGAGGGATTGGCAAGCTGGTGGAAGAGATGGAAGACAAGAGAATGAAGGAGAATGAAGGGAAAAAATCCTCAAGGGAAAACTCCTCAAGAATACTCAAGCCAGGGAAAAATTGTCATGTAAAGCACATTTGGACAAGCAATGAAAGGCTAGTGTCATGACCCCTTATTGGATAGAACCTAGTAATAATAAATAACGATCATAGAAGTAAAATATTATAATATAAAATAATAAGTTAAAGAAAATAATCATAACTCAAATGTTAATAAAGTAATAATAGTAAATATACTATTAATAATATATTATTAAAATATTAATATAATATATAATAATATATTATTGAGATAATGATATTGTTAAATATTGTGAATATAGTAATATTACTCAAATAATATTAATTTCCCTTATTGATAATATCTAAGTAATAATATTATTATATTAATCAATTAATAATCAACTATTAATTTAATCAATATAATAGTTAATAATACTAATCTACATATAATATTAATCTATGAATAGTATTAAAGAAGCCTATTAATAATAATACCACCCGTAAAGAGTTTTATAATAATCAAATGTAAATTATTAATAGTAATACTATATTTCAAAAGATGTGACTATTCATATTTATATATATATTGAGTGGGAAAAGACATTATAGGACGACGGAAAAAAGAAGAAATATTAAGAAGGAATTTGGAAAACTTGGGAGAAAATAATAGAGGAGAAATTGAAGGAGAAAATATAGGAGAAAGTATAGGAGAAAATGAAGGAGAAAATAAAGGAGAAAAATAAGGAAGTAATCGGAGCATTCTAAAAGATATATAAAGAAAATGGAATAAGAATCTCCATTTCTAAAATAAGAGATAATTCAGCAAAAGATTAAGGAAATAAGGAAAAGAGTAAGCCCACGTGGAAAGTAGGGCACTTGGTCAAATAAATTAGAATAGAGGAATCTTCCCTCTTATAAAAGGTATGTAACTTTATTTTGTTTATTTAATCAATGATATATTTATTTATATTTTGAAATGTACTAATATTATTATGAAATTAATTCATATTAGATAGTTAAACAAATGTAACTTAAATGTGTTAGTAAATAAGTAATTCTATATATATAATTGGTTATAAAATAAATATATGTAATTAATATATATCTGAGAATTATATTAATGTTAATTAATTAATAAGTAATTATAATAATGAAAATTATATCAAATTAATATGTATTCTCACTGGTTAAGACAAGAATATATGGTTCAACTTTGTCATAATTAATTATGTACTAATATCATTATGGAATATAAATATTTATTTTTATCATAGAATAATATGAACTATATATGTAAGATATCTATTTGGAATATAAATATAATATATTTCTAAAGGATCTAATCTAATCTTTCTATATATATATATATATATATATATATATATATATATATATATATATATATATATATATATATATATATATATATATATATATATATATATATATATATATATATATATATATATATATATATATATATATATATATATATATATATATATGAGATTGTTCTTAATATAATTGGATTTAAATGCAAAAGTGTCATATACTAATAATTGGGAATTGATATTTCTGATTGCAATCTTAATTGTGAATTTTAGGGCAAATCTAGTAAACTACCAATTGAGAACATTACAAGGGATATATAGATATATGAATCTTAAATGATATATACCGATATATGAATCTTATATATATATGGAAATAATAATGATTTAGGAATATGATCTAGATTACTCTAATTATAGTACATAGGGATATATCTCATCTCATACTACGATATCTTAGGATAGGGAGTTTGTGGAGGGAGAGGCGGAGTAATTTCGGGCACATGACGGATATCCTAAAAAGAGCCGCTTGTAGTCTGTTTCATGCACCCTTTGGCACTGTAAGTCTTCCATCTTATGATGATCATAGTAAGGGAAGGAGAAAGATTCATGTGCCCTATATGAAGAGATCTTCTATATGACTACGTTCATTAGCTTATCACTCAATAGTTTCCTCTAACTTTAATGATAGTGATGGTTATATGTTGTTAATTATTCGATGATTCCCTAATTTATGCCTAACTGATGGAATTTCGGTCTAGGGGTAAAAAGGGTTCATTACAGCCAGCATAGGATAAGTCACAAAAGCGTAATGCCAAAGAAGGAAAGGATGTAGTCCAAAAGAGTAGACATGTCAAGAGGCTTCATAGCACTGTGTTTTACTCTTTTTTTTAATTTTTATTAGATCAAGACCAAAGGGGAAATGATAGTGAAAGACTAGAATGAATGGAAGAAAATAAATATGAAGGTTAAACAGAAAGGGAATGAAAACAAGATCATCGTAAGATAGCTCACAAAATAGCCAAATGTTCGTGTATAGATCAACATTGTCAAGATCAAAGAGAGAAGATGAAATGGATGAAATATGTAGAAGAACTACGCATGATGCCTAATTACCAGGTTTTCATCATGGTACTTATCCAAGGTGCCACAAGGGAGTGGTTTTCACCATAAGATGAATTTATTTCTCTTTACTTTTGCTACCAAGGCACCTATTTCTAGGTTTCCACCAAGGCACATTTTCAATTTTTTTTTTTTTTTGGAAGAAGGCAAGCTTTTTAGATAATGCTCCTTGAAAGGATAAACCATGATATGCCAAGGATTCAAAATGATACGCTCAAAGATGCTGATAGGGAAAGGGAGATGGAAGAGAAAAATGGAGGATAAGGTTTTATGTAAAGCAAGTGAGGTTGGAAGATAGGAGGAATAGGCAAATGAGGAAAAATGATAGAAGGTAGAAGGATAATGAATGAAAGGATTGTGAAAGGGTAAATGGAAAGGAAGGAAAGATCAACATCAACACACACCTTGAAGGGTGGCGAGAGGGTGGAGGAAATGTGAATGAAGGAATACGTGAAGGAATATGGTGAATGGATAGCAGAGGTTGTGGTTTAGGCACATGGAATGGAAGAATGTTTTTGGAAGAAGATGAAGTGGAAGTCTTTGGAAGCTTGAATGTCAACTTCACTTTTTTCTAAACACCAGACTCTTTCAAGAGAGACTTTGGAATCCATATAGTTGTAGGCTTTTCATTTCTTTTTGATGATCTAGAGAGAATATTTTTAATGATGGATTTTGGAACCCATACTTGTCTTGTAGTTTTTTTCTTAGATATCTCTTTTGACTTTATGCCTCCATGTTGTTTAGAGGAGATATGGTGATCTTCTCTTTTTGATGGCTTCTTGTATTGCTTCTTTTTCTTGTATTGAACATTCAAGTTACTTCCAAAAGACTTGGGACTTGTGGAAGAAGAAGGAGGATATGACTAGTTTAGATGGGTGGGTGGATGAAAATGATTCAAGGGTATGCATCTATGTTGATCTTGAGGAAAGATAGGAGATGGAGGGATGTAAGGACCCAAGATGGATGACAAATTAGGAGAGTTAGGAGGGGAAAGTGAAGGTACATAAGGACCTAAGATGGAAGGTAGATGTGAAGCTCGTAGTATTGGTGGAAGAGGTACAAGGATGGAAGTGGAAGATACAAAAGGATAATCAATAAATTCATCAGCATCTATATGACAACCAAGGATATCAGCATCTTTAAGAGTATTAGAATTTTCAATAGAATCATGGACATCTTGAATATGAGCACCTTCTTTGATAGGATTGTTCAAAGCTTGCAAAGACTTAGGAAGAGTAGAAGGTGGAAGCGAACATGGAGTGGTAGAACAAGAAGATGGAAGACTTTGATCTTGACAAGGATCTTTGGATAGCATAAACACATAATTTTTCTCTTGATTTTCAATAGGCTTAACATTGGAAGTAACAACACCATTTTTACCAACCTTAATGGAAGTATCATCTTTGGAAATTGGAAGTGTAGTAAGGTTATTTTGATTGTCAATAAGCTCAACAGTGTAAGTAGTAGCTTGATCTTGCTTAGGAGAAGACTTAAGACATGGTGGAATGCATGAGAAAGGTTGTGCAGGATCAAAAGAACCCTGAAGTGGATAAGAGACATCGTGAAAAGGAGTGGATGACATGGAGGGTTCTTGATCTTGATCCTTCTTTATGTTCTTTTCTTTATCATTTTTAGAGTCCTCTTGACATAGAGCCACTTCTAAGGACAAGGAAGCATGTTGGGATTGTATGGAAGACTTTGGAAGAAATGGTGGAGGACTAGCTGAAGTAGGCATTATAGCGTATAAAGGATTAGGCTCTTTAGGTTTAGCATTATTGAAAGCATTTGTATCCAAGTGAAGGTTATCTTGAGTTTCTTTAAGAGGTAGCCCTTGAGGATAACTATAGGAAACCGCATGAAAAGTATTAGGATCTTTGGTGGATGAAGGACTTGTGAAAGATTTGATAGGCTTGGAAGCTTTAAGAAATGTATGGGAATTGGAGGAAGTAGGGGATGTAAGGGAACAATCACAAGACAAAGGTTCAACACTAACATGATCTTTCTTGAGAGTGTAATCTTTATTTTCAACATGAGAATTCTTAGAGGAGAGATCCTTATAGTATGCATGTTTATAATCAGCTCAGTAAGCTTTCTCTTCCTCAATAGAAGAAGATGTATCATCTAGATATTGTTCACAAAAATCATCAAAGTCTCTTTCAAAATAAAAATCATACGGATCACCATCATGATCTATCCAATGTGATGGCCCATTTGTAGTAAGCAGGAACACACGATGAGGAGGATTCTTAGGAACAAAGGGTTCATAGGTATCACTATATTGTCCCTCATCATAGTCATCATAGTCTTCAAAGTCTTCAAAGATGGGTGTGTCACTCTCTATGGAAGAAGTATCATAAAGATTGTCATGTTGCTCATATTCTATCCGAGGGCATGGTGACATGTACAAGTCTTTGTCAAATGGAAAAGGACATAGAGCCTCCATGGAGAACTCCTTGGGTTCCTTCTCTTTTTTGAGTTTATCAAGTTTGACTCGCATAGCGTGTATCTACTTCATCATAGTTGTGATAAAAATTTCTTCCTCATGTGTATTGATTCTTTGAGACATGTTAGGAGTTTTAGGACTCCCTAGAATAGATTGATGTAGAGTTTGTTGATTGACTCCTTGAATTGATGGAGGGGGAATGTAACCAATTTTTGATCGAAAGTTGCCAAGACCGTTGTCTTTGTAAAGACCAAAATTGTAGAGTTGTTCAAGAGTTGGACCCTGGATATGAGTCAAAGGTAAGGTATGAGATGCTTCTCTTGATTTCTTATGTGAGGAAGCTCTAGTTTCCACCATTAACCCTGGGTGAAACAAAAGAACAAGATGAAGATAACTAAAGAATGAATCAAATCAAGATGATCAGATGATGCAACCTTGTCAAGGTTTGATTGATTGAAGATTTGATTAGATGTGGGTGAAGGATACTGTGCCCTGGATGTATGGGTAGGTTCCCAAAAGATAGCGGACAAGATATCACAATACTTAGTCATTTTGATGATTGATTGAAGATTGATAGTTATGACAAGGTTTTGACACAAGATGATAAAGACTCAAATCAATTAAACAGAAGACTAGATCGGATTCAAAAGACCACTTTGGGATAATGATTGGATTCTCAGTAGTTGCTGCTCTATTCTTGACATAGTGATTTGTTCGACAGATTCTAGAAATAGGCTGAAAAAGCTAAGTATCTGGCACGACAGTTGCAAAACTTGCACGATAGTTGCTAGCAGGATTTGACTTTTTGAATTTGACTGGCAGAAAGACTCGTACGACACTGGGTTCTTTACCATACGAAAGATGGGTAGTAATGAAATGACACTTGATAGAAACTCATATGACTTTCTGACCTCCTAAGATGACTTTTGACTCCAGAAAAGAATTTTACTTCAGATTTTGTAAATTTTGAGTTTTCAGATTCGGATTGTTTGCAAATTTTAATGTCCAGATTTGAGGATTGTAACAAATTTGTCCATTTTCAATAACCAGATAGATAAACAAGCATGCAAAATAACAAGCAAGTGATTTCAAGCATGTCTGAAAACAATGAACAAGGGCAAAATCAACCTTGTGCATGAACAATCAAGTGACTTATTCGTTCTAATCCTCAGAAGCGCTAATTGTGTATGTTCCAAAAATGTTTTGCAATAATGCACATATACCCTAGAAAATAAAAATTTGGCCTCGCTAGGGTTTTTAGTAATGGTTTGACTCTGCAACTTTTATGATCCAAAGGGGTGAACTCCAATCCCGGCGCACTAGGGTTTTGACATAGTTCAAGAATTTAATCAATCAGGAGCTGCTAGGGAGATCTGACAACCCAACAATGAACCACACCTATGAAGATTTCTTCCACAAGGACATTTATATAGCGGCTGTCACTACCATGGTGAAAATGGCTATTACCACTTGAGGTTCCATCAACGTGGTTGACCCAATTAAGGGAATGTCCACTATAGTTAATCCTCTCTAAAGGTGACTCACAAGATATACCACATGGAGACTGGTTTCAGATTCAAGGATTTGGGTTTTTGGTACTATCCAAAAAGGAAGTAGAGCATAATCCCCTAGCCTTTTCACTTTTAACCCAAACAAAGTAGACAGATTAATCTGACATGATAAGACCAAGATTATCTCACAAAGATCTATGACATCAACCCCTTAGGATCTATCAACCTCTCCTGAGAGAGAATGCCTTGATCAAAAGTTGAAGACACACAGATCTAGTGGAACGTGAGACTCCCTCAGTATCCTCCCTACCTACAAGGGATCCTTCATTGAGAAGAGTTCTGCTGGAAATCCACTCTCTCAAGATCCAAAAATAGTGTTCATGGGGCCTAATTACTATGTGTAACAAAGATGCTGAAAGCAAACTATGTTCATTTTTATAGCCCAAATGAAGTCTGTGATAGGAAAGCAATAAAAGTCACTCAATCTAGACACATGAGATGTTCATTTTAGATCCAAAATCGAAGTCTTATCAACTAAGAAGATTACTTGAATTCCTCGTAACGCGCTTAGTATATTTTTACCTATTTTTAGCAATTCTTGCACTTTTTGTCTTCTATCTTTTGTACCCACAAGATGTACCTGCACCCGCACCCGCAACCCACTGTTATGAAAAAATTACCTTTTCTTGTACATGAAACCCAATGTTATAAAAATCCATCAAAAAAATAAACACAACTTGTCAACCCCACGTGGTAGAAAATCAGGTTAGTCAAAGATAATATGTCATTTGATAATAAAAAAACCTGTTGTCATAAAAAATCAGATTCTGACCAATCTGCACTAAATCAACTATAACTTTTGCAAATCAAAATGAAATTAATCAAAACCAATAAAAAATGAAAGCTAATTCAAATAACTTTCCAGAAATATAAATTTTAGATCTGTATCATGTCATATGTGCATGTACCAATAAAAACATCAGTCAGATTTCATAAAATCAGGTTCAGACTAGTCTTCACTAAAATGATCATAACTTTTGCAAATAAAAAATAAATTAATCCAAACCGATGGTAAATGAAAGATAACTCAAATAAATTTCCAAAAATATAAATTATGGATCTGTATCATATCATATGTGCATGTAACAATAAAAACATCAGTTGAATTTCATAAAATCAGGTTCAGACCAGTCTTCACTAAAATGATCATAACTTTTGCAAATCAAAACTAAATTAATTCAAACCAATAGAAAATGAAAGATAACTCAAATACCTTTCCAAAAATATAAATTTTGGATTTTTATCATGTCATATGTGCATGTACCAATAAAAAAATCAGTCAGATTTATGGAAAAACAGCAAAGAAATTTATCACAAAACTCACAAAAATTTACCTTGTGGTCCTGGGTTCGAGAAAAATGATAGAAATTTGATAGAATAGAATGGAAACCCATTTCAGGGCCCCATGGTGGGTGTTGGAAATGTGTGTGTGAATTTTGTACCTGATCTGTAGACACAACACTTTAGTAAAACATTAGAGGTTAGTCGAAATCAAAATTGTGCAATAATTGAAAGCTAAACTAACCAGGCGATATACTGCCTTCTAATAGGTGCGAGTATGATGTTCTCAGATTGTTATCGAGATCAGTGACCTTGATGAAACCTAAATGAAAGATTTGAATGCAATTAATCTAGATATGAAATATGAATGCAATTAATCTATTTTTTTGGGGATTTTCTATGCAATAATGATATGAAAAATAGATATGAATCTATGATATGTAAAAATTGATATGCTATTGATCCAACAATGATATGAAAATGAATCTAAATGAATGTAAAACCCAAATTGATCTCACAATAGCCTTGATTTGCAATAAGCTTTGATTCTCCAAATTCTAATTCTTCAAAATAGTTGTGCAATTTGTAGATGATTTTGGCAGAGTAAGCTCGCAAAATTATGAGATCGATTGTGAAGAGTTGAGGCCTTAATTTATAGAAATCTAGGGCTTTGGAGGTGCATGGGAAAAAAAGCCATAAATCACTCAAATAACTCAGGTTGATTTTTGAGTTATTTTTAAATAAAGGATATTTAACTCACAAAAACATGCAAAAGCAGAGTTCAACTCAAAATAGAGTTTAGCTTTAATTGATAATTGATAGTTATCTGCTTTTCTTTATTGTGCATGTTTTATTTATGAATTAATTAATAATAGAGTGATTTATTTCCAACTTAACTGATTTTGAAAAATAAAACAATTGATTTATGGGTTAATCAATTATTTTTCAAACTTTTATTCCAAATTACAATATTAAAAATTGACAAAATGATTTAATTAATTAAATAAAATATTTAATCAATTATTTGTAAGATTTTGGATTTATTGTCAAAATTAAATATCATAATTAGGAATAAATAGAATTAAGTTCAATTAAATAATTAAGTGGCAGTATTAAATCTAATTAATTAAATATTGAGAATATTCAATTAATCAAACTTTAGGATAAATTGGATTTATCGCCAAATAATTATTAAATTAAAGATAATTAGGATGATTAGGAATATTACTAAGAATATTCCCCGATGTAGAATTTGAGATAATCAATTAGGATTCGATGATGTGCAGATGTGCCTTAGGTTAGGACTTCGATGTCGATTTCATTCGATATGTTGATATAGGAGGTTAATGAACTTATAGCCCATTGTTGGGGTATTACAGTAACAATGAACAGTTACGGGGATTCACAGATTCAGATCTTGCCAGAGATTTGGATAAGCGTAGATCTACTACCGGTTACACATTCATGTTCGCTGGAGCTATTATTAGTTGGGCCTCAAGGCTGCAACATTCTATTGCTCTTTCTTCCACTGAAGTTGAGTATTTGGTGCTTTCTGAAGGTGCTCGGGAAATGATCTGGTTGCAGCGATTACTTGGTGAAATGAAGCATCAACAAAATGATTATGTTCTTTTTAGTGATAGTCATAGCGCCATATTTATGGCTCATAATCATACTTCTCAGCGACATTCAAAACATATTGACATCCATGCTCACTTTGTTCGGCACATGGTTGAAGAGGGCAGGTTGAAGGTTGAAAAGATTGATACTAAGATCAATCTAGTAGATATAATCACTAAATTTGTAACCAAAGAGAAGTTTGAATGTGCAAGAACTTCTCTTGGACTTGTTAAGATGAAGTAGATCAGCATGTAGAGCAGGGGAATGCCTGATCAGCTGAATCATCCGTTGACTTCCGATGGGAGTTTGTTGGGATTGGAAGGCCAAAAAATATTTGTCTGTTGTGCCTTGTCTTTTCAGTTGCTTAGTGATGAGCTTATAAATAAGACTCTTCTCTTCATTGTAAACATTCTGATTTGGAGATTAATATATTCTTTTGCTCTCAGTGTGGACATAGCCACTATTGTGGTGAACCACGATAAATTATATGTTCTGTGTATTCTTCTCTTTAATTCTATTTTTCTATTTTATTCTCAAATTGGTTAAATCTACAGTAAACAATATAAAGAGAATACTTGCAACCATGATGGGTACTGTAAGTTCATGCATCTGAAGAAATAAGTGATGAGCTGCGAAGAAGATTATTTGGAAGATATAGAAGGCACATGTGTACAGGGATGGTGACAGACATAGTTATCATGAATATCGTTATTGTGGACAGGTTAATTGTTTTAGTATGTTTATTTATGGTTTGTTCTCTGACAGGTTTTACTCATTGTGGACGTGTCTGTCTTTGATCATTGTGTAGCAATATTAAGAGGAAAATGTTTCTTATATCTCTGCATTTAAGATCTCTTGGTATTTCTTACCTTTCTCTTTCTCTACTCAACCAAACTCCTTATTTGGTGCCATACATTAACTAATATGCAACAGTAATGGATTTAAGAAAAAATCTAAAAGGAAAATGTTACTTAAATTAATATGAGGATATAAAGTCCACGATTTAATCTTCTTTGTTTTAAATTCTTTGGTCTGTATATTATTTGGTTCATACTTCATTCTTTAATGATTCTTATATCATTTGGAGGCCAAACAATAAGGCAAATAAGAGGAAGAAGTGAAAATTTGGGATAGGTAATTTGGCAATGTTGGAGAGAGGGAGAGGACAGGGCTTGGAGTATGCAAAGATGTTGGAGAAGGTAAGAATCATTCACAGTATAATTTGGGACAAAAAAATGTTGGTAATTGTCATTATTATATTAATCAATATTTGATAGTTTGTGCTTATTTTTCATAAATCTATATTAAAATTCTTAATGTTTCTATTTTCTATTTAGCAATTGTAAATAAAAAATAGAATAGAAATGTTTCTTATCAATGTAGAAAAGTATAAAAAGATTCTATTAAAATCTAATTTTTTTTAAAAAAATAGTTTAATCATGGATTTTGAATTGATTTGCATCCAATAGAAATATTGTTTAAACATGCATTTTTCATAAATTTATATCTACTCATAAAATTATTAATGTTTCCATTTTCTATTTAGCAATTGTAAATTGAACAAAAATAAGAATAAAAATGTTTCTTAAACATGTAAAAAAATATAGAAAGATTCTATTAAAATCTAGATTTTAGAAATTTTAAATATTATAAAAAATAGAAAGAATCTATAAATACATAGATTTTAGTTTTAAATTTATTTTAAAATTGTTAAGTGTTTATATAAGAATTAAAAAAATTGAATTTAGTTTAATTTAGTA
Organism: Chamaecyparis obtusa; assembly: GCA_027943335.1. NCBI lineage: Eukaryota > Viridiplantae > Streptophyta > Pinopsida > Cupressales > Cupressaceae > Chamaecyparis > Chamaecyparis obtusa. The sequence continues at coordinate 416,087 of BSBK01001307.1, read as the reverse complement.
TAAAAAGATTCTATTAAAATATAAAAAAATTTAAAAAAATAGTTTAATCATGGATTTTGAATTGATTTGCATCCAATAGAAATATTGTTTAAACATGCATTTTTCCTAAATTTATATCTACTCATAAAATTATTAATGTTTCCATTTTCTATTTAGCAATTGTAAATTGAGCAAAAATAAGAATAAAAATATTTCTTAAACATGTAAAAAATATAGAAAGATTCTATTAAAATCTAAATTTTAGAAATTTTAAATATTTTAAAAAATAGAAAGAATCTATAAATAGATAGATTTTAGTTTTAAATTTATTTTAAAATTGTTAAGTGTTTATTTAAAAATTTAAAAAATTGAATTTAGTTTAATTAAAAAAAAGAAAGGTTCCATTCATATTAATTTTAGTTTTGAATTTATTTGAATAAAAAAGGACAAATAGAATAGTAATTTTGTTTAGATATCTAAATTATTTATTTTTTCAATTTTACAACTAAAAAGATACTCAATCTTTTTAATAATAATTGTATAAGTTTAAGTTCAATTAAAATTTATTAATAATATATAATGTATAAGTATAATAAAAATTATAAATTTCAAATTACTATTTCAAAGTACTCAAATTAAAGTTGAAATTATTGTTAGGGTCTAATTAAGGTTCAATTTAGATCTGAAAGTTAATATATCAATTAAAGTTAGGAGTCAATTAGGGTAAGATTTAACATAATAGCTAAACATTTTAATTATTTTTAAAGTTTAATACAAGTTTAATTAGATACAATTGCTATTTAATTAAGTTTAGGGTTAGATTTTAATTAGATATATGATTACGATAAGGATTATTAAGGGTAATGACTTAATTAGAATTAGGCCTAGAATTAGGAACATGGTAAGTGTTATTAGCTTTCAAAAATATTAGGATTCAAACTTAGGTTAGGGATCTTTAATTTAACTAAACTAAATTGTAATATTATCTTTTACCACTACCTCGTTAACCCTATTTCTACCTCAAACCATAGCCCTATCCTTATTTCAATTTCAATCCTTAATCCTGAGCATGATTAATCTTTCACGTGCTTCCAAAACCTACTCCAACCTAAGATAAAAAAAATAGGGTCACTTGATATATTAAACCCTAAACCTTACACTAAACTAAATTGAAAAACAACCCTAATTTTAAAACTAATTGAACCTTAACATCCATCAAATACAAACAACTTGACCCTAATCCTAAATTATATTATTAAGATTGAGATGTACACATACATAAACAAGCACATGCACACACATGAAGCATAACCCTAATCTTAAATGATATTATCAAATTTAATATATCTACATATATGAGTCCTAACTATAACTCTAATCTAACCTAACTTCAAACTCAACCCTCAACTTAAACCTAACCCTAATATAATTAATTTATTACCCTAATTCTAGCCCTAATTGAACTCTAATCCTACCCCTGAGTATAATTGAACCCTAACCATAAACAAACTCTAACCATAATCAAACTTGAACTTTAAAATTAACTTCAACCCTAATTGTAACTCAAAGATTTCCCTCTAATTTGTACCCCAACCCTAACCTAACCATAACTATAACCCTAATTATCCTTCAACCATGACATTAATTGAATTACTCTATCCCTATTTGAACCCTAACCATAATTTAACCCTAGCTATACCCATATTATTAACACCAACCCTAACATTCACACTAACCAAACCCTAATATGAACCCTAAGAAAAGAATAATATGAACCCTAACCAAAGCATAGTTAGAACCATATCCTTAGTCCTAACCTTAATCATAATTCTAACACTAACCACAATCTGAACCCTCACCCTAATAATACCTAACCATAACCCTAATCCTAACCCTAACCCTATCCCTATCCCTATTCCTAACCATCATGTATACCCTAATTCTTAACCTAACTGTAAACTGTACTATACCTAACTATAACCCTAATTGATAAATCTTAATCCTGACTTTATTTGTAAATATTAGACCCTATATTATGGATTACCCTAACCCTAACCATAATACTAACTATGATGTAAACCCATACCCTAACCCTAATAAAAAACCTAACACTAACCATTATACTAACCTTGATCTAAACCCTCACTCTAACCATATTCCTAAACCTAAATCTAGACCTAAATGTTAAACCCTAATCTTAACCCAAACCCTAAATATTACCATAACCTTAACCACACCATAAAATAAAAAATTTATCCTAACCCGAACCCTAATACTAATAATGATGTAAAGCCTAACCCTAATAATAATTCCAATCCTAAGCTGTAATATCAACCCTAATCAAAACTCCAACCCTAACCATAATACTAGTCATGATGTAAACTATAACCCCAATGATAATCCTAATTATAATCCTTAATCCAAACCCTAACCATAATACTAACCATTTAAAACCCCCACTCTAATCATAATCCTGATCCTAACCCTAATATCAACTCTAACTCTAACCCTATACAATAACCATAATGAAAACCCTAATATAATCATAATACTATCTACAATGCATGCCCTTACCCTAACTATAATCATAACCTTAAACCCTATACCCTAATCCTAAATCCTAATCCTAACATTAATCCTAAACATTGATCATAACCCTAATTGTAATTGTAATTTAAAACCCTAACCCTAAAAATAATCTGAACTCTAACCCTAAACATTAACTGTAATAGTAATCATAACCCTAACCCTAACCATAATTCAAAACCTAACCTTAATCCTAAGCCTAACCATAAATCCTAATCCTAACTGTAACTATAAACATAACCATAAGCCTAAACCTTAATCCTAACCCTAATCATACTCATTAAATGTTATACCCTAATCATAAATACTAAAACCTAATTGTAGATGGTAAACCATAAACCTAATGCTATACTTAACCATGATATAAATGATAACCCTAACCCTAATTTATTCAACATATAACACTAAACCTTAACACAAAATCTTAACCCTAATTTTATCTCTAACTATAAGTCTAAACCCTAACCCTAAATTATATGGAAAGCCCGCCACATTAAAATCTTAAATAAATAAAATAAACATAGATAAACATTTTTTAATTTAGTAATTAAATTAAATTTCAAAATATATTTATATTTTGAACAACTTGAAGCTATTATTGAATTGCATTTTGGCTCTGCTAGGGTTTCATGCGTACATCGTCATGTCTGTGTCTTTGCACTGAGCTTTCCATATGTTATACCGCATTTACTGTGGGATTTTTACATTAGGTTTAGCTTTTACTATGGCTTCGGCCAACTTCGGCCCAACAGTTGATGCTGGTACGCAAGTTGAAGCTTTAGAAAGCCATGGTGCCTCCTCTAAACAAATGTCCTCACAAGTTCATCCCGAAGGTCTTTCACAAGGTAACCCTAATATTGTTCTTAATCTGCAAGAATTTGATTCTGCATGTGAATGGTTAGAAAAGCATACTTTGATTGGATATTTTGTGGGTTGCACTCCTCCTAAAAGTATCCTTAAAGATTGGGTAAAAAAGAGCTGGACCCCTCATGGGGTCCGCCTTGATGGTGTGCAAAACCTTACCAAAGGTTTTTTTCTTTTCCATTTTTCTAACCCTTCCTAGGCGGAAGTTGTTTTTAGCCGCGGGCCTTGGACAGTTAGGTCTTCCCTGTTTGTTTTCCAGAGATGGTCTCGAGACTTCACTGTCTCGAATGACAAGAAACTTAGGGTCCCTGTTTGGGTTGAGTTTCCTGGTCTCCCTTTTCCATGCTGGCCATTTATTGAGTCTATTGCTAAAACCCTTGGTAAGGTCATTGTCAAGTAGCATGACAATTTTTTCAATGCCCGACCCTAGAAGCGTGTCTGTGTTGAGGTCAACCTTTCCAAGGACCTCAAGGACACTGTTGAAATACAGGTTGGTTCTCTCACCATCTCTCAAAAAGTTCTTTATCTGAATCTGCCAAACACCTACTATAGGTGTCAATTGATAGAGCACAAGATCAAGGACTGCCCGCTGGTTACCCCTTGGGTAAAGCCATCACCAAAGGAACCGTCGGTCAAAAATTCAAATGCTGGAAAAAAAAGAAGAATGGACTATAGTTTCGCAAAAAGGCAAGAATGCCTTAGGTTCTAAGATGGCACATGTAGCACTTCTGCGGTTGTGTCACCTCTAGAACTGCCAGCTAGAGAGCCTTCACCTCCCGCCGAAGCGCCGTCGGTTGTGCCACCTACTTCACACCCTGTTATTCAAGGGAAATCTTCAGTTGCGAGGCCTTCCACTTTAGAGGTGGTGCTCGTGCCACCAACTGTTTCTTCGGTTTCATCCCAGTCTCTGCGTCAGTCTTGCATTCCTGATGGACGCTCAGATGACCTATAAAAAAATTGGTTTATCTCTTCTGGAGATTTAATCCCCAGCTTTGGCTTTGTACCAGCTTTCTTGGAGAATAGTTTCTCCTCTCTTGGGGACGAGGAAACCATGCAAGAGTTTTTATGAATTTTTTGTCATGGAATGTGCGAGGTCTAATTGACCTCTCCAAAAAGTACCATGTTCGTGATACCCATCACAGACTTCACAGTCTGGATGTTATCTGTCTCCAGGAAGTTAAAATTTTAGGTTTCCTGCTTAATTCTGCTTGTCGTGTCATTTGGCCGGACGACATTGTTTTCACTTCTCAACATGAAGCTGGTAAAGGTGGTGTCATTACTATTTTGTCACCTCTCCTTCATTCTTCTGTTATTGCTCATGGGTCTGATGTGATGCAGCGTGTCACTTGGATTTTGCTATCTTTTCACAACCATTCTTTTGGCATCATTAATGTTTATGCTCCCAATGATGCTGTGGAAAGATCTCAGCTTTGGTGCTGGCTAGTTGACAATTTGCCTCCTGCCACTTGGGTTATGTGTGGGGACTTTAATATGGTTGAGTTGGCCTTTGACAAGGAAGGGATTTTGCCTTTTCAATGGACAGCTGTGGAGAGAGAAGCCTGGTACCACATGCGCAATAAATTGGGCCTTTTTGATCCCAATGCTAACCGCTGCCAGCAGGGTGGAGTTTGGCATACTTTGTCTAATTTCAGAGCTAGTCCTGACCGTATATTTAAGAGATTAGATCATGCTATGATAACGGCTCAATATTTTTTCTCTTTTTCAGAAGATCGAGGCCTACCTGTCATTCCTCTGACAAATGTTACCTTGTCAGACCACTTCCCCATTTATTTTTCCATCACTTGGCATTCCTCTGCTAGGCGGGCTACTCATATGCAATTTTACCTCAACACGTCAATGCTGACGCATGCTTCCACTATTGCTCACATTCTTCAAGTTTGGAATTTAGAGCCTCAGCCCCACAATCGACTTGGTTGGACTCAGTGGTGGAATGATGTCATCACCTGTACTGCAAGATTTCTTCACATTTACGGCCGCCAACTTGCCTGCAACAGGAAGCGTGCTTATGAAGCTAACACTAAGGCTCTTCGCAATGTTGCTGATGTGCTTGCATTGAACCCCTTTGACTCTGATCTTCAACTTAAGATGGCCTAGCTTCGTCATGAGAAGCAAATTGTAGATGCCTATGCTGCTCGTGGAGCTCAAATCAAAGCACGCCTCCACTGGTTGGAGGTGGGTGATAAAGCCTCTAAGGAGTTTTTTCATGCTCTCAAAGCCCAACATACCAATGTTGGTATTCAAAAAATCAAACAAGGATTTGAAATCCTTACTAAGTTCCCTGCCATTCTTTAGGCTTTTGTTCAACACTATGAAAAATTGTTTGCTTCGCAGGGCAATTCTATTGTGCGGGAGGAGGCTCTTAAGGCTTGTATTGTTGTTACTCCAAACTGCGTAGCAGTTGAGAAATGTGCCTTTTGTGAGAAACTAATTACCATCAATGATCTCAAAGAAGCAGCTTTTTCTATGGCCAATGATAAATCTCCAGGATGTGATGGCTTCCCTTGCAAATTCTACAAGAACTTATGGGATGCTATAGGTCCTGACCTGCATAAAGTTTATCTCGAGGCCTTTCATAATAAAAGTTTGGGTGCTTTAATCAATAAAGGGAATATTGAATTCATACCTACGTCTGGTGATCCCGAGGATATTTACAATTGGAGGCCCATCACCTTGTTGAATGTCTCCTACAAGATAATTGCTAAAGCTTTAGCTCTCAAAATTAGACATCTCCTTCCTCTTATTGTTCGCCTTGAGCAAATTGGTTTTATTAAATCTAGGTACATCCTTGACAACATTATTGTTGTTTGGGAAGGGATGGAATGGGTTCGTCAGTCTAAGCAGGCCACTATATTCCTTAAAATTGATTTTGCTAAAGCTTATGACCGCATTGAATGGCCTTTTATCCTTGCCATGCTCCAAGCTCTTGGGTTCGGTCCTAACTTCTTGCAGTCTATAGAAATGCTTTTTGGTGATGCCTTTGCGTGCATTACTACCAATGGGTCTCAATCTGATACTTTTGGGCTTTTTAGATCCATCCGACAAGGTTGTCCGCTGGCTCCTGCGTTATATGTGCTTGCTGCTGAAGGCTTTGGGTATTTGCTTGCCAATTATGTTTCCTCTGGTTTGGTTCGGGGCATTTCCCTTCCCGAGTCCTCTTCTCAACTTGTTAATGGTCATTTTGTTGATGACTCCTTTCTCACTCTTATTGAGGATGAGGAGAACATTTCTAATGCGTTATAGTGCCTGGACACCTTTTTTCAAGCCTATGGATCTGCTATCCAATGGCATAAGACTCTTTGTTTTAGACAGTCTTTCCTTCCAGCTCCTCCCTGGCTTGCTAAGTTTGACTGGAAATGGGTTCAGCATGGGGAAGTTTTCCACTTCCTGGGCATTCCCTTTGCTTTCCATGGATCTTCTGTGGACTTATGGAATGTTGTGATTGCCAAGATTGAGAAAAAGTTGCAGTATTGGATTTGCAAGCCTCTCTCCCTTGCTGGGAAATTTTAGATTTGCTCCAAAGTGCTGGCTACTACTCATGTCTACTACTCTTCTTGTTGGGCTCCTTCTAAAGCCTCGTATCTCAAGTTGGAGAACCTCCTCGGAGAATTTCTTTGGGCCTCTAGAGCTGACAGCCATGGGTTCCACAGGGTTGCCTAGGAATATTGTTGCCTTCCTCATGATTTTGGTGGCATTGGCCTTCTCTCCACCCAGAAGCAAGGTCATGCTCTCTGTGCTAAGTGGATTATTCGGGCTCTTACTGGTGATGAGGCCTGGAAGATTCTTGTCAGGCACTATATCTCTTCAGGATTCCCTATTCACAGGCCAGCTTGGAAGGGCATTGGTCTTCAGACCTTTCTCACTATGAAAGAACCTATTTATATTCAGGGTACTTTCATCATTAAGAGTATTTGGAAAGCTTGGGAAGCTATTAAGCCTTGGCTTCAATGGGATGGTGATGCCTTTCGCAATGAGCTTTCTTTTAATCAATAGAACCTTTGGTGGTCCCTGTTGTTCTCTATTCAAGGCATCCCTCTAGCCAAGATCCAGGGGGCCAGTGCTTTGCATTTTTTCAAACGTGGCATTCAGACTCCCAAGGACCTCTTTTCTAGGGCCACTATGAGTCTCCACTCTTGGGAGGATATGCAGGTGCAGTACCGTTTGGCTCACAAAAATCGTTAGACTTTTGATCTGCTGGTTTCTGCAATTCTTGATAATTTGATTCATGAGCTTGGTATTCAGGCTGTTCGGCCCTGGTGGAAGGATTGGAAATGGTATCTTGCCACTCCTTTCAGCAACTACAAGCCAAGGCTGGGCTACAACTGGTTGTCTCCCCATCTTTTGATGGTGGACATTCTTAACCAGAGATGGTGTTAGCACTGGTCTGCATCCCCTTTTTCCTTGCCTCTGCATCCCCTTTTTCCTTGTTTTTGGCAAAACCCTAGGCAAAAATTCAAAAATCTAGCCGTTGCCATGAAAAAACCCTTGTTTTGTTTCGCCTTGTTCTAATTTTATGTTACCTTTTTGCGTCGCTTAAAAATCCCTTAGTGCATATGGTTATTTTCTCTCCCGGTGTTTGCTGAATCGTTAATACTTTTTCATGCCTTATAATCTTTGTGACCGTTTAGCGAACAATGTTCGCGTAATCTCTAAATGCTTGGCAGTCTTATCTTTTTATCTAGTGACCTGGCGAACACTGATATCTTTTTCCCTTAGTCACTCATTCATGAAATGGAGGTGCCCTATAGTGAGATTCTGGATCAATGGTTGTCTTATAAGTGGATAGAATCTTTTTGGCTCATAAGATCTTGTGCCCGCCATTGATTTCCTATTGTGACGTGGCTTTTCCTTTCAAGCGGATCCACTTGCCAGGTGTGTAGATTTGGCAGTATCTGATTGGTCCACAAGGTGCTGAGTCGATTGTTGTCAGAGGGTCCTATGTTAGAGAATCTGCAGAGCAGTAGAAGTAGTTGATCTAATAGTTGTCGTAAGATCTGATAGCATATGTCAGAGCTATGCGAAGATGAGACAACCGTTGATCTCTCTTCAGGTGGGCCCAGTTTCTGGTCTAAGGCTTTGGCGGAGCGGTTATATCTTTGGCGGTCTGGATAAAATCTTTGGTGTTTGCGCATTCTCATAATTATTTGGCGGAGTTCTAAACTTTCGGCGAATGGGCGAATAGTGGGCCCTCAAAATTTTTATGTATTCGCCAGTTCGCGAAGAGTAACCTAAGGTTAAGAAGGGACTTCACGATTTAGCGAAAAGCTTTGTTCGCTGAATTGTTTGATCTAACATGGGTTAAGTATTTTATTCTGCAGCTTGGAGTTTCCCTGTAGTCACATATTTGCCAAGTGGTCAAAGGGTTAAGTGATTGCTGAGAACGGTGGGACTGATTGTCATGTGTTGCTGAGGTGTCAGGTTTTGATTGGCCATGGATTACAGGTATGCAGACACGTCAGTGGGGCCGAGGATTTCCAGTTCACTGCATTCTGACGATGTCAGGGCATCGACGGTCGGCATATGATCTTAAGGGTTTTCTTTGACACTTGTGATCTTACGCCTGCCGTTGATTTTATATCTTGTCAGAGGGTTGTTAGGGTAGGGAGAGATTCTCCATCCGATGGTTGTCTTATAATCTGAAAGAATCTTTTGGCTCTATGCGAACTTCAGACAACCATCGATCTTCTTGATGCGGGCCCAGTGTGAATCTCTCAGTCTTTTTGGTGGATTTGATAAAGGGTTAGCGATGCCGATAAAATCCATAGGTTTCACCCTTTCGCCCAATAAAATGGTGAAGTGCTAAAAGGTTTGGCGATTTGGCGAACAAGTGTTCGCGTAGTAGCTAAATGAACTGGCAGAGAGGAAAATGTTCAGCGAACTAGTGAATTTCCTTTAGTCGCCCGTTCACCAATTATGAACCGAGGTTAAGTGTTTTCCTTTGTTCACTGATTCGCTGAGGTTAAACATGAGTTAGGGGTTTCATTTTGCGAATGAGATAGCTTAGTCGCGTGATCGCTAAATGTAAACCAGGATTCCTATTAAAGGTTAAAATCATAAGGCCCGTGAAATATCAGGATTGGACGGTCACGATATAAAGTTGATTCAAATTTGAATGTCGACCGCCGATTTGCAGCTTGAGCCATGAAGTAACCATTGAAGTTTGAATTCAAATTTTCAGAGGGTTTCCAGGGGACAGAAAGGACTAGTTTTTAATGCTTTCATGGCCGGATTTGATTAGTTTGGTGGTGCCGATTGTTGCAGTGTGGTCCAGCGAGTATGATGATTGATTGCAGGGAGTTTTATACCATGGGGAGAATGAGTAACGGTGCTCGAGGTGTGTTGCAGGAGTCAAATCAGATGAATTTGTAGGAATGTCATGATCTTCAGTACATTTCCAAAGGATTTACCATAAGTGAAGATTGATTTTGGATCTGATTGCTCAGGGTTGTTTGGTTTTTCCCTCTCAGTGTATTAATTTATGATTTGTTTGAATTGTATGGTGGGTGGAAACCCTAACCCTTACCCTGGTTATCCATAGCTTGTTGCATCCTAACCTGTTTAGGATTCCAAGGTAACCAGTGGTATATAGTGTTTTTAATTTTATTTTGTAGGGGTTCCAGTTGCGAAGTTCAAACTCAGTCCCGAGTTTCTGGTCCCAGGGTTCTGTAATAGTTTTTGACTCAGTGTTTGTTAATGAAAGAAGAAAGTTGTAGGTCTAAGCTATAGTTTGCAAGCAGGGTGCTTTGTAGTTCATTGTATACACAGAAGGAATTCATCATACTTAATACAAATATTTGGTTCTTATCTCTCCTTTGTGTCAAGTCAAGTAAGCTTTGAGTTTTCTGGCTCATTACATATTGTTTGTATGTATGTATCTTCATTTTTGAGTTCTAATCTAGGATTGGATTAAATTATGCTCTAGGTGAGATATGGGTTTTCCCTTGTCTATGTAAGGATGTCTTGTAAGCAGTAAAGATTAGGATAAATGTATTTATGGCTATGCATTCTCAGGTATTCTCAAATTTGTGTGTCTTTGTGTTTAAAGACTCTTGCCCAATGGATGAGGCACTAGCCTGAATGAGTATCTCTCTTGTTAGCATACACTGGTTGAAGTTATTGCATCCCAAAAATATTGAAATCAATAACCTTTTTAAACTTTAAGTAGTTGGTTGTGTGGTTTTGTCACCGTATAGTAATGGAGAGTCAATGAATGTGGGGTTAGCATTTAGCACTTTCTTACTATTAATCTGTTGTCAAGACCTAGTCTTTGGTGTGTGAAGTATAGTTTTCACTAGGTTAGGTGCACCCGCCTTGATTTTGCAGAGCCAGAGGTGAAGAGGGCAGTCTTGTCCCTATAGTTGGTCTAGTTACCCTAAGATCCCTATACATTTTGGAACTAACCACTCCTAAAATCTATCTGAGGGTATATTGGCAGCCTAAGAGCATAAGTGTCCATTTTGAACACCAACAGATGGCATCTTCATTCTTCCACTTCTCACTGGAGCTCTCGCTTTCAGACCATCTGGGCTGCCATTACAGAGCCCAAGATGGCTCTCTTTGCTTGGTGTTTACTTTTCCAATGTCTTCCTGTGGGACCTAGGCTCAAACATCTGGGTGTTCATGACCCTCGATGTCCTTTCTATGGCCACCCTGAGATGTTTTTACACATTTTCTAGTTTTGTAGGAGAGCTCAATAGTACTAGCAATGGATTCATTATTTTCTCAAACCTTTTAGGCCCGAGCCTTTTTCCTAGCATATGATTGTCTTAGGAGATTCTCCTAGACTTCCTTCCAAGTTTACCCAAATTTGGCATACTTTTAAGATGGAGATTTTGTTCACTTTGTGGAAAGATAGGAATGCTGTTATTTTTTCTTAGAGCTTTCTTGATACAAATGTTTCTTTGTATAACAAGGTTTGCATATGTAATAATGTCATGATGCAGATTCAGGTTCAAGCTAATAAAGTGGCTCTTGAGGTGGCTCACCTACAGGAGCTTCTCAATCACTGGTTAATGCCCCTTGCACTATTGCTAGGGTTCCTCCGGACATTGTGTCTACTGAAGGTACTCCCCCCAAAGAAAGACAACTCTTCGGCTTGCCGCTCCCGTACCCCATGGTCTCAGGCTCCCCGCCACCACTCTCTTAGAGGTGGCGATGATGGCTGGCGACATCGCTCGGCTTCTCTGCCTTGCCGTTCTTCTGGGTAGGTCTCCAGCTCCTGCTCAGTCCACCCTTCCTGATGCTCCTGGCACTTGCCGTAGCTTTGATTGGCATCCTGCCACTTCCTCCAAGTTCTCCGCTTGGCGCTGGCCATTTCTCCGCCTAGGGCAGAAGAGAAAAAAAAGAAAGAAGCTGAAGATGATGGTTGGCCGCTCCCCGACCCTCTTGTTAACCCCAATGATGTGTGGGGTCTGATGAAAAAGATCCTCCTCCTTCTGGCACTGCTCTTGCTACTTAATGGCTTTATGCCTATTTTTTTTTATAAATAGTTGTTAGCTATTTCCGATTTTGCTGTGTGAACTCTGCGAGGTGATTTTTATGTCCCCCGGCCCCTTTTTTGTGAATATGTAACTTTAATATTTTATTAATAGAAAAGACACTATTCATAAAAAAAAATACATTTATATTCTGACAATGAAGATTTTTGAATGGAAAATTTAAAGAAGCTCTTAACTCGAAGATTTACACAGCCAATTTCTAAATGAAATATTTTCGGACAACTCTTAAATAGAAAGTTACGAAAAGATTTACAGACACCTCTTAAAGTGGAAGAGTTTTAGACAGTTACTAGATAAAAGATTTAGAAACAACTCTTAAATAGAATCTATGGGCAAGATTTACACACAATTTCGAATGAAAGATTTAGAAACAACTCTTAAATAAAATGTACATGCAATTTCTGAATGAAAGGTTTAGAAACAACTCCTAAAAAGTGTGTATGGAGGAGATTTGCAGACTATTTTTGACAGGCAATTCGTAACTGAGAAGATTTAGAGAAAGTTATAAATATAATTTAGCATAAGATTTACAGACCACGCTTAAATGGAATTATACGTCAACATTTTAGAATGGCTTAAATTCTCTCATACAGATTATTTATCAGCCCATACGCTATACTTTGTAGAGCTTTATGCCAGAAAAAAATGGTTTTTCACGCAGTTGAACATTTCTCAACAGCCGCCTAAAAGATATTTTTTTATGTCGCAAACAATATTTTGATGCAAAATCTGCACGTTTTTTCAGAATCTTGAGGTTAGGAGTTTGTAATTGTTGAACGAGTTTTAGTTTTTGGATTCTGTATTTGGCCAGATTATTTTTTATTGTATTTCATTTCATTTTAAATCAAATCTATTGTTATCTGTTAAAAGAATGCGTTGTTATTCGTCTCTGCTTTTAAATGTGATATTATTGTATAAACTTGTGCTAGATCCCTATTTGTTTGTTTGACAGAGATATTTTGGACTGTGAAATGAATTTTGCGGTTTATTATGTGGTTTTTAAAGATTTTTGTTAATTTTGTTTACCTTCTTCTTATGCTGTTTTTCTATATAATATTATTTTACAACTTTTTGGTAGATCCAAGTATTTCTCTGCATATAGAGACATTTTGGAGTATGCAATGAAATTTCCTGTCTGTTCGGCATTTTAAATTTGAGCTCATTTTGCTTTCCTGGTCCTTGATTTTACTTTTGTTCTTAGGATTATTTTTGTTACGATTTTCTTGAAAAATTATTCATCTGATGTATAACTGAATGAACGTCTATTCAATCCATCCAATAATGGAAATGGAAACAAGGGTGAATTTTGATTACCTTTTTTCTACTTTTCTTAATAATTTCTACCTTTTTTTCAGCAAACGTTACACAAATTATCCATCATTACAACTCAGAAATCTTCGCTGCACAAACAGCTGTCTTCTGTAACCTGTCTGCAATTCTTCCAGCACCCCCACCCAAGCCGTTACTAAATAAAATTCAAAATGAATTATTTGAAGCATAATTTTTGCGTGCATTTAAATTTGATGAATTTCAAATCGAATTTTTGCAGCGTAATCTTGAATTGAGTTTAGGGGTTGAAAGTCAAGCACGCAATTTCAGAGGGCGCTAAGGCCAGTAGAAAGCTTACCAGCGGCAGGTTGAATAGGGTTTACGAGTTGTTCAGGTAGGTTTCATTTTTATCTTTTTCCCGTGTTATTTTTTATGAAGTCTTCCTATTTTGATGAGTTGTTTTTGGTATTTTTTATTTTTCAGGTCAATGCTCATATGTGTTATGTGGCTACATTCCGAGCAATTTGATTTCTGTTTAATCATTCACTGTGCTTTATATGCTAGCAGTAGTTTTTCCATAAAAATGGTTACTGTGAATTTACTTTTGTTTTTACCACTTTGTTAGGGTAGGAATTTTAGCAGCTCCTATTGTTAGGAAGGGAAACAAATGGAACCATTCTTTTGCATCTCTCACTCAAGACGACCTAGATTTTCTCAAGCACAAGGTAACAGTTTTACCATGCATGACTGCTGCCAGCAAATATATTCAAGGATTTCATTCAGAAAAATTATTACATCATTTTCTTCAATTCAATTCTTGTTTGAGTTTATGCGTTTGATAAATGTGAGTTGGTAGATGCAGGTCGGAGAGGTAGAGGATGAAGACACAATTCTGATAAGTCCTCTTGGCAGTAATCGAACTAGAGAGGTGCAAGACTATTTAATATCTCAGTTTATTCTTTACACCAGATTATGAGTTTAGAAAACTTTTTAGAGTTTCCAAAATGACTCAATTACTGTATATTATGAGTTTAGCAGACTTTTTAGAGTCTCCCAAATGACTCATTTACTGTATTAAATATTATTTGCTAAGCATGAAGTGCTCATGCTAAATGTTGTTCATAGTTATGGACGTTTTGAGGGTTTGCATTTGCATCGACTCATTAGTATTGACTTTCTTGTAATGATTTTTTTTCCTAATTTTTGTTATTGGTATCTGTTGATAAATAGTTTCTCTTGACAGGTGGATCTTATATGTAGTTTGTAGCCAGCGAATCATAGTCCAATTATATTGTGTAATCAAAGGAGTTTGGTGAATGTGTGTGCGGATAGTGAGTCCTTGAAGTCATCAAGCAATTTGAATGCTAAAGAGGAAATCAAGAGACCTAGTAATTTTAGATGTTTTGACAGGATGGTTCCACTCTCTCAAAGACTACTTTCAGCTTTAATTGTTGAAGAAGATTATGAAGAAACAAATAGAAAATTGTATGATGGACCACAAGATGACTATTTTCATTGCAGAAGTGAGGATTCTTCTGTTGGTAGTTGTATTCAAATTGAAAGCAATAGTGAAATTGTACATGACATCCAATCAGAAGAGTTGGAATTGGACCAACAAATTTTATTGGAACCTCGAAGTATTGGACTATTTACAGAATCAGTGGTATTTTTCTTTTTCTGATAATATCTCTATCATTGTGTATTAAAGATTTTTTTGTTTTTTTACAATTTTCTTTTAATATATTTTAATTTCTCCTTTTCAACCAGATATAACATACAGGGAAGATGAGGAAATAAAAATGGAGATTTTTAAGCTTAAGGATGTGCTCCAACAACAAGTAATTTCTATAAAATCCCTTGTAGTACATCAATATTTTTATAGTTCTTTCTTTCCTAAAAAATGAAATGTCTCACCAATTTAGAAAGACTGACGGTAAAGTGCATATATTTGATAAATTTACAAAAAAATCATAGAATCTTCATTAAGTGAATTTTCTTTTACACATCATATTGTTTCTTTAATACTCTCTCTAATTAAGAGAGGTACCATTGGGGATTTTCCATTTGAGTATGGTATATATTATTATACTGGCGAAATATCAAAACAAGTGTCTTACCAATGCTTTGTTGCTTCCAAAAACAAGCATCATCTTCACAAACTAGAAAAGGCTGTCTTCAAAAGACAAAGTTGAAGAAAGGTACATCGTTTTAAAATTTAGTTTTCTAGCATCAGGTGTTCATTCAAAAACATGGTTATTGAAGAACCTAGGTGTTCTCTACACTTCATCAGTTCAATTTTTGTTTGGCTAAGCAGTACTCTGCAATAATAGATATTTAGTCTTTCATTTGGTGACAAAATATGCTTTGTATCACCTCTACTTTGTATCACCTCTACTTTCTGTATTTTTAACACAACATTGAATAAAATTTGTGGTATCTCAATCATTAGAAATTTTTTGGTTGGTTTATTGTTTGTGTAGAGTGTCTAATATTTTCTGTTTTGTTGATGATGTGTTAGAGAGCCTGAAGTTCTTGCCATGAACAAGCTAGTGGAATCAGCATATAATAGGCACATGGTAGGCTCTCTAAGCTTAATTCAATTAATATTTTGATTTGTTATTAGCTATTAGTATATTAAATGCAAATCAATTGAAGAGATTTATGTCATTCTTTTCAACATAAACTCTACATATATTTATGGTTTTAAATTGTATAGAATTCCTTGTTAACACTTTGATGTTTATCATTTTCTTTTTCTAAGAGTGGGTCAATTGAGTTGTCAAAATTAACAAGTTTATAAGATAAAATTATGCTGCAATAGCTTGGATAAACTGTAGAAAGCAGTATAATATATAGATGAATTAGGATTGCTATAAATATACTTTACCCAATGATGACAATCTTAGCTAAACAAAATATAATGTGTTTAAATGACAATAGGATTTAGCATTATATTATATTATTCAAATTTAGCATTATATTATATTATATTAAATTTAGCATTTAGCATTATATTATATTATATTATTATATTATTAAACAAAATATAATGTGTTTAAATGACAATAACATTTAGCATTATATTATATTATTCAAATTTCCAGTTCCGATTTGAATCCTGGTTTGGATTTGTCAGTTCGGTTCTGGGATCTAATCAAAGTTTTTTTTTTTTTGGGGGGGGGGGGGGGGGGGGGATTGGACATATTTTGGAGTTTGTGAGACAAAAGAAGCACAAATACAAATAATAGAGAAATGACTGTCCATTTTTATTAGTAGTGTTTCATCTGAGGCAATTATTTTTTTTACAGGGATTGCAAGGCACCATTGTTAACAGTTGGACCACCGGTGATGTATGGTCAACACATGTAAAAAAGAGAACGCCTTATTGAAGAAGTTAACAGCAGTGACATTCTAAGGGATGCAGCTGCTCTTGGGACTACTCTACCTTGGGGTGCTAAAAAAAAGCGCACCAAAAACGATAGAGAGGCAAAAGAGCAGGCCAAAGAGATCATAACCAAATGTGGCTCTTCTAGCAGTAGTCGACTAGATCTGGACCTTGAAAAGCCACCTGAAGTTTAAAAACTATCATTGACATCAAATCATTGGGAAGAACCTAGTGATAGAATGGTGAAAGTGAAAGATGATGTATTGTCAATACATGTAAAAAAGAGAGAGCTTCTACTTGAAGAAGTTAACAGTAGTGGCATTCAAAGGGGAGCAGCTGCTCTTGGGACTACTCTATCTAGGGGTGCTAAAAGAAAGAGAACCAAAATAGACAGAGAGGGAAAAGTGCAGGCCAAAGAGATCATAACCAGTAGCTCCTCTAGCAGTGGTAGACTAGATCTGGACAATGTCAAGGGTGAGATGAAAATTAAACTTAAACTAAGGTAAAGGACTACTCAATTGTCTTCTGCAGCAACTGACCTTCTTGGAAAACCAGCTGAAGCTCAAAAACCACCATTGACATCAAATCATTGGAAAGAACTAGTGATAGAATGGTAAAAATGAAAGATGAAATGCACTCATCACAGAATTCCAATGCTGATGTTGATCCTTCCCATGATAATTCCCCCATAGATTTGTCACATTTGCAACTCCCCAATTCGGAAGACTTTGATTCTTGGTTGAACTTTGATGATGATTGCTTTCCAGATGCTGACAGTGATTATATGGGGCTTGCTGTACCAGTGGACGATTTAGCCGATCTGAACATGTTCTAAGAACAATATGAAGCTGCAGAGCTACTATCGTGTATTCTTTAAAACTTCAAGCTTTTTAAAGAAGCAGTTCTCTGAAGGTGAGCATTGACACAAGCTATCTTTGTTTTAGATACTTGTATCATATTAGAGTATTTAAATTCTTTTAAAGATTTCTTGTACAGGTTAGCTATGCATCTAGGAGCATAATTGTTTTTTTGTCATTACAGGAATTGCTCCTGTTGTGGCGAAGTAGCAAATTGTTGGTGCGCTAGTTTTGGTTTTGATTTGCACAAGCGAGCTTTCCCTAATTCCTAAGCTTATGACAAGCATTCCATCCTCGTCATTGCTTTCAAACAGGCAGAGTGGGTAGTACAATTATTCTGTGTCATATGGCCATCTCTTACAAGCTGCACAATTCACATTCATTAAAGAATTGAAAAATCCTACATTTTTTGTTATAGATCCCTGGTCCTGGGTTCGGAAGTCATGTACTGTATCTTTTCTATTTGATTGGTTCTATTTCAGACTGAATTTCTTGAGTAACATGCTAGGAATTCATTTTTCTGTAGTTGCTACATATGTTAGTTTTGGCAGTGATTTCCTTCTTTATTTATAATAAAAAAACAATTTCTATAACAGTTAAAGGAGCTCGTTCACTTTGAATCCCAAATTTAATGAATTATGATTTTTTAAATCTTCGTTCAGGTTCAAAAGAGGACATTTGTGATTTTTTATGAATTATGGATGCAACAAGGTCGATAATAAGCATCATTGCGGGAATTTGTTTGTCTCTATAGAACTTCAAAATTTCAGTATCTTTAAAGAAAAATATATATATTTGCAGTACTCAAACCCATTCTGTCATTTGTGCCTCCAAATTATGTTTCAAAAGTTGTATGCTACAGGACAATTAATTCACATCTATTTCTGTTGATATTACACTGTTACGCCAATATTGCAGTTGATATTTTACACTGTTATGCCTATATTGCAATAAGTTTTTCTTAGCTTCTTGAGCTTTTTGAGGGTAAATAAATGTTGACATTTCAGTAGATTAAGAACACATTCAATGCTAAAAAACAAACAAATCTTAACGCAGATTGGAAATGCTTCGGTGCATTGTAAAGTTCTCTCTATTTTAAGCTTATGTTGAGAAAACGATTTAATCAATCATTTGATGGCGAACATTAATGTTTTGATTAGTATGGAAAGGGCACGTGAAGTATGTATATATGGGGAAATTTTGGAATAATGAATAATAAGGCAATATATTTAACTAATTATTAATCAAAACAAATTTAACAAATTAAATTTGAATTTTTAATTTCAAAAAAATATTAATCTTTACAATGTATAGATGTAATTTCGTTAAATAAATATATTAAGAAAATTAATAATTATCAATTTAATTGATTAGTTTGAGAATCTTTTATTTTCTCTCTTTAAAATATATTGAATTTTTTATTCGATTTATGCTTTCAAAATATAAATTAACCTTTTTAATACATGTTGGTTCTACTTCTATTTGAGAAGATTATTTTCCCTCTTACTTTTTTGTTGAAAGAAGGGGTAAAACTTTATTTAGAATAAAGAAAGAAATACATTAAAGAGCAAAACATACACACCGATAATAGATATAGCAACTTTAGATCTAACGGTTAAGCACATCAACACTCATAAAGTATATGCAATTAAGAACACAAAAATACTAACACAAAGAACACCATATTTTACGTGGAAAAACCAAGATGGAAAAAACCATAGAAAAGCTAATTCTTATGAAATGTAAAAACACTTGTTAAGGTGACACCAGTATGGTAATTCTTACTGCTCACTGCTAGAATATTAAGGCTCACTATCAATACACAAGGGCTCACTATTGATACACAAGACTAATAAAAATATGAAAAGAGATAGAATCTACCACTGAGATCAAAACATTGCTATGCACAAACACAGATCTCCAGCAAACAAACTCCTAACCACTTCACATATCAACGTGTATGAGACTTGATTAATACATGAACAACTGCACTCCACACTCCATATATACAACACAAAGAGATACATCATGTCATCCATACAATATGAAATAGGTCATACCAAAACATTCCCACATTGGTAAGGAATGAATTGAGGACCACCTTGATCAATACAACATGTCTTGCTTAAGACAACATGCTACACCATCACCAAAGCACTTGGTTCCAATGGATATATTCAACACATTACAATTATGCGATGGGGAATGAAACACATCCAGATAGGATCGAACCAAAATATATAATCTACCAAGATGTAGATTTCACGAACCAGAAAGCTATCTGTGAATACACCAACCGATATCCCTGACTGTCGGTACACATCAGCCGATACATCATTATGTCAAATACATAGTAATCGATACACACATAGGCTACACAATGAGTATGTTGACATCAATAACAACTATTAATGACAACACCATTTAATAACATCAACCTCACATTGTAACAATCTTCCCCTTTTTCATTGATGGCAACATTCATCAATAACAAAGCACATAATAGATATCTATAAACAACCAAAATATTCTCCCCCTTACTCCCCCTTGCTAAAACACTCTGCTCCCCCTAAGAGGAAACCTCAAAGCACCGATCTAGAAAGATATAGCTATGTAAAGCATTGGACTAATGCACACACAAGTGCATCTAGTGATTGCTAGGAAGGAGAAAAAAAACTAGTTCCCACTGAGCTACACAAAAGTATCTTTGCACAAAGGTTTAGTGAATATGTCTACTGCTTGCTCTTTTGTGGGCACATTCACAAGTTTAATTGCACCTTCTTCAATCTTCTCTCTCATAAAGTGATATCTGATGTCAATATGTTTTTCTCTGCAATACATTACTAGATTCTTTGACATACTAATAGCAATAGTATTATCACACATAATAGGTGTATGCAATGAAAATCCTTGCAGCTGCACCACAAATCAAGGCATGAAAATACAAGAAATGTAAAGCATTTAAGTTAGAATAAGCATACTAAATAAGTTGTAATGCAACCAAATTTCCACTACAACCTCTAATGAGGTAAAAAAAAGGCACCCAAAACCTTGTTTGATTTTATCTTAGAGATTTTATGGGTGTGCTCTCCCAACACAATACAATAAATTCCACTATGATTGATGGATGAAGGATTGTGAACAAGTATGAATAACTTGCCCCAAGATTCACACAATGATGATGCAAAATGCATGATCTATGCTAAGTATGCAATGCAAGAGATTACTAAACTAGATTCAAATGAAAGATAAACTAAGATGAGAATGTAAGATTGAAACAAAACTATATCCATTCCATTACCTAACATGTCAATCTAGCTTATCTAATGAAAACGCTCAAAAAATATCTAAGCTATGAAATGCTCAAGAATGCTCTAGCTTACAATAGATGCAAGAAGATACAATACAATTACTTAGTTCAAATGAGAAGTGAGGTCTCCTTTTTATAGAAATTGAATATGATTGGATGGAGGAGATTACGAGGAAAAATAATGGATGACCAAGATTAAGAGGCAAAAGGGAAGTGGCTAAGATAAAGAGACAAAAGGAATGAGTGGCTAGGATTAAGAGACAAAATGTCCAAAAGTCAAACTTCACTTTAAGAGGGAGAGAGGAATTTATTATGATTAGAGGAGTAAAAAGATGGAGAGGTGGCTACCTTGGAAAAGGTGAATGTGCACATAATTAGAAGTAATCCACCTTTTAATCAAGATTAGAGGAATATTAACAAAAAAGAAAGATGAGAATATGATTAAATTAAAATAAATTTAATTTAATCAATGTTTAGAAGAACTTTAGGCTAGTGGAGAAATAAAATAAATAAAATTTATTTTATATTAAGAGATGGAGGGATAATATTAAAATAAATTTAATATTTTATAGTATTTAGATAAAATTTAAATACAAATGTAAAATAAATTTATTTAATTAAATAAATAGAGGAATATAACAATATAATTAATTATAAAAATAAACTATAATGTTAAGGATAAATATTAATAAAAAATAATATTAGAGTACGAATGGACAATCTTAGGTGACTACATTTTGCCCCTCTTTGATGTAGTGTCAAAATCGATATTGCGTTAAAGAAAAAGAAAAGGAAGATGCCCTGATCATGGAAGGATGAAGAAGGATGACAAGGAGGTAGAGGTATGCCCCCTCAAGAGGACATGCGGGTGGGGAGAACACGGGCGTTCTCTCAAAATGAATAAGAGGAGAATACGTATGGTAGGAATAGGAAATAAATAGGAGCCTCGATGAAAAATGTAAAATAAAACTAACTAAAAGCAAATGGATTTTTTAGGATTGTATTGTGTTGAGAGAGAGAGAGAGAGAAAGAGAGAGAGAGAGAGGACATCCTAGTTTTGATATTGCACTTGACGTTATGCACCAAGATGACCATATGCCAAGTATGTGATAAAAAATGTCAAATACAACCATATGTCTTATGACTCCATGTTATGGAAGAACACGATTCCCTTTTGACAATAGGATGAAAAGACCATGATAGATGTAAAAAATAATAATACACACAAGCAACAAGAAAACATACATAACTATCTGAACTTGAAAACCAACATGTTGCCCCTAGTTAAGATGAAAACCAATTAATTGATTGATTGAGTGAGTGAGTGGGAGGGTAGGGCCTCAACGAGTGCGAAGGATACATCCCACGATGATGATTGGATTTAAAATTGATCAATTGATTATCATCTGATTTGGTTTAAGATGATGACTTGATTAAAGATTAATGTGCTAGATTTCAAGATTGAAGTGCATGGATTAGTATTGATTTCACTTAATTGTCTGACTTGGGATCTTTTGGATTATAGGGATTGTTTTTTTTTAATAAAATTTATTAGTATGAGTGGATTGGATAGAATGAGATTGGAAGAGAAGATGATTGGATAAGATGAGATTTAAAATCATGTAAGGGGAATAAATAGATTGGATTAGAAGATAAGTAGATTTGATAGACAAGATGGTTTGAATAAGATGAAAGGATGATTAAGGGATTGGATAGGAAAAATGATAAGTGGATTGGGACTAATGACAAGGGACAACTAAGGAATGATAGAGGATGGAAGGATAGAGAGATTTTTGGTTAGAAGATGAATAGATGAAAGGGATGGATTGGATAAGAGATAAAAGGAATGAATGGATAGGTAAGGGTAGGATATGTAAGATTATAGGATGGAGGATATAGTGATAGAGATCCAAGAACTATATGAAAAAAGAGTTAAATGCTCCACACTAGAAGGATGTGAATGAAGGATGGAAAGATGGAGGATACAAATGTATAGGATGGAAGGATGGTGAGAGGAGATGTGATGATGGGGAGGAGATGGATGAGGCTCCAAGGACCATGTTGCAAAGGAGTTAAATGCCCTAGACCATAGGTAGGAAAATGAATAATGGAAAGATGGGGGATAAGGATCTATAAATGGAAAGATGGTGTGTAAGGGATGCATGAAGGAGATGAAGGATTGTTCATTGTCCAAAGCATGCATAGATATTTTATTTGTATTTTAGTAACTCTAGTTTTTTATGAAGGAAAAATGTATGAAAATGGAAGGTGGATGCATAAGGGATATGAGATGGAGAGTATGAAGAGGATAAGGGATAATGATCTATGAACGATATAGATGGAATTGGATAATAGATAATGGATGGAGGAAATTTATAGGATAATCAAGATCAAGGGCATGGGAAGGCCTATGGACTTAAAGAATATTATGAAAGATGAATTAAGAGAAAAAATATGACAAGGACTAAGGAATGGAGGATAGGGATTTCAAAATAAAATATGTGAAAATAGATGGTATTATGTAGGAAAATGGATGGATAAGGAGTAAGGGTTATGGAAGGTACATATGGATAGAGGGGATGCATATGATAGTCAAGATCAAAGATGGGAAATGAAATGATATTAAGCTTAGTTAGGATAATGGATGGTGGATAGAGAATGCAGAATATATTTATGGTAGCATAGTATGGATAGAGTTTGCCTCCAAGTATAGAGTGCAAGGAGAGGTGGATAAATGAATGGAAAATATATGATATGTATGTGAAGTAGATGATAGGGAAGATATTATGGGTGGATAGCAAGAAGGAATTACCCCCAAGTATGAAGAAAAATTGGAGGGAGGGATTACATATGATGCCTATTTGCCAAGTTTTCATCATGCTACTTGTCCAAGGTGTTTGATTACCAAGTTTTCATCGTTGGACGATTTTTTTATTTTTATTTTTTTTCCTTTAAGAAAA
The DNA here is from genome assembly GCA_027943335.1 of Chamaecyparis obtusa. Classification (NCBI taxonomy): domain Eukaryota; kingdom Viridiplantae; phylum Streptophyta; class Pinopsida; order Cupressales; family Cupressaceae; genus Chamaecyparis; species Chamaecyparis obtusa. The sequence goes on along the minus strand of BSBK01001307.1, from coordinate 392,361 downwards.
TAATAAAATTTGACCTTTTATTTTTACTTTTTTTAAAACCTTTTTTTGGAGGGAATGATAATGGGGAAATGGAAGGACTCCTCAAGAGTCTAGTTTCATGGATGGTATCCCTATGCTAATATTCTTATAGACATTGGTATGATGGTGGAAAGGGGGATGAAATGGATTGGGGGATGGTGGATAATGATTTATGTAAAAGATTGAATTAAAGGGGTGAAAGGGTGGGGGATGGATTATGGTGGATGTGTGGTATTTTGGAGGACTCGTGGATAAATAGAGGAAGGATATGGGAAGATCATCATTGGCACACACCGTAAAGGGTAGTGGAGTAGTGGAGGAGGGGATTTTGAAGGAGATGGAGGAGAAAGCATGGATCTTGGGATGTAAGGACCCAAAATAGATGAAATAAATATTGGACTTAGGCTAGTGGATTTTAGGACATAAGGACACAAAATGTAGTTGGAAGATGGAGGATTGAAGGATTTATGAGTGAAGGAAGCTTATGAATTAACAATATTGGATTCTAATTTCAATTTTTCTTTGAGATGAATTGCTTCAATGTAAGTTAGGAATCCACATGATTTTTGGTTTTTTCATTTTGGGCCTTTGCGACCTTTTGAATTTTTCTTTATTTTGAATCAATTCTTTGGTTAAACACATCTTTTAGATGGGAAATATTGATCCTTGGATTCTTGTGGAGTTTTAGCTTTATTATTTTTATCTTTGGAATCCCATGTTCTTCCATTAGCCATGGTATAGGTGCATGAGGATGGATGATATGGAGAGTTTATGGATGGAATGATGGAGAGTGAATTTTGGAAGTGTAAGGAAACTCAGGTGCGGAAATAGCTTCCTACGCTAATCTCTATAGGAGAGTATTGTGAAAATTCTTATAAATCCTTACAATTTTAGATTTGTTAACTACTTTAAAAAAGATATTGCAACCACATACCATACATACAGAAAAATAGAGAATGACACAAAGATATACCCTGGGGAAAACCTTTCGGTAAAAAACCCCAGCACTCCAAAACCTGCACAATGTATTATCTTCAACACAAAGATTACAATACACTTGCAATGCAAGTTCTTTCAGGAAATGAGAGACAAAGCCAACAAGACTTAAATTTTTGTTATATCTCTCCCATAGGAGCAGCATCATATATATAGACTCCTCTAGACCCAAAAATAGGCACAACCACCAAGACCCATGCACAAAGCCACATGTACATAGTTGTTACATGCAATCCCAAGAATAGGTGTCCATCCCTAGAATAGACTATGATAGCTTGTCATAGAATCCACCAAAAATAACGGTCACAAGAGAAGTGTAAGAGAATCTGTCATACCAACCTATTTTTGGCATATTCTCTTACACACACCAACCACTTCTTCTTGGGCACCCAAATAGGCCCAAGTCATAAGATGCTCTTACACCTGTCATAGCACATTCCTTAAATAGTTCTTACGCATCATAGGAATCCGTCATGACTGTTTCAGTCATGATCTCCTTATGCACAAGATGCCGAAACATCAAGTGGAGTGACACATCAACATGCCAACTAGACATGTACACTCACACTTAATTATATTATTTGCAAAAAATACATTTACAAAACAAATAATAAGAATAGGAATTATCCAAGGTTGAGACACCTTATTCCTAACATTCTCCCACTTGTCGAACACCTTGTAAGAGCAACAGGAACATAACAGGAACTTTAACCGCTATAGGCCAAAACGCCCATAGACTCTGAACACCATCTGAACTTCTCAGTGCCCACTGGTTTTGTTAATGCATCTACAACATTCTTCACAGTATCTACCTTCTCTAATTTTACCTTTCCATCTTCCACCATATCTCTCACAAAGTGAAACTGCACATCAATGTGCTTCGTTCTGGCATGGAAAGTTGGATTCTTTGCAAGGCAAATAGCGCTCTGACTGTCACACCAAATAGTAATTTGTTCTGCATCAACACCAACATCAAAACACAATCTTCTAAGCCAAATGGATTCTTTACAAGCATGGGTAGTAGCCATGTACTCAGCTTCTGTAGTGGACAAAGCAACCACAGGTTGTCGCTTACTCATCCAACTAATGGCACCACCAAACATAGTGAACACATAAGCACTGGTGGATCTCCTGCTGTCAATATCACCTACCCAATCTAAATCCACAAACCCATGAATACAAATTGAATGCGGAGATCCAGAAGAGTTACCATGATAACATATGGAGTAATCTGATGTACCCCTCAAATATCTAAATACTCGCTTAATTGCATACCAATGTACCCGTCTAGGATTAGCCATAAACCGACTTAGGACTCCCACTACTTGGGCAATGTCTGGTCTAGTACAGACCATATCATACATAAGACTACCAACTGCACTAGCATAAGGTACTCTACTCATGTCCTCCACCTCACTAGGAGATTTTGGACAATCATCTACAGATAACTTTGTTCCCATAGAAATAGGAACACATAGTGGTCTACAATCTGCCATGCTGAACCTGTCCAACACAGACTTCACATACTTACTCTGACTCAACCAAAGTTTTCTGTTAGACCTATCTCTACTGATTTCCATACCCAAGATGTACCTAGCTGCCCCAAGATCTTTCATCTCAAACTGTGCTGACAACTAAGATTTAAAATCAGAAATCATACCCTTACCCTTCCCAAACAACAACATATCATCAACATATAATGCAACAATAAGAAGGTGATCATTTTCAACTCTAAAATAAACACAATGATCTGATTTTGATCTTACAAATCCAATTGACAACACAAAGGCATCAAACTTAAGGTACCACATCCTAGGAGATTGCTTCAAACCATATAGAGATTTCTTTAATCTGCAAACTAAGGATTCTTTACCTTTAACAATGTAGTGCTCAGGCTGTGACATATAAAGCTCTTCCTCCAAATCACCATGAAGGAAAGTTGTCTTCACATCCATCTGTTCTATCTCTAAATCATATGATGTAGCAAGAGATAATAGAAATCTAATGGATGTCAACTTTGCAACAGGAGAGAATATTTCACCATAATCTATTCCCTCTACCTGTGAATACCCCTTTGCAACCAATCTAGCTTTATACCTTTCAACACTGCCATTTGCACAGAATTTCTTCTTGAACACCCATTTACAGCCAACAGATTTTCTCCCTTTAGGCAAAGGTACAAGGTCCCAAGTTTTATTTTTCTCCAATGAAGCCATCTCATCATCCATAGCCTCAATCTAGGAACCTGCATCTTCCATGCCCAAAGCCTCTTTCACAGATCTAGGCTCATCAGTGTTAGTAATCAAAGCAAAGGTACAACTGGAATCTAACATAGAATAACCAAACCTTTCTGGTTGCTTTCTTTCTCTCGTGGATCTCCTCAAGGGCTGAGGTTGAGGTTGTTCTTCCTCTTCTTCTAAACTATCAGAGCTGCTAGAGCTCTCCTCATCATTAGACCCAACATGGTCTCTCTGTTCAGTCTTCTCAGGGGTAGGAGGCAACTGAACAACATCTTTTTCCTTTTCTTTTTCATCTGGTTGTAGCACAATAGGAGAAGATGTTAGCTCTCTGAAAATAACATTTCTACTATACAACACCTTACTAGTCATAGGATCCCAAAGCTTGTATCCTTTCACACCAGCACTGTATCCGATGAAAATACATTTAACAGCTTTGTTTTCCAACTTAGATCTTTTCTCCTTTGGAACATGTGCATAAGCTTCACAACCAAAAACATGAAGATGTCTAATTGAAGGCTTCTTACCAGACCACACCTTCATGGGTGTCTTACCAACAAGGGCTGATGTAGGAGATCTGTTAACCAGATAGCAAGCAATGGCCACAGCTTCGGCCCAAAACCTTTGTTCTAAACCAGCTCCACTAAGCATACTCCTAGCCTTCTCCATCAGTGTCCTATTCATTCTCTCTACAACTCCATTTTGCTGTGGGGTATAAGGAGTTGTCTTATGCCTCTCGATACCTTGTTCTTTACAGAACTGTTCAAACTCTACTGAGCAAAACTCACCACCATTGTCAGTTCTCACACACTTAATCTTCTTACTAGTCTGATTCTCTACAAGAGCTTTAAATTCCTTGAACTGACTAAAGACTTATGTCTTACTTTTAAGGAAATAAATCCACGTCCTTCTATTGTAATCATCTATGAAAGATACAAAAAATACAGACTTGGAGATTGAAGGAACTTTTACAGGACCAAATACATCAGAATGAATAAGATCCAAAACATTAGAAGATTTGTGAGAACTAGAGTAAAACTAAACATGATTTTGTTTACCATAGACACAGTGTTCATAGAAGTCAAACTCAAGATTGCAATCATTTAACCCCTCAACGAGATTTTTATTTTTCAGGGTTCTGAGACCCTTTTCACTAATGTGGCCAAATCTCATATGCCACAACATTGTCTTTTCTGCAGGAAGCTTACCTTCCAAAGTGTTTGCACTACCATCGGAACCAATAGCCATAGACTTCTTCACTGCTTGTTTAGATGGTGAGGATGAAGAACTATTACATAGAGCAATACATGCATCTAGCTGAAATAAGCTACCTCTCCTAGTACCCCTTGCAAGCACTATCGATCCTCTCATCATCTTGCATCCTTCTTTCGAAAAAACAAGTTGCACACCTACATTATTCAGCATACTTACAGATAATAGGTTTCATGCCAAACCCGAAATGTGCATAGCTTTGTTGATTCCCTATACTCGTCCATCAGGAAATTTGATAGTGACCCTTCCGCATCCAAGTATCTTTAGGTGAGAATCATCACCCAAGTACACCTTTCCACCATCGAACTCTTCATATTTTTAGAACCAGTTTCAATGAGAGGTCATGTGAAAAGATGCGCCTGAGTCAACCAACCACACATCATCAGATGCATGGGCTGCCAAAGCTGCGATGAATGCATCGCCATCTTCTTGAGATCTTTTTGAAGCTGAATCTGAACCTTTCTTCTTCTTCTTCGGCTCTTTGCAGTCTTTACGAAAATGCCTAGATTTATCACAGTTCCAACATTTTGCCTTGGACTTATTGGAAGTCTTTGACTTCCCACGGGATTTGGATCTACCCTTATTGTCAGACTTATTGTCATTTTTCTTCCCTCTTTCAGTGGATCTCCCATGAACAGCAAGGGCTTCTTTTTCCGAAACGGAAGCCTTTCTCCGCATCTCCTTTGATAGCAGCGAAGACACCACATCATCCATTTTGAAGGTGACTAAAGTGCTTCTGAGAGCCATCACAAGATGGTCCCATGAATCCGGTAAAGAACACAAAAGTGTGTAGCAACGATCCTCCTCCTCTAACTTGACACTAGCTGATGTCAATTGTGCAGCCAACAGATTAAATGCATTTAAATGATCTGTTAAGGATCCACCTTCCTCCATTCACAGAGAGTACAACTTCTTCCTCAGGAACAACTTGTTCACCAAAGATTTGGCCTGATACATGGCCGCAAGTCTTTCCCACAAACTATTTGCAGTTTTCTCATCTAGAACATTCAGAAGGACTGCATCGGTTAAACAGAGTCTTATGAGACCCTTAGCTTTACAGTCTTTGATATCCCAATCTTCTTGAGCTATAGTTGCTGGTCTTGTAGCACTTGAAGTCACTTCCCATAGGTCATGATCTTCCAACATGTCTTTCATCTTGAGTTTCCACAACTCGAAATTAGTGCCATTAAATTTCTCCACCTCCATTCTTCCATATGATGAACTTGCCATCTCAATCTACAAATAAGATTCAGAATGCTCTGCAAAAAAATCTCACTCAAACTTGAGATTAGCTCAAAAAACCCTACCCAACAACTAGGATCAAAATTTGATCAAGCTCTGATACCACTTGTAAGGAAACTCAGGTGCAGAAATAGCTTCCTATGCTAATCTCTATAGGAGAGTATTGTGCAAATTCTTATAAATCCTTACAATTTCAGATTCGTTAACTACTTTAACAAAGATATTGCAACCACATACCATACATACAGAAAAATAGAGAATGACACAAAGATATACCCTGGGGAAAACCTTTCGGTAAAAAACCCCAGCACTCCAAAACCTGCACAATGTATTATCTTCAACACAAAGATTACAATACACTTGCAATGCAAGTTCTTTCAAGAAATGAGAGACAAAGCCAACAAGACTTAACTTTATGTTATATCTCTCCCATAGGAGCAGCATCATATATATAGACTCCTCTGGACCCAAGAATAGGCACAACCACCAAGACCCATGCACAAAGCCACATGTACACAGTTGTTACATGCAATCCCAAGAATAGGCATCCATCCCTAGAATAGACTATGATAGCTTGTCATAGAATCTGCCAAAAATAATGGTCACAAGAGAAGTGTAAGAGAATCTGTCATACCAACCTATTTTTTGGCATATTCTCTTACACACACCAACCACTTCTTCTTGGGCACCCAAATAGGCCCAAGTCATAAGATGCTCTTACACCTGTCATAGCACATTCCTTAAATAGTTCTTACGCATCATAGGAATCTGTCATGACCGTTTTAGTCATGATCTCCTTACGCACAAGATGCCGAAACATCAAGTGGAGTGACACATCAACACACCAACTAGACATGTACACTCACACTTAATTATATTATTTGCAAAAAATACATTTACAAAACAAATAATAAGAATAGGAATTATCCAAGGTTGAGACACCTTATTCCTAACAGGAAGGAATTCGAGGATGTGTACCTTTGTTGACCTTCATAAGGTATTTGAGGTGATGAAGTGGTAGACTTGGATATGATGGATGGATGTATGTAAGGACCCAAAATGGATGGAAGGGATGAAGGGTTTGGCTTTGGAATATAAGGACCCTTGAAATAGATATGGATGAAGAAGGAATGAAGTTATGGATATAAGGGCTCAAAATGGAGGTGGAATATGGGGAATGGGAAAATTATAGTTTAGATGGAAGGATTATAGATATGGAAGGAGTGGAAGGTTTACCAACATGTTGAGACATTATTTGTTCAATGTGATACATATTATTTTGAACATAAGATGTGAGTCCATGTGAATCAAGAGGAGAGGTAGAAGGAATGATAAGATCTTGAAGGAAGCCATGTTGGATAGAGGGGGAGGAACCAAGTTTATATGTATGGGGTTTGTAGATGGATGGGATAGGTGTGATTGGATCTTGTGGAGGAATATGATCATGAGAGGGATTAGGATCGTGAGAGGTATTGGGAGGAATAATGGGATCTTGAGATGGATTGGAATCATGACATGGAGATGAGAGGATACTTTGATCATGACTTTGGGGTGGATTTTATGGTAGAGTGGAATGAATGATTGGATATTGAGATGGATGGGGATTATGAAAGGGTGTGAAGGAGATGGAATCATGAGATAGAGCTATCTAATCTTGACATGGAGGGGAATTAGTGGATTAGGTAAAATAAATAGTCTAGAAGTAGAGGGGGAGTTGATGATAATCCATGGGATAGAAGGGGTTAATGGACAAAGGTGGAGGGGATGCCTTGATCTTGATTAGGAATGTGACTATGAGATGGGGTGATGTTATTATTGATGGATGGGATAAAAGGGATGTCTTGATCTTGATCAGGAATGGAATTATGAGAGATAAATGGATCTTGAGATATGAGGGAACCATGAGATGGATGAATTGTTTGATCTAGAGGAGAATATGAATGTCATGCCCAAAAATAAACTAAGAAAAATGCACAAAAAAGTAAATTCAACCTGATATTTTACGATGAAAGTTTGCACACTAGGTTGAGATGACAGTGATGATAGGCGAGGGACATCATGATCAACGAGGGTCACATGGTGATCCCACTCACATAACCGAGTTGGCCAACCTCCCTCTGCAATATGGTTAGGGTAGGTTAACCCCAAATAATTTTACTGGATAGGTTTGGATGTTGTTAATGGTTTATGTTTTGATAAAGTGTCAAGAGAGCTAAACAATGCCTATTGTTCGCTCAACCGGTGTTATTTTTGTTAGACGTTCTTTCTTGATAGAGTTCATTAGTTTAACAAAGCAGATGTTTATGGTTATATTAATGAAGAACTGATTCTAAAGTCCTTATTTCTAATATGTACAGTTGTATTAAATATCGTACGTATAATTTATGCATAACTGGTAGGTTTAAATCTACCGAATTAATACTTAAAAGAATTATATGAAACCTAATTAATGATACAATGCTTAATTGTAGTATGAACTACATAGATATCATCTGACTAGAGGATCTAAAAAGAATTTAATATTTAAAGAGAATTCATATATACAATATGTGTGTTACATAATATACATTAGGTATTTATTAATCGATTTGGAAGGAAATAATTTTAATATTTCAAGCTTATTAAATAATAAACATTTATTAAAAAATTTACGTAAAAACAAATATAACATATATTAATTGATTCTCCAATAAAATACAATTAATAATAATACAATATATATATATATATATATATATATATATATATATATATATATATATATATATAACATTTATTTATTACACATATACCCTGATCTTTTTAATAACATACATTTAACCCTTTTTTTTATAAAATAATATTACTAAATAAATATATGTAAAACAAAATAAGATTAATAACTAAATATATCCCATATTGTATATATTTAATAATTATTAACGTATTATTATATATTTTATTTTATTTTTAAAATGAAATATTTAATATAACTAATAAAATTTATAGTGTAAATTAATAAAAATAAATTATATATAAAAAAGAAACAACAAACCTTTTTTTGTTTTTTTAAAAACCACGTCCACTCGGGACGGGTGGCGGGCCCTTGCCTACCTTGATAGTGGTACCTTACCATAGTAGGGCTCACCTGCCGATGGTAGCAGGTACCTTACTACAACAGGGTTCACCTATTGACGACAGTGGGTAACTTACTACGGTAGGGCCCACCCGTCGAAGGGTAGCAGATACCCTGGCGTAGTGAGGACCACCTACAGACAACAACGGGTATCCTCCTGCGACATGGCCCACTGCCCAAGGCACGGGCTAAGGGGGGTCAACCCTTCCCTTATATTAGTTAATTATATATATATATATATATATATATATATATATATATATATATATATATATATATATATATATATATAAAGAACAACTTAAACACTTTTCTTTATATATTTTAAATATATATATTTTTGAATACAAAAATTTGTAATTTTTTTTTTAAACTAATATATTTTATTTGAAGCTCCTAATGGGCTTCCTTGGATGGCGACCCAACTCGGTCCCACCCAACCCCCCTTTTTAAAAAAAAACACACTTTTGCAATTTATATAATTATATTGTTTTTCTTTTACAAGTGGATAGGTTATATTTTTTTTTTTTATGATTGTGGTATTTTTGGAAGTGTATGGGGAATTTTTTTTTCCCCATACATTTTCTAGACCCCTGTAGGTCTCCTTTTGGATTTATTTTTTTCTTTCACTTTTTGTTTTCTCCCCTATGTTTTTTTTTAGCAAAATGGAGATTGAATATTTGATTTAATTGCTCAAGTTTTCAAGAATAAATTTCTTCTAAAGGCTACCATATAAAATGCAACTTATAATCTAAAATTTGTTTGAAGATGAATCATCAAACTAAATCATTTCTTCATTTTTCCTTTATAATATCAACAACATAAAACACATTTATACATAATTTCCAATCAAATTTTCTTTGATAATTGAATACTGCAAACAATCATTTCTTGGAGTTTCAATAAATGATGTAACAAGAAAATGATATAAACATAATTTTTTCATTATTTTTCAAAATACACTTCTTACATTTCCTTTGAGTAAATCCACTTCTTTTAACAATAAATCCTTTCAACAATGAACAAAATTACTTCTCTCAATAACATATTACACATCAAATTTTACAACTTGCAACAATGGAGATTGGAATGTCATTCCAATATAAGTGACAACAAACATCCCAATATGAGGACTCATTCAAGCTTTCCTAATCATATGTTGATCTCCAAAACCTCCAACAAAAGGAGCATAGCCATGAAGTGCTCACCTCCCATCCTAGGTCTCTAACAGACCACCCCCGAACTTGGAGAAACAAGGCTAAATGAGATTACATACACACACAAACTCACAAAAGTATTTGTACACATCAAAACAACATTAAACTCCCACAAAAATTGGCTTCACAAAGAGTCACCTATGGACCAATAGAAGAGGGTGAAGGTAGGATTTTCAAAGAGGAGATTTACATATAAAAACAATAACAAATAAGATTTCCAAGTCTTCCATGGCTATATTAACACATTTTATTTCCAACAAACTTCACTCCTTATTGCCCCAAATGCAAAAATACATGTATGGCTTCATGGAGCCCATACTCCATGAAATTCCTCTCTTCTCTAAGAGAAGAGGCTCTCAACTTCAATGGAAAACCCAAATAACCCCTTCACCTAAGGCCACTACTTCCCTCCCAAGGGTGAGTGATGCCTTGTATGCCCATGAACAACATACCATTCAAAATCAACAAGAAACAAAAATGAAAAATCCCCATACTCCACTCATAAACCACATCTACAACCATTTACATAACAAGAAATACAACCATTTTTACATATACAAATCTACATATGCATTTTACACAACAACAACAAATCTAAAATTACAAAGAAGTATCTCCTTCATGGAAAGAGCACCAACCTTTCTCCTATGAAAATGGAAAATGAGGTTTGAAATGAACCCTTTTCCTTTTTCTTTGTCTTCTTTTTCCAATTCCAAAACCCTAAGTGTCTCTAAAGTTAGAGAGTGGGTGAACACCCACTAAGTCTCACAAAGCCCTCTAAAAAGGCCTCCAAAATCCTACTCACCCTCTAGCAATTAATGTGAGTTGACTACTAGTCCTTGGCCTTAACTCTTGTCCCCTCATTATGGTGAGTTTAACTATGAGTGTGGAACAAGTCAAGTGCATGTGGCCTTCTCCATTTTCGCCACTTTTAAAGAGTAACCTTTTTGGAGTTCCATAAATGTGATCTAGACCTTCCTATAGGAAAAATCTAGCCCCTAACTCGAGGTACCTGCACATGGTTATCTTATTTTGACTAAAAAGGCACCCTAGGGTCAGTTTTAAGCCCTCTAAAGTTCAACTAAAGTTTTAATTCAAAATTCAACTTGATGGGGACCCTACATGACATCTATAAGAAAATCTTAGGCAACTTACTAGGTTGGGTAACTCTTTCCAAACCCTAATTGACATGTCACTTCCCACATAGACATCACAAATATCAAGTGACACCATAAAATACACTTCACATTACAAGTGACATGTCTAAGTAACAAAAATGAATTTAATCTAATTTAATCTAAACACATTACAACAAGGTTTTAATCTCTTCAATAGATTAAACCTTGGCTTTCACAGTTGTACATAGGTTTAGCCTTGATTTTGTGAATAGTTCCATGGTTTTCTTCCCCACACACTAAACTCGAGCATAAGAAGTCCAAGGAAAAATCACATATAAGTATATAGAAATTCAATATTACATAATTGCATATATTATTCAACATGCATAATTCAAATTCTAGTTACACTTTCCTTTTCTAAGATAATGTTCATACATAGCACTTGCAGAATTCTAACATCATGATATATTCATGAATACTATTTCTTAAACTTAAAGAATAATTTATGTAACAATTAAATCTAACCATGATTAAGTCTTTCTCATCAAAATATATATCTAAGCATGTATAACATAAATCAACAAGTATGATCTGGATCCTAATTAGCATCACAATAAATTCTACATAATATAAATCATTGTATGACATAAATAACATGAGTCCCTATCAAATCGATCATAAGTGTATCAAAATATTGAATCAAAAAGTATCAAAATACGAATGTCTCAATAATGCTATGATAGGTCAGGGTGGGACCTCACATCCTCCCCCTTTAGGCATGAAATTCTTTCTGAAGTTCATCAAAAAGGTATGGGTATTGTGATCTCATATGTGTTGCATCCTCCCCTGAAGTTGTGATATCATCATAACAATCCCACTCGATCCTAACGTGGTCCATCTCTTGGACTCAAAGTGTAAGGGTCCATTAGGCTAAAATGCGAATGGGCTCCAAGGCTAGCTACCCATCCGACTCTACCTGTAATGCATCCCAATCTATAATGTGAGACTCATCATATACATATTTTCGTAACACAAAAACATGAAACACATCATGGATGCATTAGGTGCCAGAGCTAGAAGATATGCAATTGATCCTATCCTCTCCAAGATCTTGAAAGGTCCAACAAAGTGAGGTGCCAACTTAGAGCCCTTTAAAATGGATTGGATTCTTATGCGAGCACACTCTTAGGGAAACTTTGTCCCCAACCATATACTCATGATCAACCCTCTTTGCATCTACATATTTCTTTAGTTTATCCCGAGCATCTCTAATATGTTATCTAATCAAAATCACCTGCTAATCCATATCTCTGACCAACTAAGGCCCAATAGATACTATGTCCTCAATCTTGTCCCAACTTAGTGGTGTCCTGCAGGGTCTACTGTACAAGGCCTAATATGTTAATGTTCCTATAGAGGAATGATGCACATTATTATAGAAAAAATTGACAAGGTGAAGATAGTTCTCCCACTTGACCTAATGGTCCATCACATACATGCACAACATGTCCTCTAAAACTTGTTTAACCCTCTTCATCTATCCATCTATCTGGGGGTGGTATGTTGTACTGAAATTGAGCCTAGTTCCCAATGTTTCCTAAAGCTCTCTCCAAAATAAGGATCTAAATAGTGAGTCCCTATCTAAAATTATCTTGAGTCCCTATCTGAAATTATCTTACGAGAAATGCCATGAAGTTTGAAAATGTCTTGCAAGAAAACCTATGCTATTGTTGGTGTTGTAAAGGTGGTACAAAAGGGTGAGAAGTGGGTGACTTTGGTCAATATGTCAACTATCACCATGATGGCATCATGATAAAAAGATGACATAGGGAGACCAATAGTAAAGTCCTTGGAAATAGTATCCCACTTCCACTCAGGTATCTCATGTGGATGTAGGAGTCCTCCTGGGTGACTGTGCTCTATCTTTACCCTCTAGCACTCTAGGCACCTAGAAAATATACTGGAAATCTGTAACCTCATGCCTGGCCAATGGTACAACTATCTCAAATCAACATGCAACTTCTTAACTCTCAGATGAGCTACATAAGGTTCTCTATGAGCCTCTAGAAAAATAAACTCTCACAAGTCACCGGTAGAAGGTACATAAATGTGCCCCCTGCAACATAGAAACCCATCAATCTCTAGTGAATAATCTACAAACTATATGCACCTAAAAATGGTCATCTATACTATTAGCCCCTTTTTCTAAATCATCAATTGCTTATTCTTGATCAAGTCCTAATTCTGTCATTTATTTGATTATATTCTATGGGCTAACCATCTTATTCCTAATCTTTATTTATTAAAAGGAATTCCCTCCCCTTTTAATAAATAAAAAGCCCCCACTTTTCCTCTTATCCTCAGTTGCACAAATAAAGCATTATTCTTATTTTATAAAAAGGGAAAAAGCACTTTTTGTCTCATATGGACACAAAAGTCAACTCTTATTTTCTCATTGGAGGATATTTGAGCACATGGATTGCTCCTCTTTGATGCTCCACCGTTGATTAAATCTTTTGCCTCTTAATCTCCATGGTCCATTATTTCTCATTTCTTATAAAAGGAGAGCTCTCTTCTTCATTCTAGATCCCCAATCTTTTTATGCTAATGTTATGCTATAGGTTTTCTAGGTCACTTTGGAGCTTTTTGAAGATTTGGAGCATTCTTGGCTTTTGCATCTACATGTTATCATAGTTTCATTTCTTGCATTATCATGGCATTCATAGCTTCATACTTAGCTTAGTTTCCTTTATGCTTTAAATTAATTCATCTAGCTTAACTAGGAGGCTTTGTAATACTTGTTCTTTCATTTCCATAGTTTAGCTTGCATATTCATCTTAATATAGCTTGCATTGCATTTCATTTGATTCTTGAGGATATTGGCATTCTTTCCCTTTTCTTCAGTTGAATCTCCCATTGCATGGTTTACTAGCAAGGTTATTGGCTTAATAGCTCTAGTTGAGAGCACTCTTAAAACCCTTTCACTCCATGCCTAGGGAGCTCTAAATCAATTTCTCAAGGTTTCCAATCCATGGATTCTCTTGGAAGCAATGATTTAGAGAAGTGCACATCTTAGTGTGTACACAAACCTCCCATCAAGAGGTCTTTGAGAATGAATTAATTGAAAAACCTTTGTATACAACCCATCCTCTAGTAAATGACACAAAATATGCCCTCTCAAATCTATACCAGTGGTCATAGATGAGAGCTCATGAGTCATGTCACCTTCTACTCAAGGCATCAACAACTACGTTATCCTTCCCTTTGATGTAATGAACATCAAAATAATACTCGTATAAGAACTCCATCCATCTCCTGTTCCTAGCATTAATATTAGGATATGTATATATATACTACAAGATCTGATGATCTGAATGAATCTCATATCGATGAACTAGAAGAAAGTGTCACCATATTAGTAAGGCATGAACCACCACCATGAGCTCTAGGTCATGAGTAAGGTAATTAAGCTTGTGAGTCTTTAGCTTCCTATAATTGAAAGCTATAGGTCAACAATCCTACATAAGGACTTCTCCTAAACCATCTAATGAATCATCTATACATACCAAAAAATCTATTCAAGGATCAGGAACTACTAAGATCGGTGCACTAGTGAGGTCTCTCTTGAGCTCCTACAAGGCTCCCTCAAACTTCTTTGTCCACTCATAATTCTTCCCCTTTCTTTGAAGGGACATGATGGTATGAGCTACTCTAGAGAATCCAGCCACAAAATGTTTGTAATAACCTGCTAGGTCCATAAAACTCCTAACCTCAGTGACATTGGTGGGTGCTGACCAATCCATAATGACTCTAATCTTTGATGGGTCCACTAAGATCCCATCACCTGATATAATGTGACCAAGATAATGCACCTCTGGACTAAAGAAAGAATACTTTGACAAGCTACCATATAACTGATTCTCTCTCAAGCACTACAAAACCTACCTCAGGTGCTCCTTGTGTTCCTTCTCATCATGAGAATATATCAAAATGTCATTAAGGAACATTGCCAAAAAATTATCCAATAATGTATGAAATACTCCGTACATGAGGCTCATGAACACAACTAGAGCATTCGTGAGGCCAAATGGCACCACGGTGAACTCATAGTAACCATACCTCATACAAAATATAGTCTTGTGGATATCACTCTCCACAATCCTCAACTGATGATACCCTAACTTTAGATCTATCTTTGAGAATACTCGAGCACCCTACAACTAATCAAATAAATCATCAATCTTGGGGAGTGTATCGATTCTTAATAGTTACTTTATGCAACTATTGATAAGCAATGCACAACCTAAGTGATCCATCCTTTTTATTTCACAAAAATCACTGGTGCACCCCAAGGTGACACACTAGGTTGAATATGCCCTTTCTCCAAGAGCTCCTCCAACTGAATCTTGAGCTCATTGAGCTCATGCATAGTCATCCTATATGGTTCCCTAGATATAGGTTTGGCTCCTGACACAAGGTCTATGTGAAAATCAACTACCCTAGGAGGTGGCATACTAGGTGGCTAAGAAGAAAATATGTTCACAAACTCCTGCAAGATAGGACAATCCTTGAGCAAGGGATCTCTCTTTGAATCCTCCTCTCTATCACTAATGGTGATGGAAAATGACTGGCATCCCCTTCGCATGCACCGCCTAAGCTGCATAGACAAAATTATGTAAAGAGATACTGGTCTTTGTAACCCTAATATCACCATACAAGTACCATGATCATCTACACACTCTACCCTTTTTTGTCGACAATCTCTCTTGGCACTGTGAGTATAAAGCCAATCTATGCTAAGGACTACATCGTAAGAACCTAGAGGGGTAATACAAAGATAAAAAATTATGATCATGTCTCCAATCTGAATCTGATAATTGTGAACCAAGGAACTAACATACACCCTAGCTCTTGAGGCTAACTTGACCTCCCAATTGATATCCTATCTAACTGCCATTAGTCCACAATGCTCCACTAAAAATGGAGATATAAAAGAGTCTGTGGATCTTGAATCAAACAAGATAGTAACATTGATTCCTCGAATCATGCCCGTGATCTGAATGACTGTGACCTGATGCTCTACCTGGTAGTTATTAATGGCTGCAAATACCCTATGAGACCTACCCATATCACCTACTATTAGCTCTGAAGTAGCCCCTCTCTAGCTACCTATTGCATGTCTCTGTGGGCACTCTCTTGCTAAATGTCCCATACCACCACAAGTGTAACAGGTTCCATGTGTCTCCATTTGTACTCCCTGAGACCTAGACTGTTGCTAACCTCCAGTCCTGTTGGATCCATTGTAACCACCCCTAGAGGACTATTGAGTCCTACCTGGCTATGTGTAAGGGGCCTATGACCTCTGATCTCACCTAGGACCCTGTGACTTCCACTGCTTAGGCTTAGAGACCTAATGTAATTGAGAATGTTTCTACCTAGAATCCTACTGGGGACTCTGTTGAGACTGTTGGCCCTTAAATGACCCTGTTGAATGTCCCCGATTCCCCTTCCAAGGGGGTCTCTGCTACCCTAATAACTGGGTAGAGGAATTTTGATTTTGAGACTAATCTTGAGAGTCATGTGCCATACCACAATTATCCTCGGTAACTAGTGCCCTCTCAACTACCTCTCTAAAAGTGTTAGGGAATGTTAGATGGATTGGGCCCTAGAGAGATACATTAAGACCCTTGATGAAATGATGCATATGTAGCTTCTCTTCCTTCATGTAATCAACATAAGGAGCTCAAAAAATATACTCTCATACTGCATCACAGTCAGGCCTCTCTATTGAAGGTCATGAAACTCCTCTATCTATCACTGTTTAAAGTGATCTAAAAGGTATCTATCTCTAAATCTACTAAGAAAATTATCCCAAGTGAGTGTATCTATACTCACTCCCCCCATGGAATCCTCCTACTGCCACCAAGTAGCTCAACTCCCTCTCAAAGAAGATGAATGACAAATCGTGCCTTCAAATTTCTCCTGTAGGAACACAACCCAAAGCATCACTATAAAATTAATAGCCATGCATCTTCTCTGATACCATTAGTAGCTCCCAAAAATAGAGGTGGATGGAGCTATAATAACTCCCTAATCTGATCCCAATATCATGGGTCTCTCTCTCAATTGCACAAGCACCCAAGTCACGTGGGTGCTTGAACTGATGCATGGACTCAACCTCATGATCTGCCTAACCCTCAATCTATCTAGGTGGAAAAATCCTAATCCTTTCCATGTTGGCTTCCCTATGGCCCTCTGAGAGCTGCTTCCTTTCTTTCTATACTATAGGTGGTAACCTCTACCGAATGATGCCTACTAGGTTCTATAATGCAACTACACTATCCTAATTTGGGTTAGGAGGTGGTTTGGGTGGGGATTCTGATTTCCCCTAGGAACCTCTGCCCCCTTCTCCATATCCCCACATACCAAAGGGGTACACCTATGATCTTGTCTACGTCTACGAGCATTACGAGTGATGACATGCATCCTACACAAAAGTGCAATGTAAGTATGAATGTAAATAACTAGGTGATTTGTGAGTTTTGAAATTTATCTTCTATAGAAAAATTAGTGAATTCAACGGTTGAGATTTAATTTGAGAGGAGTGATTTAGATTCATCCTCCTTTGATCCATGTTCTTAGCCTCTGATTGGCTGCATTTTTCCTTGTTATCCCTTAAGAGGTGACATGTATTTTAGGACTTTTTATTAATTGGTTTTTATTAATTATCTTAGCCATGTATTTAAGTGGGATTGATTTAATTAATTAGGCTAGAGGTAATTAGTAGTATTTTTGATCAATTGATGATGGTTCAATGTTTGATTAAGGAATTTTATTGATTTTAATGAATTATGCTAATAATCTGGTGATCAGATTAACATAATTAGGAAATTATTCAAAATTAGGGCAAATAGGGCCTTTGGTTCTATTAGCCCTATTGAGGGTGATTACATTTGAACCTCTTTGAATTGTTGTACGAGAAGCGCAGTGATTCAAAGAAAATATATGTTGTTGATTTAGAGAACGAATTGATCTGAAGTGATAAACCACTTTGGATTAAAGGAGATTTATAGAGTAGCTGAAACTACTATGAATTTGAAAAGATTTAGAGAGCAGCAAAAACCACTTTGAATTCTAGGAGATTTAGAGAGCAACATAAACTACTCTAAATTTGAGAATTTTGATCTTGATCGAATGAAATTCAATATGATTGAAAGTTTTAAGCAATTGATTCTGAACTTGATTGAACAAGAATCGACCATACCGACTTTGAGCTTGATTAAAGGAAGATCAATAGAAGTTAATCAAAATTTTCAGTTTGATTTGGTGCAATGAAACAAAAGATCCGATGAAAAATAATCAATTTGATTTGAAGTGATGAAATTGATCAATGTCAAAAAGATTTGATTTAGGCACAGATAATAAACTTGATATGTTTCTTGATGAAGTTAATTACCCAACAGTCTTGACTTGATTGAAGGAAATTGTCAAGCCCCTAGTGTTGAAGATTTGATTGATTTGAATCCTTGATTGGATTGAAATGGTTGATTTTAGGTATGATTATGCCCCCTCAAGACCAAAATTTGAATAGAAATCTAATGAAATCCTATTTTCAAGACTTGATGAAGGTTTTCAATTGATTACAATTTGATTTGGATCAAGTAGAAAATGTTAGAATTTGATTAGGATTGATTTTAGTGTTAATGGAACACTGCTTGACCAAGTTTGACCATTCAAAGATGAGAGTTGACTAATTTTGACTAATAATTGACCAATATTGTGAAGTACAAACTCAATGTGGGAGTTTAAAAACAACTTTGTGCAGCTTCTGCTAAGCCTTTATTCTTCATTTAAGCAATTTTGAGTATTTTTAACCATCATTTGACTGAAGTTTATCCATGATTTGACTTTTTTTGACTTTCCATTTGAGTAATAACCATTATTGAATGCTTTTTCCATGTTTCTACTTCAATACCTATTTATTTTACCCCTGGTCAACTTCATCTTGACCATAGTTGACTTAATTTCTGCAAGTTTGACCTATCACGGTAACATTGTCTTGAGTATTTTAAAGTGATATACAACACCTATTTCAATTTTAGTTCTGATATGGAGCTCCTGTGGTGTCTTTCTATGAAAGTTCCCAGGTCTTTAGGGTCCTTGGGGAGTTAAAATAGGCCCAAAAAGGTCATTTTACTATTCATTCTCACTTTTATCCTTGCTAATTTGAGAGCTTTGAGAGAGAAGATGGTGGTCCCAGTTGAGAGGCATCGGTTTTACTATAAACACATATACATGTATATACATATATACATGTATACATGTATATATACATATATATGTATGTATAATAAAAAAACATTTAAAATAATAAATACATTTACTATATTATATATATAAAATAACATGTAAAATACCTAGATTTATACATAAGTTTGCGAATCGAAAGCCTTATTTTCACCTACTTTGAAATCCCACTGTCCAAATAAAAATGATGGTGGGGTTTTGGTGGGGTTAAAAACCCCATAATAAGTGCTTTCAATCAAAAGTACTTATTATGAGTTTTTTTTGTTTTTTTATTGTTAATTAAAAACTTTCTATCGAAAGTATGGAATTTAGATACTTTCGATCAAAAGTTTAGAGGAGTTTCTATTGAAACTCTCCAACTTGATTTTTGTGATTTCCACTTTTTGAAGGAATTCCTTCCTCCAAAAATGTGTAACCCATTATTGTGGGTTCACCTAGCCCACTTAAACCTTTTGAATGTATAAAAGGATTTATCTATGCTCCCAAAATTAAACCCAACACTTACAAATAATTATCATTAAAAGTAATTAAATATGATGACTTAACCAAACTTTTTATTTGCGTATGACTAAAAATATCAAAATAACCTATTTAAAGTAGATAGTGAGCTCTACCTAGTAATATATTGATGATGTACCTAGAGTAATATTGTTATAACTTGTCTTGTTTACTTGATCTATACCTAATTTACTCGTATACATGTATGTACATATTATTGGGTAGATATGTAGTTGTTCATATAGTTTTTCTAAGATTTCAAGCCTACTTGACTTAATTTGATAGAGAGCTATACAAATTCCAAAGGTTCTCATTTTTTTTGTACTTAGTAATATATTGATGACGTACCTAGAGTAATATTGATATAATTTTATAAATTGTTTGATTCACAATCTATCCTTGATTTACTCGTATACATGTATGTACATTTTTTTTGGTTAATAATTATTTAAAAAAATATTTAATCTTTAGTTTTTAAAATTGTACATGTAGATGTTAGATTAATATTATTTCTAGTAAATGGTACATACTTTTATTTACCACATGTATTTTTTTGTACCATGTACACTTACATAATTTATAACTTTATATATGTTACCTCTAGATGGTTGATCCTACTTATGCAATTGTGCCTAATGTGCTTAATATTGGTAGATATTTTGCGACACTAATACAAAGATCAATAAAGTAAAACCAACCATAATATCTTCTAATGGTGTGTATAGAGCCACATGCATGACCATTTTGACCTCCTTAGAGGAGCTTAGGGATCGATTATATAGCCATAACTCCTGTACCCCATAGATCATAGTGGAGATAATTTAGAATTTACCCATTTTTTCTCTCTACGCGTGGTCATTATCCTAATAATGACCAAAATCCATGGTACTTTTCTCAATAGTTATATGTTGAGGTCTGTTTGGACCTCAACATCAACTACCTTGATTTTCCTAGTTATGTAGGTCAAGGGCGTGATAGAAATGTAAATTGAAATTAGTATTTTAGAGATGATCAACCTCCACCACTTCAGAAACATTTGGTTTGGTAAAGGTTTGAAGCCATAGCACCATCCCTTGTACTCACAATAGCCCACGTGGTCGTAGCTTCCTAGAAGGAAGCAATTGATGGAATTGGAGATATTACATTAGCAGCTGAGAAAGAGAGTGTCAAAGGAATAAACACATACACACATAGAAACACACACACACACACACACACACACACACACACACATAGAGAGAGAGAGAGAGAGAGAGAGAGAGAGAGAGAGAGAGAGAGAGAGAGAGAGAGAGAGTCCTAAATAGAATTAAGGGGGGGGTGGTGAGAGAGGACCTAAAGAAGGATAGAGAGATAGGAAAAGTAAAGATTTGAATTAATTCAAATCTGTACTTTTGGGCTTGTAGCCTGAGAGTTCTCTTCTGATTATCACTCATATTCTCATGGCATTTGGCATTCTTAATAAAATAGGCAATGTCAGAATACTAAGGCTACATTTCAATGTTAGTAATTTATTGATCATGTACTCCAACATTATTGAATTGAACCAAATCCATATTCTCTTTTGTCATAAGCTTTTCTAAGCCTAGCCCTCAAACAAACTTTGTAATATGGATTTCCAAATTAAACTCTTGAACCCTATTAATCCATTTGCATCTTTTGCCAGTAACCACTAATTGCATAATAATTTCCTTGACTAGTGCATGAGGCACATATGCAATCACTTTAGCACAAACCAAATAAGGTCCAAATTATTTGACTACCTTAACTAATGCATATGCCTTCTTTTCCATCATTTTATAGTTCATCTCTTCTACTTGAAGGGATTTATTGAAAAATTCAATAGGGTGTCCATATCCATCTTCATCCTTTTGCAATAACACAACTGCAATTGTATGAAATGATGCAAATGAAAATATATTATTATAATTAGGAGACCTAAGCATAGGTGTTTCCTGAATTGCCTTTTTTATCTTTTCAAAAGAACCTTGTGCTTCTTCATCCCACTCAAACTTTGCACTCTTCTTCAAGAGCTTTATTATCAACTTCACAATTTCTGCAAATTTTTCATTAAATCTTCTCACAAAATTTATCTTTCCTAAGAAAGACTACACTCCTTTGACATTTTTTGGAGCAGTGACCTTTTGGATAGCTTCTACTCTTTCTGGGTCAATCTTGACTCCATCTTTTGATACAATATACCCTAGAAACTTTCCTTCTGTTACTGAAAATTGGCAATTTTTAGGATTCAGAGACACACCATACTCCAAGGTTTTATTAAAAATATTTTCTAAGTGACCACAATGGTCTTCTTCCTTCTTGGAATGTGCAGTTAGATCATCTTGATAAATAACCATGAAAATATCAAGAAATTATTTAAATGCAACATCCATAGCTCTTTGGAATGTTTCTCCTACATTCGCGAGACCAAATGGCATCCTAACATAAACATAAGTCCCCCATGGAGAGGTAAAGGCAGTCTTAAACTACTCTAATTATTTTACTAGTACTTGGTTGTATCTCAAGAATCCATCCATGATTGACAATAAATCACAACCAGCAACTTTATGAAACATTTCCTCCATGTTAGGAAAAGGGTAGTTATCTTTTAGAGATGCAACATTCAAATTTCAAAAATTAACACAAAGCCTTATGTCCCCATTTTTCTTCCTCACTGGAACCAAGTTGGAAACCCAGGTTGAATGTCTAATGGGTTGAATTATCCCTACATCTCTCATGTTCATCAATTCTTGTTGCATTTTGGGGGCTAATAATGGATTAATTGGTCTTTTCTTTTGTTTGAAAGGTTTGGTATTTGGTTTCAATGGGATCTTATGTTGGAAAAAATCCTCCCTATAGGCTTTTAGGTCCTCATATGACCAGGAAAACACATGCTTGTATTTTCTCAACAATTTTATTATATTTTCCCTAACATGGGAGTCTAATTTATTTCTAATATATACTAACTATGGTGATGTTTCTAATCCCAAATTTGTTAGAAAGTAAAGTCCACCAAGATAACTGAGAGGGGGGCTGAATTAGTTATCTAATAAAAATAACTTCAATTAACCATAATAGATCTGAAATATGTAATCAACATAAACATCAACCACAAAAAGATAATCATACATAATGACAACATATATGTTAACTAGGGAATCTCTTGATTAGAGAGTAAACCTCAGTGGGTATGGTACCCACACAATATGTCCTAATATGAAAATTCCTTGTGAGAGGATGTACTCTATAAAGAGTCTTATGAAATTACATTCAATACATATCAGTCCCTGTTAGGAGACTTTGAATCCCTATGAGAAGATTCTAACCCTATTAGGAGTTAAGGAAGGCAGCAGGACCCACTATCCAAATAGCTTCAAGGGAAAGATCAATAAACACACCATCTAACTGATCTTTTTTAACATAATATTTCCAATAACCAATTACAAAATATAAAATATTATACGTTACATAATATTTCCATAACCACATAAAAACTGTCGATTCACAAACTTAATAAATCTTCACACATGCAACCTCTTATTATGTTGACTCATCTAGGTTACCTCTAAAATGTCTTCAACCTTTTTATAACTTCGCATGTCCATATTCTATCCTTGTTAGGAGATATAATCCAATTATTACAAATCACTTCTCAGGAACACTGAAAAAATATAGTTTCCACTAAATTACCCATAAATAACATAAATAATTAAATTTTTGTACGCGCTCTTAACCATGATATTAGGACACCATAATGAACATGTCCTCAACTCTGTATAACTTTATCTAAAATTCTCCATGTGTGCTAATTCAAAATTTGTTTGCTTCTCTGCTAATCTCTAGTATAATCAGTGCATTGACATCAATGACAAACACAATCATGAATGTAGCATGCAACTACTACAGAACTACTAGAATACTCCCCCATAGGAAATATTCAACATTCATGCTTAACAATCTCCCCCATTGGCATTGATGGCAACATAGATGAAAAACATTCAAGTTCCATGAATACCAAAGTGTAATTGTGTTGTTTTACATTATCTTTTCAAATCCTCTTCATCAATCATCAAATGTTTCCTTCTCCCCAATACCTCACTTTTCCAAATCCTCTTCATCAATCATCAAATCAATCATCAAATTTTTTTCATGTATCCTTCTCCCCCATTGACATCAATGACAAAGTAAACATCACTATGTCAATCCATTACAAGCACGAATGTCCAAAGACACTATTTGAAGATACCTTTTACCAAAGAGTCCTTCATGACTCAGCTCAAAAACATAGATACTCCCCCATAGAGGAAGCATCAACATACAGTCCAGAAAGATAGTGGTCTATACCACTGGACTGATGCAACGTTATGCATCACTACTCAAAAGTAGGTTGGGGCTTAACCCCAAGCATACCTCTCAAATACTCAAATGTATCTTTAGGTAAGGGCTTTGAAAATATATTTGCAATCTTCTCCTTTGTACTGATATACTAAAGTATGGATTCTTTCTTTGCAACTTTATCTCTTACAACATCATGATACTTGATCTCTACATGTTTTCTTTTAGAATGTAACACATGATTTGACTTAGACATACTTATTGTACTTGTGTTATCACAGTGTATGATAACAGGATCATTGAACTTGATTCCAATATCCTTCAACATTTATTTCAATCATATTATCTGATTACATTTATTTGTTGCTACTACATATTATGCTTTTGTTATGCTTAGCCAAGAAACCAATCTCCCTCCAAGAAAAAATGCTCCACCACTTGTACTCTTTTTTTCATCCACACTACCTCCCCAATCTGCAACTATATATGCACATAGGGTAAAATCATTTTATTTATCATACCACAACCCATAATTAATTGTACCTTTTAAATATCTAAATATTCTCTTTATTATTGCATAATGCGATTCCTTAGGATTAGCTTGAAATCTCACAATAATACCAATTGCATGCGATATATCTAGTCGTGTATGAGTTAAATATTGCAAACCTCGAATCATAGATTTGTACTTCCTTTGTTCAATTGCAAGAGTCTCATCTTTACTAGATAGCTTATGGCCAGTTACCATAGGTGTACCAACAGGTTTACAATTTTCCAAACCAAATCTTTGCAATAAGTCTTTTAGATACTTAGTTTGAGATAAAAAATACCATCACTGTTCTATACAATTTGTAATCCTAGGAAAAATTTCATTTCTCCAATCATGCTCATCTCAAATTTTGTCTTCATTTCATCAAAAAATTTATCACTTGCTTCATCTTCACCTCCAAAGATTATACCATTAAGAAAAATAACTACAATCAATAAACCATTCTCTATTTCTTTCAGATACAAATTACTATATGCGGTACCTTTTTCAAATCCCAATTTTACCAAATATTTGTCCAATCTTGCATACCAGGTTCTAGGTGCTTGTTTTAGTCCATATAAGGCTTTATTTAGTTTACATACCACGTCTCCCTCTTGATTCAAAGGAAAACCATATGACTTCTCAATGTAGACTTCTTCTTCCAATTCTCCATTCAGAAATGATGACTTCACATCCATCTGATACACTTTGAATTTCTTATAAGCTCCATAGGCCAAAAAAATTCTTACTACAATTCTTGCAATAGGTGAAAATATTTCTTCATAATCAATACCTTCATTTTGTGAGTATCCTTTGCATACCAATCTTTCTTTGTTTCTTACAACTTCACCTTGTTCATTCATCTTGTTTCTGAAAAACCATTTAGTTCCTATAACATTTTTGTCCTTAGGTCTAGGGACCAATTCCCAAGTATTGTTCTTTTCAATTTGTTCTAATTCTTCCTTCATTGCTTGAATCCAATTGTTATCTTTACAAGATTCATCAGTAGTCTTAGGTTCAATTTGAGAAATCAAACATAGTTATTCGTGTAGCTTATTTCTTGTCATAACTCATTTTTCTTTCCTCCCAATAATATGATTAGTAGGATGATTCCTTATCAAATTCTTATTCGGTGTTACTGTCTCAATTCTTGCTTCAATTCTAGGTTCTGGTATAGGTTCTGGTCTTGGTTCTTCTCTTGATTCCTCAACATGAATCTCATTCTACAAATTATTATCAGTTTCATAAAATAACTCAACATTTTCTTGATCAATTTTAGGATAGACTTCTTCATCTGAATCATAATCAAGTATTCTTTCCCAAATTTTGAATTTTTCATCCACTTTAACATTTACGCTCTCAACAATAGTCTTAGTTCTCTTATTAAAACATATATAAGATTTTTTTTTCAATGAATAACCAAAAAACATACCTTCATCACTTCTTAGATAAAATTTACCAATATCATAATCTCTCTTAATATAACACTTCCAAAAATTATGAAATATCTTATTGATGGTTTATGTCCGAACTATAGTTCATAAGGAGTCTTATCCGTATCTGCTCTGATCTATACTCTATTCATTGTATATACTATTGTATTCACTGCTTCTCTCCAGAATGTCTTTGCTACATCATTCTCAAACAACATAGTTCTTGCTGCATCAATTACAGATATGTTTCTTCTTTCAACAATACCATTTTCATCAGGTGTTTTAGGGTTGAAATCTGTCTCTTAATGCCATTCACTTCACAAAAAGTATTAAACTCTTTTGATGTAAATTCTCCACCTCTATCAGATCTTAAACATTTAATCTTCATTCCTAATTCATTCTCAACTTTGTTCTTAAGAAATCTAAATTTATCAAATGCTTCTGATTTTTCTTTTAGAAATTCTACCCACATCATTCTAGTAAAATCATCAACAAGAATCATAAAATACCTTTCACCATAGAATCCTCTAGTTCTTGTGGGAACACTTAGATTTGTATGAACAATCTCCAATTTGGTGTTGTGGTAAAATTATTACTAGGAAGAGAACTTCTTTTCTACTTTGCCATAACACATTCCTTG
Organism: Chamaecyparis obtusa; assembly: GCA_027943335.1. Classification (NCBI taxonomy): domain Eukaryota; kingdom Viridiplantae; phylum Streptophyta; class Pinopsida; order Cupressales; family Cupressaceae; genus Chamaecyparis; species Chamaecyparis obtusa. Next base: position 365,407 of record BSBK01001307.1, on the reverse strand, counting down.
CATACCATGTTAGTAGGTTTCACAATTTTAGGTAAATCTCTTACTGGAAATGTGGTACTTGATTTCACAAAGTTATTAAAGTTTATGCGACAAAACCTTTTGTGCCATAACCAATTGTCATCAAATTTAGCAATCAAACATGTCATCTTAGTAGGATTCAACTGAAATACATTACCTCTAGTTCTTGCTCATGTTCCAATCATCTTACCCTTCTTATCCTTGATCACACAAGTCTTCTCAGTAAACCAAACTGGATATCCCTTGTCAACTAACTGTCCAACACTTAAAATATTATGTTTCAATCCATCCACAAAATAAACATCATCAGTTTTAGTCTTTCCATCAAGAGTAATAGATCCCATTCCTTTTATTTGGCAAGGTACATTGTTTCCAACTCTAACAATTCCTCCATCATAATTATTAAACTTTATAAACTTATTAATATCTCTGGTCATATGATGTGAACAACCATTGTCTATGAACCAATCAGTTTTATTTTCAACTAGATATACTAAAGCTTTTTCTTCTTTAACTTCAGTTTCAAAGTTTTCCTCTTTTATTACAACAAATCCTATGTCATCACTTTCGTTATCACTTTCACTTAAGAATTTCTCAATGCTAGCTTCAAATTCCTCATCATTAGCATAATAACTTTCTTTAGGTCTTCTAGGCTTAAATTTATTCTTGTATTTCTTCACTCTCTTAGGACAATTAGATGCAAAATGACCATATTCTTCACATGTACAACATTTAAAGATTTTCTTACCTTATGGTTCTCTTTTTACAAGCAAGGCAATTCCTTCTTCAATTGTTTTGTCTTCTTCAGTCTAAGATCTATTACTACTGGCATAGTCTCCACTAACACTTGGACTTCTTGACAAATTAGGGCAAACACTAAGCTCATTGAATGCAATTTCAATTCTAGGAAAATCTCTAGATTATCTGAAACCTATCTTTGTTGCTTCTAATCTTCCAAGAAGAGTCTCTCTGGTGAATTTCTTAGTACAAGGTATGACTTGTTCAATCATCTATTCTATCTTCTTAAACACTAGGGTTATATTTTTCAAGATATTCCATATGATTTCATCTTTAGTCTTATCTCCTTCACAAGCTTTGATACCTACAACAATCTCTGATATTCTACCAATATAACTTCCAACGGATTCATCTTCCATCATCTTTTCTTCTTGAAATAAACATATCCAATTTTGTAATCTAATTCTCTTAGCATGTTTGTCACCTTCAAAAGTAGATTCCAAAGCTAACCAAATTTCATGATATGTGTTTAGAGTTTTTACCTGACTGTATTCATTCTCAGGAAGAGTTGACAAAAGTGCTTCTCTGGAAAGTATGTTATACATAAATAGATCTCTTTCTTTCTTAGTGTAGTCTTCAATTTTGTCTTCTTCAATGATAGTCTTGTCATTCTTTGTAATCAACCAATATCTTGGTCCTAAAAATAGTAGATGCGTCTTCATCTTTTATTTCTAGCTGTCATAGTTAATTCCATCAAACTTAGGACTTTCTTTTTTAAAATGACTCACCATAGATCTCCTTAAGCTGTTAAAATTTTCCTTCAAGGACTTGCTACTCTGATACCAATTTTTAGAAAGTAAAGTCCACCAATATAACTGAGGAGGGGGGGGGGGGGTGTTAGTTATTTGATAAAAAAAACTTCTATTAAAAACTTAATAGATTTGAAACATATAATCAACATAAACAAAAACCATAGAAAAATAATCATACCCAATGACACCAGATATGTTAACTAGGGAACCTCTTGAATAGAGTAAACCCCGGTGGGGATGGTACCCATAAAAGATGTACTAATATGAAAATTCCTTGTGAGAGGATGGAATTTATAAGGATTCTTATGAACTACATTCAATACATGTCAGTCCCTGCTAGGAGACTTTGAATCCTTGTGAGAATATTCTAACCCTATTAGGAGTTAAGGAAGGTAAAAGGACCCACTATACAAAAAGATTCAAGGGAAAGATCACTAAACACACTATCCAACTAATCTCTATATTATCTTAATTGAATAATACCAATAATTACTCATCTCAAAAAATTCTCTTCTCTCTTCTGACTATGCCAAAATTGTACCAAATGCTTCACGAGATCTCACTACTAGATCTGCTCACTTCACATCATACATCAATCATTGTTCCACCTTCGCATCATATACTTTTCATATCATCCATACTTACAATTAAGGAAAAAAATCCTTCCTTTATACCATACAAAATATTTCATAATTGAGTTGGCCAATTACGCTTTTAACAAATTACAAAATATAAAATATTATATGTTACATAATATTTCCATAACCACATAAAAATTGTCGGCTCACAAAATTAATAAATCTTCACACATGAAACCTCTGATTATGATGAATCATCCAAGTTACCTCCAAAATTTCTTCAACCTTTGTATAACTTTGCATGTCCATATTCTATCCCTGTTAGGAGATATAATCTGATTATTACAAACTGCTTCTCAAAAACACTGATAGAATAAAGTTTCCACTAAATTACCCATAACTGACACAAATAATTGAATTTTCATACGTACTATTAACCATGATGTCAGGACACCATAAGGAACATATCCTCAACTCCGCATAACTTTATATGAAATTCTCCATGTGTACTAATTCAAACTCTTTCTGTTTCTCTGCTAATCTCCAGTATAATCAGTGCATTGACATTAATGACAAACACAGTCATGAATGCAACATAAAACTGCTACAAAACTACTAGAATACTCCTCCATAGGACATATTCAACATTCATGCTTAACAAAATTTACTTCTTCTAGATCCTCAATTTTAGCATTGGACTTCTTTAAATAATCATCTTGACCACTGAACAATGCTTCTAACTCTATAGGACCCTTAGGGATATGATTAGAATTCAACTGTACAACCTCATTTTTAAAAATAGTGTCCTTATCATCTATTACCTCAACCAAAGCATTACAATCAACATGTTGGCTTTCATAATGGTCCAAGCACTGAATAAATTTGAGTATATCTTAATCATTCTCAAAAAATTTCTAGTTGTAAACATTATCAGGTATAATTGGCTTACTCTTAACTTCCAAATGTTAAGAATGGGAACATTGAGGGTGGGGGGGGGGGGGGGGGTGAATCAGTGTTCTATAATTAATGTTTTTCTACTTCCTTAAACTTAGCTCAATTAATTAAGTACTGAAATGAATAGTAAAGAAAATGAAACATTCAACCATAACACATAACACAAGATATGTTTACGAGGAAACCTTGGCCAGAGGAAAACTCTGATGGGAATTAATACCCATGAATAATTGTACTAATCTTATGAACTTGTTAATGTTCCTTTTCCCTATTAGGAGAAGTCATTATAATACTGAGTATAATGAATTGGTTAAGAGTCTAATAGAAAAAACCCTATTAGGGGTGGAAGGCTCACTGCCAGAGCTCACTGCTCAATGAAGAAGGCTACAACCTCCTGGTTATCAGATACACACTATATCTAGAATGGTGAACTGTTGCTTTGACACTTCTGTCTGATCAGTTCCTTTTGTGCACTGTTTCTCTAACTTCCTTTAGAGATTTATCTCATACTGACTGAACTTTCATACTTCTACTCTTATATATATCTGCCATACTCTATATCTTCTTCACTTCATCAAATACAAAAGAACATGTCATATATATACATGTTGAATGGGCGCAACCAAAACTAACTACTGTGTCAGCCTAAAACCTAACACATACAATGATTCCAAGTTAATTGGCTCAAGCGTGTTTACATACAATGATAATAACATGTTTACATTATTATTACAATAGGTGCATAGCCTTTACAAAACAAAATGATACACACTAACAAAAAACTATCCGTCGGTTTCATGCTCTATTATGCTTTGTCGCTTAACTGCCAGTGTCACTTAGACTTGTTGTCACTTATCCATACTATCAAAACTAACCATACATTCTTATACTTAGCATATAAAAATACTCAAAAGCTTATATCCAAGGGTGCATACCAAAACTCAGTCATACACATGTGCGTCGATGCTTTGATCATTAGGTGCTTCTCTATCTTCTCTGTCTTCCATACTTAGCCAAATTATGATCTTCCAAGTTAGTGTGCTGACTACAAAACTTCCTATGACTTTGTTTCCATAATGAAAACATAAAACTTAGTCATATATACTAAGTAAAGTCAACTTTCCAACAATCTCCCCCTTTGTCATTAATGGCAACAAAGGAATGTGGCAAAGTTGCTAAACTTAACTTACACAAAAAACTTGCTATCAAACTGTACATCATATCTTATTATTCTTTATACACTACTATCTCCTCTTCTATCTCCTTTATATCATATACACTATCCCCCCTTTGACATTAATGACAAAAGTACTCAAAAATGAAAACTTCAAGTACTTACATAGAAAATACATCAGGGTATGCAATTTGAAGGTTTTTTATTTCTTGCTGCCAAAAAACCTTAAGTGCATCAACTGTGTGAAGATGGGTGCATAATGCATAAGTGAGCTTCTCCATCTTTTCTAAATCTATGCAGGGACCTTTATCATATGTTACAATTGTCACATCTATCTGCTTGATGTTCTAATTCAGTACATCTAGTGAGGGCGCTAGTGCATTTCTTAGCTGTGCTTGTCTAGCCCTTAATTTTTCCATCTCTTTTTCTACCATCTTGATTTTATCTATCTGACCTTGATAAATATTGTTGCACATATTTATGTCTTGGGAGGGATCTTCCACTGATTTTCTTACTGCTTCCATCAAAGATTCTGCTTCCTAAATATTTTTAGAGATGTCTGCAGTGAGTTTGTCCTTGTTCATGCAGTCAACAATTATCTTTCTTCCTTTTGCTGCTAACTCTTTCAGCATTGCTTGACCAATCTTTAGATAATTAAGGTGAAGTGAGAAATTATTTATCAATTCATTCAACCTTTTCTTGATATATTTCTCTTCTGCAATTTTTTATGCTGATTCTTTTAGACTTGAGAAATTTTCTTTGAAGCTTGATACGATGCTGCTAACATCATGTACTAAATGAAAACTAATCACTTCATTATCCTCAGGCAATAAACTGCTCAATATGCTGACTAATTCAACAAATAAAGGATTTCTCATTACGTGTTTTTCTTTGGCTTTCTCCATAGCCAATGCACTTATCTTCATCAAATCTTCTTCTCCCCATGAGTCTAGACTTGTTGTATCAGGTGTCAAACTTGACAACAATGATATAGATGACTTAGGAGTATGGAGTGTGTTTTGACTTACATCCATAAATTCACTTTTTACCTTCACTGGGATCTCAACAAAGGGCTCTTCTTTAGGTTCATCTTCCTTATGTTCTTCCTATCCTGTTAAGTCTTCAATTTGGACTTATTCTTACTGCATAGGTGATTCTTCACCACATAAGATATCAACCTCTTCAATACTTACAAAGGCTTCTTGAAACTTATCTAGATCTTTATATGTCACAACCATGGATATTTCAACATTATCAATCACAATTGTTTCATCCTTAGCTTTAGCCGTGGGTGCAGAATCCTGTGGACCTGTCATAGGTGCATTTGGGATCTTAGTTTGTTTTGCTTTCTTAAAGGGAACTTGGGTTGCAGGCATGGTAGGAGGATACATGTGTCTTTCCAAAAACACTTTTTCAAATGCCTTCTCTGTCTCCTTCGCAACCAACTCATAGTCTTTGTTCATTATTTGTAGAGTTCAGATTTTTGTTCTTAGATGTGGCTTTACCAAATATAACAATGATATCTTCTCTTCCAGTGAAAAAATAGGGAGGTTTTCATCCAGTGTCTTTTCTCTTATTCTCATATCCTCTTCAATAGCTTGTCTTTTCAAAGAGTCAAGTATATTCCATACTTGATCAGGAATGATTGTCTTAAGTTCCAAGACTAACTTTTTGAACTTAATCATATGCTTGATGATCATAGAATGAATTTCTAACTTGTCAATCTCATGATATTTATCATATAATTTTTCTATTTGATCTAACCTTCCTTCATCAATAACTCTAGTTCTCAAGACTTCTAGATTTGGTCTGAATCCTACCTCAGCAGGTGCTTGAGTGTTCTTTCCTTTGCTTCTAGTTGTCCTTGAGGATGGGAGGCTTTCACCGGTTTGTTTCTTCCTTCTATACATCTTGCTAGGCTTAGGAGGTGGAGTGGACTCCAGATCAATTATAGTTGTGGGCACGGAGGTGCTAACATTAGTCTTACTCTTCTTCTCCTTTGGATCATTAGATTTTCTATTTTCACTTCAGAAGATGAGTTTGTGCTCTCAAGCTACATATCAATCTTGGCTTCCCTTGCTTTATCTAAGTCTTCTTGGGTAACTCCATGAATTTTCACAATGTCTAAGGTAATTCAACTATATAAGATAGAGTCAACTTGTCTTGTCTTTTCTTCATAAGTTCTCCATCTAGGTTCATTGGGATCCTTAGGCACTGATAGGAGGACTTGTGCATATACTTCCAAAATGTGTTCATCAACTTCATACCCAAGTGGATGATTCCACTTTGTCCTAGGCTCAACTGCTTCCATACATGTAGTGTTTGTTCCACCATGAAGTAAATGTTGTCCTTTTATTTCTCTACTATCTTTTCAGGTATCCTATACCTTCTTAGCATCTTAATTCTGAATGTCTTAATCTCCAATTCCATGTAATCCTTTAGGGTGCTCTCTAGTGTTGCCTTGAATGAAATTTGAGGCAATGTAGGTATACTCTTGTCTAGATAGAGATCAGATACCTTACCAACTATATGAAAGTACATGTAGGTGATTAATGAACCAAATTTGAATACCTTGCTCTTATCATGTTTTATGGCTCTTATGTTGTCTAACAACTGTGTGTGTAGGATCTCAAAAAGGTTAAACTCTCCATTATATTTCACTATCCTTATAGCTGCCATAATAGTCACTGTGGATACACTGTTCACTCTGTTAGCATGCTAGAACTTGTAACCAAGTATCATAGCCATGAGTTTTATGTCTTTCTCCTCAATGGGATCAATTGTCATGATGCGCTTATCACTCTTGGACTCACATGCCTGCTCAACCTATTTTTTGACATCTTTACCTGATGGAAGAATGGTACTAGTCTTAGAAAGTTCAGTCATCTCATGAACGAGATTAGTAATTATGCGAATAGGGACTTCTCCAATCCAAAACAAGTCATCATGAATCTTGCTAAGCAATATCTTGATCCATTTCAATTCATAGAATTCATACGCTGTCGCATACTCTATGATAGGTTTATTTGTGAAGTGCACAAATTCATCCTTGAATGTGAAATTTGGATTAACCATAGATTCAAGGTGTGACCTTATCCTATCTACTCCTACAGGATCCTTCTTACAATAGATGTAAGTGTGAATACCTTCAACATGCACAACTCCCATCAGAGTTCTAGAAAATGCTCCTTCTAAATCATCTAGCATTGAATTAAATGGATTATTTTTTAATACATATCTTTTCCTTTATGTGAAATCAAAGACTACTGGAGTTTCCATTACTTGCTTCAATGCTTAAGTAGGGTTCCAAAGGGTTTCTGAAATGATGCATCCAAGCTAGGGTTCCGTAACAATTTTAACACTTCTTTGCTAATGAAAACAACTTCAATCCTTCAATACTTGTTGCTATGATATCCTGTGCTCTCCAAAGGCTTGATCTCAAATGAAAAAGTGAGGATACTAGATCTTCAGTGACTAATAAATCAACTTTCTGCAATTAATGCTTGCCACTGTAACATGGGTTGCAAAAGTGAATTCCAATCTCCATTCTTGCTGTCAATCAGGCTGTGTGCTCTTGCATACTACATCAACTAGCAACCAAATAACTAAAACCAAAGGCACATACTTTGAGGGTGAGTATACCAGTCGCATAGGGGTCTAGAGACTATCTAGCTCCCCCTATGACTATGAGGGTCATTTATCTAGAAGTAGAAGGTGTGTCCATTGCGGATGCATCCACTACTTTTTCATTGACATTATCTTTCTTTACTTCCATCTAGATCTTGCTCGCATCTTCTGTCTTTCACAAAATTGACTTCTCTAGATTCATCCAATATTGATCCTTGAGACTTATTACATCTTTCTTGACTTTGTGCTTGTGATCTGTAAAACTTTGAGATGTGTCAAACCTTGTTACAAGAGTGACAAATGACTAGGGGCCTTATATTCCTCGGTGCATTGATGTGAGTTACCATACTACATTGTCTAGTTGTGTGACCATTGTAATTGCATATCTGACATTTGATGTTCTAAGGAATTCTAGAATTTTGCTGTGGTTGATTTCTATGATTGTGTTGTGTTTGACTTCTTTGATTTGATCTATAATTCATAGCTCTATGACCAAATTTATTGCATGAATAACAATAACCATTGAAAGGTCTTACTTCTTTACAATCTCTTTCTATATGTCCATGCTTGTTATAGGCATAACAAGTTCTATTTACTGGCTTGCATTCATCTTTAGGTGGTTCTTATTTAGCTTCAGTATGATTTCCAGTCCTCTTAGCTTATGTAGATTCTTCAGGTGCTTTCAATCTTTCTTGCATTGCATTGATTCAATTTGTGCTTCATTGAATCCAATACCACTGGAATCTCCTTTAATCCTTTATTCATATAACTAAGGGTCTAATAGATCAGCACTTGTGTGCAATTTGTCAATATGGTTCTTGGCTTCTGTTAATTCAGATTCCATCTTTTTCTTGATGTTTTCTAACTCCAAGATTTTCATGTTTTCTTGCATAAGTTCTTCATCCAACTGTTTGTTTTCTTTGATCTGTTCTTCATAGGCTTCCTGATTATTAGTTAGCTTTTCATCTAAATCTTCAATCTAATCCTTCAGAGATGTGTTTTCTTCATTCAAATTTTTGACCATTTTTCCCAAATCATTGGTTGAACAATCTTTCAAATCTTTTCTTAGTTTCTTGACGAGTACTTGTGAGCCACTGACCTTCAATTTTAGTTATTCAATTTCCTTTTCAACTCTATCAAGATCTTCAAGAGCTACTTCAAGATTTTTCTTTAGATGTTTCACTTCAGTTGTATCCATGATCTCCTCAAGTGGTTAAACTTATCTTAGAGGACCAAAGCTCTGATACCAATTGTTAAGAATGGGAACACTGGGGGGGGGGGGGGGGTGAATCAATGTTCTATAATTAATGTTTTTCTTCTTCCTTAAACTTAGCTCAATTAATTAAGTACTAAAATGAATAGTAAAGAAAATGAAACATTCAACCATAACACATAACACAAGATATATTTATGGGGAAACCTTGGCCAGAGGAAAACCCTGGTGGGATTTAATACCCATGAATAATTGTACTAATCTTATGAACCTATTAATGTTCCTTTGCCCTGTTAGGAGTAGTCATTACAATACTAAGTACAATGACTCAGTTAAGAGTCTGATAGAACAAACCCTATTAGGGGTGGAAGGCTCACTGCCAAAGCTCACTACTCAATGAAGAAGGCTACAACCTCTTGGTTATCAGATACACACTATATTTGAAATGGTGAACTAATTCTTTGACACTTCTATCTGATCAATTCCTTTTGTGTGATGTTTCTCTAACTTCCTTTAGAGATTTATCTCATACTAACTAAACTCACATACTTCTGCTCTTATATATATCTTCCATACTCTATATCTTCTTCACTTCATCAAATACAAAAGTGCATGTCATATATATACATGTTGAATGGGCACAACCAAAACTAGCTACTGTGTCAGCCTAAAACCTAACACATACAATGCTTCCAAGTTAATTGGCTCAAGCGTGTTTACATAAAATGATAATAACATGTTTACATCATTATTACAATAGGTGCATAGCCTTTACAAAAAAAAATGATACACACTAAACAAAAAACTATTTGTCGACTACATCTACTCTGTTGCTTAACTACCAGTGTCACTTAGACTTGTTGTAACTTATCCATATAATCAAATCTGACCATGCGTTCTTAGACTTAGCATATCAGAATACTCAAAAGCTTATATCCAAGGGCGCATACTAAAACTTGGTCATATAGACATGTGCCGATGCTCTGATCATTAGGTGCTTCTCTGTCTGCTCTGTCTTCCATACTTAGCCAAATTATGATCTTCCAAGGTAGTGTGCTGACTACAAAACTTCATATGACTTTGTTGCCATAATGACAACATAAAACTTAGTCATATATACTAAGTAAAGTCAACTTTCCAACACAAAATTGATACCCCAATTAAGGTCAAATTATCATTTTTCAAAGCCACATTTGCTAGAAAATCAACCATATTATTTTTTGACCTTTTTATTCATTTAATATTGAAGGTATCAAATAATTCAATCTGATCCCAAACAACATGCTCACAAAATTTTAATCTATCATTTTTTACAACATTCTGAGATCTTACATGTATCAGTACCAACTCAGAATCCCCAAAAAACTTTAAAAGACTTGACACCATGCCTATTTGCAATGTCCAACCCTAAAAGCAAAGCCTCATATTCAACAATATTATTTGTACATTGAAAGGACAACAAGAAAGAATATTTGAAAGTATTACCTGATGGAGAAATAAATAGGATACCAGCTCCTGGCCCTGCTTTTGAGAAAGCTCCATCAAAGTACATTTTCCATAAGACACTCTTTTGTGATTTCAGTTCTTTCACCAATGGATCAGTATTTCTGCATTGTGGAAGTATTTTCTCAACTCTAAAATTATCCATATCAACATCTACGTAACAGTTGAGCATATTACTCTACACCTTTTCAACATTTACTAGTGCACATGGCTCCCTATACAACTTTACCTCATTCCCATTTAATGTGATTATTGCATATGACAAATCTAAATGTACATGCCTTCCAACTGCTACAACCTAGTGTCTGACAAAAATATGCCATAATGTGGTTGGGTATCCACAACAACAACATCCATTTTATAAGTTTCCTTAGGGAATGCAAAAATATTAACTTCAACTCCTTTTAAGGTTCCAATCATAGGGACCTCCCTATTATCTATAGCATAGAAGCTCCCAAAATAAGTGTCTACTTCCATTCCCAATCCCTTCATCACTGCATATGGCATTACATTTGGTGTAGCACCAGAATCTATCATACAATTTTTTACAACCTTGTTATTTATGAGAAGAGTCACATAAAAGGGATCAACCTGTGAAGGATCTTAGGTAATTACATTTCCCACATATATGATAGGGACATCTTGCTTAGAGTTAGTCTTCTTTTCTTTATTCTTCATTTTATTATCATAAGGGATATCTATTAGCCCTATCAATAATGACAATCTTGCCTCCCTGTGTTCCTTAATCTTCAACATTTCTATTAAAGGAACTGAAACTTTCATTTGGGTAAGATCACGTTTCATATCAAATGTAGGTAATTCTAATACAGTATTAGTAGTGTTCTTACCTTTATTTAACTTGTCAAACATACCTTTCTTATCAAACTTCACTTGCTTCTTTTCTCCTTGAGTAGAAGAGGATTCTCCTTGTTTAGCACTTTCTTTCTTGTCTTTATCTTTACTTGGAGACTTAGCAGCAATCTTGGAGGCATTTTCCTTAATAAACATGGAGCCTAGTTTATCTTGATTAGGCTCCACCTTCCTACTCTTCAAATTATAAGCACTCCTAGTTTGGTTAATTGCTGCTACAGTATGGGATATTTTTTATTCTTCACAAGGAAATCTAAAATGGGGATATTTCTTTTAATCACCCACAACATTTATAGTACTATTTAGCACATCACTAGCTTCATATTCTGAATCAGAAAATACTTGATGTTGGTACCCTTGGCACAGTCTTGTTCGAATGTCCACATCTACAACTAGCTCTTCATCATCAGAAGAACACAGATCACTAGACCTCTTGAAAATGAACATATTTACAACTAGGTCTTCTTGTTCTAAATTGTATTGTTCAACATCATCCATATGTTCTCCTAATGCTTGGGAAAAACACATTGGAAGGGAGAATGAGGCATGTTGCAAGTAGCACACCAAGGAGTATTCTCTACATTGTGGGTATTATTTCTTTTCAAAGGGTTAGGGGTTTCCTTATTCTTCTGGTTCTCTTGATTTTCAGAAATAGGCTTACCATATTTCTAATTTCTTTTATAAGGCCTAACACATAAGTTTGAAAATATTTTATACCTTTGATACTGATGCCTATTTTCATAAGATCTTTTAACATTTTTCTCATTTTTTGCAGTCTGGTCTTTTAACACATGCATCAACTTATCAACCTTATCCTCCTCCTTGTTTGGCCTACTTTCTTATCCTTTTGTATCTTTCCACAACCTTCCATCTTCTCCTTTTACCATCTTCCTGGATGATTTTATATTTCTCTCAATATTAATAGCCATCTTGAAATCCTCCCTCAAAGTTTTTGGGTTTTTATCCCTCAAAAGATATGACATCTTTCCATCTACTGCATTATAGTATGTTGTTAAACATACTTCCTCATCCAGTCTCAAGACTTGGAATAACTTATTCATGTCCTTTTGAAATCTATTGTTGAAATCTTCCATACCTTCATTTGGGAATTTCTTGATATTGTTAAACTCATTTAACATAAAACTTGAGTTAACATGTGTTACAAGTAGCAGTTTTCATTGCACCAAAAGATTGACCTGTTAATGCCCAATACAACCACTAGACTTATAAAAGATACACGAGGTGGTTAATCCATGTCGTGAACCCTGCGAGGGACATTGGCCCACTATTAAAAATCCCCCTCCCAGCGTCACTCATCTTGGCTTGGATGGATTTGATCCTGTGACCAAGATCTGATACCACTTGTTACAAGTAGCAGTTGTCCTTGCACCAAAAGATCAACCTATTAATGCTCAATACAACCAATAGACTTATAGAAGACACAAGAGGTGGTTAAGCCATGTCGCGAACCCTATGAGCGATGCTAGCCCACTACCAACAACATGTTCACCATATTGCTCCTTAAAGCATCTGAAAAATTCATCCCAAGATGCTACACTATTTTCAGGCAATCCTCTATACCAGTCCCTAGCATATTCATTCATAGATTGAACAAACAATTTCATCACTATATCCTCATGCTCAATCTCAAAATCATTCATCTTATCGGTAAAGGCTTTAAGGTGTTCTTCACAAGTAATAGCATTATTTACACTAAACTTAGGGATCTTGTCTCTTACCTTGTTTGGGATGACATTTGGTTGCTAGGAATCCCATCAAAAAATAATGGATGATATCTATCCAAATGGATAGGTCTTCCTTGAAAATTTCTAGTAGCATTAGTTTCACTGGTTTCAACTACAACACCCTGATTTGTCACATTTCTAGCTACACCACTAGTAGGATGAACAATGAAAAATTGAGCTGGGCCAGAAGTCTAAACATTTTGGCAGAGAACATTTGTTAGCACATTTTGTACCAGACCAATGTTTTGGGGACCTTGACTAGGGCCAGCTGCTTGTGATCTTTTTGTTATTCCAGTTGCAGTTTTTATTGCACTAGTTGTTGTAGTAGCATTCATAAAAGGATTTAGGAAGGCTATTTTCTTCTTCAACTCTACAACTGCAACCTCTAATTTAGCCTTCTCTAACTTCTTGGGAAGGTCCTCCTTAGCTTGCATTTCCCTCTCCAATTCTAGATCCAATTGTGACATTCCACTAAGAATAATTTCTTTGGGCTTTGAATCTTCAATATGAATACTTGAAATTTTTTATTTTTCTTTCTCCTGGACAGTCATGTTTTCCTTTCTCCTAGAAATTCATGTTTTCCTTAAGTCACAAATCATTAGAAATTTGTTGAACCTTGGAAATATTTTCAACCTCCCAATCTTGTAAATGCCTTAACACGAGGCCTTCCCCCTCAAAATAATCTTTATTTGGTCTAGATTCACCTTGTTGTGATCTTTCTCTTAATGTATTCATATCCCCAAAGATCTCTTTATTCAAGACCTTCTACTTCTCATTTAAGGCCTTGTCATTTTCCTCATGTTGTGTAGTGACTCTTAACATTCATTCCCTTTCAAGAAATAACTCACAAATTTATTTCTCTCTTTCTTTTTTCTTATTCTGCACATCTAATCTTCATTATCTCTCCCTTCTTCTCAGAGCCAACACCTCTTCATAGAGGATTCAAAATCATACTGAGTTGAATTAGAGTTCTCAGTATCATCTAGGTTAACCAAAACATGAATTCCTTGGCCTCTCACTGGGTAAGAAGGTTGATCCATTAGATTTGGGGATGCCTCACTTTGCTTTGACACACTATTACGTGTATGACCCTAAGTCCTTACCATATTTGTATCAACTCTCCTATATTGGATATGACTGACACCCTTACTTTGAGGCCTATCTTCAAGAGTATCAAATATGTGAGTTAACAAAGGTTCACTATCCGATTTTGAATGTATAGAAGATGTTGAGGATTTTTTAGGTACTGGGGTCAAATTACTACTCCTAAGCATCCAGGACACACCGGAACCTAACTCAACTCAATTTGACCAATCTCTCCTAGTATTCCTAGGAAGTTCACCTTCTAGAGAAACCTTGGGATGTTTCTTGAGGTAACACCTAGTGTTCTCTTGAGGATTCATTAAGAACTAATGCACGAGACTATCTCGTGCTATAACTTGACACTGTTATAATAATAAATGCATAGTCACAACCTACAAAAAATATGGGGAAATACATTTTTTTGAAATGATACATGAATGCAAAATATGACACTTAAAGACTTAAACCAGCCATTCGCGTCCCTAGTAGAGTCACCACTTTTGTTGGAGCTTTTTCTTGCATATTACTATATGAAAAATAATGCCTATGACTCTCTATAACCCAACTCCAAATCTGGTAAGAAAATATCTAATCTAATGAGGATTAGATCCTCCTTCACTTTGAGTTCCATAGGCTCAGGTGGGTGTACCTTCTTGACTTACCCTTTTTCAAAAAATATCACAGTGGATATGTGTCCCTTAACATATTTATTTAACATTCGTTGCACAAAACAAGTAAAGATTTGAATTAATTGTAAATATTTTCCTAGAATTCTGGAACCTAACCAGTGCTAAAATCCTAGGGCACGGATTCTAAATCAACATACATCCACTAAAACATATCATTTAAAAATACTCCAAACCAATGAAAGATAGCTATGCCTTACATGCAACTTCCAACAATTATTTACAAAATCATCAGATTCATATGTATTCTCTAAAATCGTCTGGAATCATTTTCAAGACTTATACTTCACTTGAAAGAAACCTAAAAACCATTTCATAATTTACCTTATAAATTGATGAATCAGAAATACTTTACAATTATAATTAACAATAATTAAATCAAAACATATGAAGACAATCATATATTGAAAAGAGGCTCAAACTTTATTTTCATTGATATATCTTTTCTTCAGTACATTCAAGAAAAATGAAGTACACTAAAATTAGGACAAAAGTCTCAAATGAGTGTTGCATTTACTATTGTCTAATTGTCTTACAATTATTTTTTCTTTCTATGTATATCACTGGCAATCTTGGAATCATGTTATGACTCAAGATGCAACAAGCTTCAGATTTCTAGGATAAATACAAAAAGGGTTACAACAAGGAATCATCTCCTTTTATAAAAGCTCACACTAGAACCACTACGCATGGAACTAGATTTAAATAACCTTGTAGGATAACATGATGGCACCATTTTCTAGGAATATTCAGAACAAATTCAATGATTGCAATAAATGGTCTTAGTCACTTTTAAATAATTGACCTCTCTAGCTCAATGATTTGGTTCCATGTGTTCCTCACTCCTCTGTCTCCAATGATGGGTCATCGACAACTAGATTTCTCTTCTTCTTCTTCAAGCTTCTATCCAACTCTTCCACATCTTCATCAGATGGCCACTCAAAAGATTTGATATCATTCAACTATTTGACTACTTTATCCCATCTGGAGTTTGTTATAGCTTTGGCATCAATTATAAACTTTGCAAAACCTATCTCAACCTTGAACACAACATCCAATACTTTTTTGAAGGCCTCCACGGCTAAAGTGTTGCCTGTAGTTATAAATGATTCCCCTTTTTCCATTATGGCATTAAACTCTCCACTCCATACAATATTTTCCTTTAAGTTTCCATTATCATCATAAATTGGGGCAACATATGGGCTATAGCTAGAAACAAAAATATTTAACTTCAACTTAACCTGATTGGCCTTACTCTTGAAAAATGAGATAGATGAATTGATTGCATCAATCATTTCTCTGGTATCTGTGATTGTCTCTGGAAAATCAGGTATGTATTGTTGCACTCCCTCCAATTTTTCAAACAAGGCTCTCCTATCTGACCATATAGTAAAGATTGGCTCCAAGGAAGCCAGAGAATCTCTGATGTCTTTCTCTACTTTATGTAATGTGATGTGTGATTTGTGCAAAACATCAATGCTTGTTTTGATTTTCTGCATAGGTTATACATCAGAAAGGACTTCTACATCAATACCTAAATAAATTTGTGCATCTACTAATGCATATCTCATTTCCTTGTGCTCTTTTGACTATGTTAACTCCTTGATCTTTTCTTTTATTGTATCTAATTTCTCCTAAGTGTGATCACATTTCACTATTACCTCCTCATATTTCTTGGCCACACCAATTAACTAATGGTATGTCTCTATATATCTCTTTGATATCTATTCTATCTTGGCCAAGTTTAGGAAAGACAATTGCTGCATAGTAGAGGAAACCTCAATGCCACCTGTATTCTCCAAATTCTTAATTATTTTATCTTCTCTCTTGTCCTATTGGATATTGACTACATGAGGATTTTTAATGGAGGGTGCCAATTGTCATAATGTAACAATTTTTGACTTAGGATAAAATAATGATCCTCTAACTATATCACCTATCTCCACCTCTATTCTGAATAATGGATCTGGCTGCTATTTAATCCAGTCAATTAAAAATGCATATTGAAGTTCCAATGTGGTAGTAGTAACATGTCACTCCTCTTTACTAATTCTTTGGTCTGATCCTTAATGATATGCTCAGATTCAAAAACATATTCATGTAAGGCCTTTATGATTTGTTCTTTCTTTTCTCCATCATCACCTTCAAAAGTGAGATTTGACCTTAGCTCCTTTTCTTTAAGTGCATACGTCATGCTCTTGAATTCAAGAGTTTTGATGAATTAGTCATCCTTCATAAATTCTCGGGCCTCTAGTACTTGTTCATATGGCCTCAAAACCAATGATAATTCTAAAACTGAAACTTTCTCCTCATCAAAAGGGATGTCAGTCAATTTATTTTTGATGTTCTTGAAGTAGGGGCCTTGTCTAGGGACTATTGCACTAGCTCTATTACTTAGATTTTTTTCTCTGGCCCTCACTCTCTCCATATCCCCCATTGGATCATGTGAAGATGACTCTTCTTTCTTTTTTCTACCAACTTCCTCCTCAGAATTGACATCCATTGTTTCCTCTTGCAACATAACCTCCTTGGATTTTTGAGCCATCAACGACTCATAGGCATCTATTATTTTTTAAAATCTATCTAGGTATGGAGTATCAAGGAAGAAACTTGAGAATGAATCATCCATTTATTTTAACTCATTTTCCACTCTCACCAAGTCTCCCCACTTCTGACCCCTTTCAACAATTTCATCTAAAATTATCCTATTTTTGATCATATCATTGTATTCAAAGGGCTCATGGTCTTTTACCTTTTGAAAGAAAGGAATCATCTCCTTTCATTCCTTTTTGATAAAGCCCTTAGAGTCACAATACCTAGACATAACACAAGGCATCCTAAAATTCCTTAAGAACTCACTCATCTAATCTAGGGATTTCTTCCCTATTGTAAAATAATGCACTCCCCATAATATAGGTAAAAATGTGCCTTTCTTATGCCCCTCTAATAGGTATTTATCTACTAGAGTGAATTTCCAGATAAAATCAATCCATACTATTATTTTTACATTATCAAACAAGTAAAAATCCCCCCAATTATGCAAAAGAGGCTAGTTATCAATGAACTACCTAGGTCTAAATACTTTTCTAAGTCTCCCTACTAACCTCTCAATTGGGGTTCCTAAAATAATATATAGGGGTTGAACATTCCAATTTTGAAAATAATTGAAATTTGACATACAGAATGAACTGTCCCAAACCTGGGTCCACCTTTGAACTGGTTGTAAACAATCAAACTCATACCTAAAAAACTCCAACTCGTCATCCATGCTTTGGTGGTTTTAGTACAAGATCAGGTGCATTAAGAGTGAGTAATGCTTGAATCTTATTTGAGAGGGTTTCTTAGCTACCACTATCTTCTTCAACCCTTCATGAATTTTTCTCACTATCCAACCAAAATACTCATAATCTTTATTAACATGTGAATTCTCAATATCCATGGATATTTGCAATAGGTTCATAGTCATAGTTCTATCACCCTTAATTTCCAACATCTTGCAGAATTCATAGACTATACATTGGAAGAAGAGTTGAGATTTTGTTAAATCATAGGGAGGCATCAACTCTTATAGAATGATCACCCTTTTGTCTTCTTCCTTGGGAATGAATTTAGGCATGACATTCTTCTTGATAAATTTGTGAAAGTTCTCAAAGTACACCTTTTATTTATCCAGTTCAATATCAATGCACATTGCACTAGTGATATTAAAAGCTTCCACTATGCTAGCCCTATCAATCCTAACAAGCTTAGATATATCCTTCTTTCTTATTACTCCAGTCATAGCATCATACTTTCTTTCTAACTCTCTCAACAACTCCACATCCATGTATACACATGGGAAAATTAGCTTTACGAGACCCAAACCTCAAGGGTTTGAGATAGGGACTCCTTTAACCCTATCCTCCCATAAAAAGTGGAAGATAAATACACCACTCATGCCAAGAGTGTCAACATTCTTGCATTGGCCCCATGAATCTTGCCACTGAAATTCATTTGTAACATTTGAATTTGAACATCCCAGGAGAAACCTAATAAACTCATCAGACAATCTACTACCCTGATCCTTCTTGGTGAGTGACCTAGTGGTTGATTGACTCATCTTGATATGCTTCTAAAACCTGCAACTACTTGAATTCTAGCTCTACAATCAAAATCTTCTTGTTAGGAATGGGAACACTGAGGGGGGGGGGGGTGAATCAGTGTTCACTATATTTAATCTTTTCACTTTACTCTTGAATATTAACTTGAATGCTTAACTATTGAAATGAACATCAACATAAAAAAGATACATAAACACAACACATAACACCAACATGGTTATGGGGAAACCCAAATAGGTAAAAACCCTGGTGGGAATTGACACCCACTAAGAACTACACTAGTGTCTTATGATCCTTGTTAGAAGATCTGCAACCCTATTAGGAGTTTTTCTTTACAATGCTTTTAGTAAAGTGACCTTGTCAAGGGTCAGACCCTATTAGGAGTCTTTTACAAAAACCTTGTTAGGGGTGGGGACACACTATCATAGAGCTCACTGCTCAAGTGGTGAAGGCTACAACCTTCTAATCTCATATACACACTATATCTGTTGGATGAACTAATACTATGACACTACTTGTCTGATTAGTTCCTTTGATGTGCTGATGCTTTAACCTCTTGCAAAGCTCTAATACATTCTTACTACTCTTCATACACTTCTTCTCTTCTTATCTTATCTCTATTTCAACTTCCATACTTTATTACAAAGGTGAATCTAATACTTATATGCGCTACCAAAATAATTAACTAGGTTGGCTTGTAACCGATTACATACAATGCTTCCAAGTGAATTGGCTCAAGTGTGTTTACAAAAAAACATAATTACATGTCTAAAAATTAATTACAATAGGTGCATAGCCTTTAAAAAACAATAATATCATCCCTAATCAAATTACCAACAATCGGCTGCATACTCTGTTCTATTCTGGCATTCACTGTCTGTGCTACTTCAATTGTCTATATCTTTGCCATACTATATCTTCTGATCATGTGATCTTAGACTTAGCATGAATAAAATCTTACCAAATTATCTTCTAGGGCACATACCAAAACTTTATCGTACGCACGTGAACTAATGCTTTGATCTAATGGTGCTCTTTTAACTGTCCAGTGTTTTGTACTTAACCAAATTCTAATCTTCTGATAATGTGCGCTGACTCCAAAACACTATATTACTTTGTTTCCATAATGAAAAAAACTAAATCTATCATATAAAATAGTGTATTCAACTTGCTAGCAATCTCCCCCTTTGTCATTAATGGCAACAAAGGAATATGGAAAAGTTACTAACTGTACCCTTATACAAAAACTCTTTAACATACTCTAACTTATATCTCCCTTATACTCTTTGCTATGCATCTTCTTTATAGGACTCCATATTCTATACACTAATCCCCCTTTGACATTAATGACAAAGGTGCTCCAAAAATGTATCTATAAGTACTTACAAAGTTAGGACATCCAGATATGCTATCTGCAAATTTTGGATCTCTTGTTTCCAGAATGCTATCAGTGCATTGACAATTTGTAGATGGGCACATAAGGCATATTGCAGCTTCTCCATCTTCTCCAAGTCTATACTAGGACCTTGATCATATGTCACCATAGTTGCATCTATCTCCTTGATGTTTTGATTATGAATATCTAGAGAGGGCATAAGAGCATTCCTGACCTGTGTCTGCCTTGCCCTTATCTTAGACATCTCTTTCTCTACCTTTTCTATCTTGTCTATCTTCCCCTAGTATATATTATTGTGTATGTTCACATCAGTGGAGGGGTCTTCTACTAATTTCCTTACTTTGTCAATCATTGCTTTTGCCTCTTGGATTCTCTTGTAGTGATCAGGAGTTAGTTTATCTTGATTCATACAATCTACAATGATCTTCCTTCCCTTTGCAAAAAAATCCTTCAAAGATGCTTGACCAAACTTTAATGAACTTAGGTCAAGTGAAAAGTTACTAATCAGTTCACTCAATCTCTTTTTCATGTATTTCTCTTCTGCTACTTGAGATGCAGATTCTTCCAAGCTAGAGAAGTTAGTCTTGAAGTTTGTCAAAATGTTGCTAACATCATCAACTGAATGAACCTTTTGTACCTTGTTTTCTGCTAGCAATAGATTATTCAGAATGTCTATTGACTCAAAAAATAGATTATTCCTCATTACCTGCTTCTCTTTTTCTTTTTCCATAGCCAAGACATTGATCTTGATCAGGTCTTCTTCTCCCCAAGAGTCCAAGCTAGTGGTGTCTGGTGTCAAGATTGACAACAATGATGCTGAAGGTAATGGAGTGATAGGAGTGTTGTCTATCACTTCTTGTTTTATCTTCATAGGTATTTCAATAGATGGCTCATCTTTTGGTTCACTTCCTTTTACCTCTTCTGCTTATTCCGTCTCTTTCTCTTCTTCTTCACCTGTCAAATCTTCTATTAGAACTTCTTCTTGTAGCTTGGGTGAATTGTCACTACATAGAATTTTAGCTTCTTGTGTGCGCACAAAAGATTCCTCAAACTTGTCCAAGTTATTATCTATGGCTACCATTTTTATCTCCACATTATCAATAAAGATAGTATCATCCTTTTGTGTCTCTGTCATGGGCACAAAATTCTCTACCTTTGTAGGTGTTACCACTGTAGGTGCTAAATCTTGAGGACCTGTAACTTGTACATTTGTGATCTTTGACTCCTTAGCTTCCTTTGAGGGTGCTTGAGTTGTGGGTGTAGTAGGTGGATACATGTGCCTGTTTAGAAAAACTTTCTCAAAGGATTTCTCTATTTCCTTAGCTACCAACTCATAATTTTTGTCCTTATATGTAGTGTTCTTGTCTTAGTTCTAAGGCACAACTTCCCCAAATCTAACAACAAGGTTTTCTCTTTGAGAGAACATACTAGGAGGCTTTCATCTAGAATCTTTTCTCTTATCCTTATATCCTCTTCAATAGCCCATCTCTTCAATAATTCCAAGATATCCCACACATTGTCTAGAATCATTGTCTTTAGTTCTAGGACTGTCTTTTTGAACTTTAGCATATGTTTGATAATCATTCCATGAATTTATGATTTGTCTATTTCACTGTATTTCTCATAGAATTTGCCTATCTGATCAATTCTACCTTCCTCAATAATCCTTGTACTGAACAATTTAAGACTAGGTCTGAAAACTACTCATGGAGGTGCTTGAGTGTTCTTTTTCTGACTCCTTGTTGTTCGCGAGGATGGGTGGCTTGAACCTGTCTCCTTCTTCCTCTTGGTTATTGTCTTATACTTGGGAGGGGATGATAGATCAATTGGTTCCTTCAGTGTAGGAGGGATAACATCTATTTTACCTTGTTTGTCCTTTGGATCATCTATCTTTTCAGTCTTGATCTTCTTCAACTTAGGATCATCTTCCTTAGCTTCTGCTATAGATGCGCTCTCAATCTACAAAGCAATATTTATTTCTCTTGCTTTGTCAATATCTGCCTAAGTTACTCCATGAATTCTGAGCATCTTAGAAGTAATCTTTGATGCTTTCCTTTTTGTTGCTGCACTGTTAAGAACTGCATCAACTTCTCTTGTCTTCTCTTCATAAGTCCCCCATCTAGGTTCATTAGGGTCCTCAGGTGTTGATAGTAGCACTTGTGCATAGGCTTCCAAGATTGGTTCCTCAACTTCATACCTAAGTGAATGGATCCACTTTGTTCTTGGCTCAACTGCTTCCATACAAGTTATATCAGTTTCTACCATAAAGAAAATGTTGTCCTTGTACTTCTCTACAATACTCTATGGTATTCTATACCTCATCTACATTTTGACCCTGAATGTCTTCAATTCTAGCATTATGTAATCCTTCAATATGCTCTAAGTAGATACCTTGAGAGATATTTGAGGCATTGTAGGCATACTCTTATCTAAGTATAAATCTGAGACCTTTCCAACTATATGGAGGTACATGTAGATAATCAAAGACCCAAACCTGAATATTTTGGTCTTATCATGTTTAATGGCTCTAATGTTATCAATTAGCTGTGTGCGCAAGATCTTACATAGATTGAACTCACCATTTTCTCTTACAATTATGATTGCTACTAAAATAGTGGCTGTGGACACACTATTTACCTTGTTGGTGTGCTAAAACATATAACCTAATATCATGGACATTAATTTGATGTCTTTTTCCTCTATAGGCTCAATTGTCATTCCGTGCCTATCACTTCTTGACATACATGCCTGTTCTTTAGTTTTCTCACATCCTTGCCTACTGGAAGAATGATGCCTTTCTTAGAGAGGCCTGTCATCTCATGAATGAGATCTCTTTTGATTCTTACTGGGACTTCACCTATCCAAAATAGGTCATCATGAATTTTGATGAGAAATATCTTTATCCATTCAGAATCATAAAACTCATATGCTATAGTATATTCAACAATGGGATGGTCTTCTAGATGTGTGAACTCATATAGGAAGGTTTTCTTTGGCTTTATCATAGTTTCAATGTGCGCTCTAATCCTATCACATCCAACTGGTTCTTTCTTGTAGTAAATGTATGCACAGATGTTTTCAACATGCATGACACCCATAGGGGTTTTGGAGAATGCACCTTCTAAGTCATCTAGGGTAGACTTAAAGGGGTGCCTCTTGAAAACATATCTTTTCCTCTTCGCAATATCAAACACAACAGGTGTAGCCATAAATTACTTGTTTATCACTTCAAATATGTTTCCAAGAACTTCTGAATCATCATGATAGATTAGGGCTTCGCAATCAATCAAACACACTCTTTCACTGGTGAATCGATCTTCAATACTTCACAAACAACTGCTAGGGCTTCTGTGATCTCCAATCACTCTAATTGATGCAAGGGTAGGGATCAAGAGGGTCCAAACTATGGTGTACCCTAATGATCCAAGCCTTCTCAACACATGCAGAAGCAAACAAACACAATAGTGAGAGAGAGAATGTAGGATCTTTCATATATTTTCATCAAATAGACTCATACATGCCAAGTTGTAAGGCCTTCTTGGTTAGGGATAGATATTAGAATCAATTAAAGAGTCCTCAAACATGTGAGGATCTATCCAAAATTCTACTTCTATCTTCTATCAAACTCCTATCTAAAACTCCTCTGAAAACTGCCTTAAATTCTAAACCAACAACTACATTTATACAAGAAGCTATCGAACTGAGTCAGCTTTCATATCCATAGTCAATGGAAGGAACAATCATATTTGGGACCACACACTTCCCAATGATGGATTCCAACATTAAATCCATGATCCAATATAAATGCACAAGTCGACCACAATAGAAACTAAAACTAAACCTGTTAGTGAGTAAGATAACCGAGCAACAAACAAGAAATGTCAAGTACCAGTGAAACAACCAACCACCCAGGAGATGACTAACCACACTCAGTAACTAAAGGAAACTAAAAAACTACTAACCAACTTAGTCAAAGCAGAAACCAAGCAACATAGACAAACTCCAAATTATTTTTGGTGACACGAGATTGCCAAGGACCCGAGATGCTCCTGCATCAGACACCTTGGGTTATTTTGAAATGATTCTCTGAATCATTTGGTAGGTCTAGTTTGAGTTGCATCCAACTTAGACTGTGAAATCCATGAACTGTCTTCCACCGGTCTATTCTTCCATTTTACCAGATATTCCATATACTATTTTCCTCTTGTGCTCTTGCCAACTCTTTCCTTCAAAATCTATTTAACTTCATCATTCTGCTTCTTAGGATATTCTATCGGTACTGTCACTTCTTCATCAGGTTCATGATACTCATACAAATTAGCAATGTTAAAAATAGGTGATATGTCCATGTCATCAGGTAACTCAATCACATATGCATTTCCACTATCAAATTTCTTCAAAATCTTGCAAGGTCCAAACTTCTTCATCTTCAACTTCCCATATGTTCCAACAAGAAATCAAACTTTCTTAAAATGAACCATTACTTCATCACCAATATCAAATGTTTTATGTCTTCTAGATCTATCAGCTCTGTCTTTGTATTTTTGATTATTGTCTTCCAACTTCAGTTTCACATCTTCATGCAATGTCTTCATGTACTCAACAAATTTTACTCCTTCAACACTTTTCTTATTCTCATCAGCAATGTCTCTCAAATCGGATATTCCTCTCGGTTGTGTGCCATTCACAATCTCAAATGGTGTCTTTCTAGTAATCCTATTCATTGAATTATTGTATGTAAAATCTTCTTGTGCCAATATAGAATCCCAATTACTCGGTGTGTCTCCAACTAAACATCTAAAAAGATTTCCCAAACTTCTGTTCACAACTTTAGTCTGTCCATTAGTTTGTGGGTGAAAGGTAGAACTATATTTCAACTCAGTGCCAAATTCCTCCCAAAGGGTCTTCCAAAAGTATCCAACAAATTTACTGTCTTTGTTAGAGATAATACTCCTCGGTAATCCATGCAATCTAAAAATTTCCTTAAAGAAAAGATCTGCTACATGTACTACATCTAATGTCTTTCTACAAGGTATAACTACAAAAAATTATACCTCAGTAACATGTAGAAAAGATTAGATATAGTAAAAGTTCCTCAGTAACTCAACTCCAATTGCACTTCCACTTGCATCACATTCCACTTGAAATACCTTACTGAAATCAAGTAATGACAAAATAGGTAATTCAGCAACCTTCTGCTCCAGAGTCTCAAAACTTTTGTCAGCTCCATGTGTCCACTTGAATTCTCTTTTGTCTCCTCTCATAGTCTCAGTCATAGAATTGCAAATTGAACTAAAATTTATTATGAACTTTTGGTAAAAACTTGCCAAACCATGAAATGATCTTACCTCACTAGCATTCATAGGTGTAGGCCAATTCAAAATACCTTCAACATTTTCAGGATCCATCTTCAAACCATCAGCTGAAATAACAAATCCCAAATACACAATCTCCTCTTTCATGAATGAACACTTTTTAAGATTTATCAGCAACTTTTCCTCTTTCAATTTCTGCAAAACTTGTCTAACATGTAAAAAATGTTCTTCTTTGGTCTTACTGAATATCAGAATGTCATCAAGATATACAATCACAAACTTACCCAAGAATTTCTTCAAAACTTCATTCATTAGCCTCATAAAAGTACTCGGTGCATTAGTTAAACCAAAAGGCACAACCAACCACTCATACAAACCTTCTTTTATCTTGAAAGTAGTCTTCCATTCATCACCTTCTTTGATTCTAATCTGATGATACCCACTTTTCAAATCAATCTTTGTGAAATACTTTTCTCCAGTCAAACCGTCCATTATGTCATCCATTCTCGGTATAGGAAACCTATACTTCATTGTTATCTTATTGATTTCTCTAGAATCAGTACACATTCTCCATTCTTCATTGGTGCTAATATAATAGGTACTGCACAAGGGCTCAAACATTCTCTAATCAAAACTTTCTCCAGCAACTCTTGAATTTGTCGGTTCAATTCCTGATTCTCGGTAGGTGTCAACCAATGAGGTGCCTTATTCGGTAAACTAGCTCTAGGGATTAGATCCATACAATGATCAATGCTTCTTTTCAGTGGAAAACCATTAGGTACATTATCATAAATGATATCACTGTACTCAGTGAGTAACTTATCAATCTCCTCAGGGACATTATCCTTTGTTTTCTTACTCGGTTTGTTAGGGATCATAGAAAAACATACATCATTCCTCTTCAAAGAGTTAACAAAATTCGTTCCTTCCATCTAACAAACTTTTACAAATGTGCAAACATTTATAACAGGTTCTTCCATCAATGGTAACAAGATTTGTTTCTTTCCATTAGCCACAATAGTATACTTATGCAATCTCCATCATATATAGCATGTCTATCATATTTCCAAGGTCTACCCAGCAAAATATGACAACAATCCATAGGCATGATATCACATAACACCTTATCATAGTATTTCCCAATCTTCAAATTCACATAACATTGTTCACCTACCAGGAGTGTATGCTCATCTTTGATCCATG
This sequence comes from Chamaecyparis obtusa, assembly GCA_027943335.1. Classification (NCBI taxonomy): domain Eukaryota; kingdom Viridiplantae; phylum Streptophyta; class Pinopsida; order Cupressales; family Cupressaceae; genus Chamaecyparis; species Chamaecyparis obtusa. The sequence continues at coordinate 338,392 of BSBK01001307.1, read as the reverse complement.
AAATCTGATAGGGCTTCAGATGTACCAACCTTTCCAACTACAACTTTGTGACCATCTCTTCAGATGCCAGATTCTCTGAGCTACCACTGTCAATGAGTACCTTCCAAACTTTTTCAGAAACTCTACATCTGGTCTTGAACAAAATTTTCCTTACCAGATCTTCCTTCTTGCTTTCATTCCATAGTGCTCTCCTTACCATCAAGTTATTTTCTTTCTCAGGTTCATTCGGTGACTCTTCTTGTACCAAATAATTTCTACTGCTACTAGCCTTCTTACTACCCTGCATACATTCAAAAGATCTATGTCCTTCTTCTCCACAATTGTAACAAGTTCCTCAGAAACTTCCTTTGCTATAACCACCTCGGTAGTTACTTCCTCTACCTCTAGATGAACTTTCACCTTTCCACTCGATCTTGCCTTTGTCCAAATTTGTGTTTTCTGGTTCAGATCAACCATTTTCACCATTGGATCTACCTCTTCCTCTAGGGAATCTACCACCTCAACCTCTTTGTCTTTGCTCATGTCTCTTGTTCAATTTCTCCTCGGCCTTCAAAGCAAATTGATAAGCCTCTTCAATGTTCTCCAACTTGACCATACTAATTTCCTCTTGGATGGAAACTCTCAAACCATTTAGGTATCTACCGATTCTTTCCACATCATCTTCATCATGTTTAGATCTGATATCTAATCTATAGACTTCCTCATTATATTCCTTTACTGAGCTATCTTTCTATCCCAAAATTTGCATTCACCGAACTAGGTTAATCTGATAATCACAAGGTAAGAACTTTCCTTTCAACTTGTTCACCATTTTAATCCATACCTTGATTTTGTCTTTTCCCTTCCTCTTCCTATCTAATTGCAGATGTTTCCACCATAAGGATGCATGACTTTTCAACTTTGTGCTTGCAATCTTCACCTTCTTGTCTTTAGGAATGTTTTCATATTCAAAATACTTTTCCATCTCAATGATCCAGTCCACCTATTCATCAGAATTTAGCTTTCCACCATACTCAGTAGGATTGAAATGTGGTGTTGACTTTAGACTTTTCAAAGCCTTCAAAAATCTTTCTTCACCTTGATCCATAATAGGTGTAGGTTCTGCATTCACTTGTTCTTCTTCAACTTCATCATCACTAACATCTTCAAGATGTCTACCTCTTCTTTGGGTTGTTTCAACAGCTTCTAACCTAGCAGCAATCTGCCTTAGCATATATGCTAATCTTGGATCTACATCTCACCTCCCACGAACCATCTTGAAAACCCTCTACAATTGCAGATCAGATTGCAATCTGCTACCCAACAATAATCAACTAGGGCTTCAAGAGGAACCTACAAACCTAGATCCACAGACTTAGATCAAGATCTCACCTCGCTCTAATACCACCTGATGCAAGGGTAGGGAGAAAGAGGGGCCAAACTATGGTGCACCCTAATGATCCAAGCCTACTCAACACATGCAGAAGCAAACAAACACAACAATGAGAGAGAGAATGCAAGATCTTTCATATATTTTCATCAAATAGACTGATACATGCTGGGCTGTAAGGCCTTCCTAGTTAGGGCTAGATATTACAATAAATTACAGAGTCCTCAAACATGCGAGGATCTATCCAAAATTATACTTCTATCTTCTATCAAACTCCTATCTAAAAATCCTCTGAAAACTGCCTTAAACTCTAAACCAACAACTACATTTATACAAGAAGCTACTAAATTGATTCAGCCTTCAGACCCACAATCAACGGAAGGAAAGGTTAGATCTGGGACCACATGCTTCCCAATGATAGATTCCAACATTAAATCTGTGATCCAATATAAATGCAGAAGTCGGCCACAATAGAAACTAAAACTAAACTCATTGGTGAGCAGGATAACTAAGCAGCAGACAAGAAATGTTGAGCACCAGTGAAACAACCGACCACCCAGGAGATGACCCAACACACTCGGTAACCAAAGGAAACTAACCAATTACTGACCAACTCAGTCAAAGTAGAAACCAAGCAACATAGACAAACTCTGAATTATTTTTGGTGACACAAGATTTCCAAGGACCCAAGATGCTCCTGCATCACTAATTCAAATGCAATGAGTGATCCGCAAGTCTCTGTGTACTTTAACATGAAAATTCCACCATTAATGCTTGTCGTGTAAATTAGAATTTGACTTAGATTTTCCAACTTCCATCCTACAGTCGATCAAGCAGTGCAATCTTGCACATAGCATCATATTGTCTCCAAGATGTTAAATCCATAGCTACATACTTTGAGGGTGAGTATACCAACCGTGTAGGGGTCTAGAGCTAAATTAGCTCCCCCTATGACCCTGAGGGTCATTCATCCATATGTAGAGGGTGCGTCCACTATGGATACATCCAATACATACTCATCAACCTTATCCTTCTTTGCTATAACCAAATCAAGCTCACATCTTCTGCATCTTTCACAAGCTTGACTTCTCCTTTGATATCTAATATTGATTCTTCTAGCTTTTTAGGGCTTTCCTAACTTTGCATTCTTGATCTACAAAAATTTGAGATGTGTCCAGCGTTGTTACATGAGTGACAAATAACTGGAGGCCTTAAATTCCTCAGCGCTTTGATATGGGTTACCATTTTACACTATCTAGCTAAGTGACCATTATAATTACATATCTAACATGTAATACTCTGAGAACTTCTTATTTGATTTTGATTTCTTTGATTATGCTGAATCTTGTTCTTCTGACTTGTTCTATAATTCATAGCTCTATGACCAAATTTATTGCATGAATAACAACAACCATTGAAAGGTCTTACATCTTTACAATTCCTTGCCATATGTCCATGCTTGTTACATGCATAACAAGTTCATTTGAATGGCTTGCAATCATCCTTAGATGGTTCAATATTGTCTTTAGTTTGATTTTCAGTCTTCTTGGCACCTGTGGTTTCTTCTGGTGCTTTCATTCTTGCTCGCATGTTGTCAATCTGATTTTGTGCTTCATTGAATCCAATGCCGCTCGTATCTCCTTTAAGTTTCTGAGCATATAACCGAGATTCAATCAGATCCTTTCTTGTGTGTAATTTATCAATGTGATTCTTTGCTTCAATTAATTCAGATTCTATCTTTTCTTTGTTGTTTCTTAGCTCCAAGATTTCCATGTTTTCTTGCCTCAATTCTTCATTCAGTTGAATGTTCTCCTTGATCTATTCATCATAAACTTCTTGATTGTTAGTTAGCTTTTTAGCCAACTCTTCAATCTGATCTTGTAAAGATGTGTTCTCCTCTTTCAGCTTCTTAACCATTTTTTCCAAATTATTGTTTATACAATCCTTCAAATCTTGTCTTAGTTTCTTGATGAATACTTGTGTGCTACTGACTTTCAATTTTAGTTCTTCAACTTCTTTCTCAAATCTATCAAGGTCTTCAAGAGCTACAATAAGATTCTTCTTTAGATGTTTTGCTTCTTCTGAACCCATTGATCTCCTCAAGTGGTTAAACTTCTCTTTAGAGGACCAAAGCTCTGATACCAATTGTTAGGAATGGGAACACTAAGAGGGGGGGGGGGGGGGGGATGAATCAGTGTTCACTATATTTAATCTATTTACTTTACTCGTGAATCTTAACTTGAATGCTTAAGTACTGAAATGGACATCAACATAAACAAGATATATAAACACAACACATAACACCAATATGGTTATGGGGAAACCCAAATAGTTAAAAACCACGGTGGGAATTTACACCCACTAAGAATTGCACTAGTGTCTTATGATCCTTGTTAGAAGATCTGCAACCCTATTAGGAGTTGTTCTTTACAATGCTTTTAGTACAATGACCTTGTCAAGGGTCATACCCTGTTAGGAGTCTTTTACAATAACCTTGTTAGGGGTGGGGACACACTATCCTAGAGCTCACTACTCAAGTGGTGAAGGCTACAACCTTCTAATCTCAAATACACACTATATCTGCTGGATGAACTGGTATTGTGACACTGCTTGTTTGATCAGTTATTTTGATGCATTGATGCTTTGACCTCTTGCAAAGCTCTAATACATTCTTACTACTCTTTGCACACTTTTTCTCTACTTATCTTGTCTCTATTTCAACTTCCATACTTTATTACAAAGGCACATCTAATACTTATATGTGCTACCAAAATAATTAACTAGGTTGGCTTGTAACCGATTACATACAATGCTTCCAAGTGAATTGGCTCAAGAGTGTTTACAAAAAAACATAATTACATGTCTAAAACTTAGTTATAATAGGTACATAGCCTTTACAAAACAATAATATCATCGCTAATCAAATTACCAACAGTCGGCTACATACTTTGTTTTGTTCTAGCATTCACTGTCTGTGCTACTTCAACTGTCTGTTTCTTCGCCATACTGTATCTTCTGATCATGCACTCTTAGACTTAGCATGAATACACTCTTACCAACTTATCGTCTAGGGTGCATACCAAAACTCTATCATATGCATGTGTGCCGATGCTCTGATCTATTGGTGCTTTGTTAATTGTCTAGTCTTCTGTACTTAACCAAATTCTGATCTTCTGATAATGTGCGCTGACTCCAAAACACTATATGACTTTGTTGCCATAATGACAACACTAAATCTAGTCATATACAATAGTGTAGTCAACTTTCCAACACTTCTCACACACAAAATTTGGAAAAGTACAAAAAGGTAAGGTACTTGAAAATTGACAACACACATTCTTTTATATTTTGTCGAGCTACTTTCATGCCATCACCTCAATGCACTATCATCATCATCATGAAATCTTCATAATGATCTTTGCCTCATAAATTTCATGCCAAGTTGATATATTGTAATAACTTTGGCTTTTCTACTGCTATTTCGAATCATAACCATGCACTTCAACAGGTATTTCTAGATGTCAAACAATGATTTTATAGACCATTTACTTCTTTTTACTTTATGCAGAAGCCTCACTAAGCTGCCAACATTTCTCATCACTCTTTACTAACCACAACAAGTTAGAGACTGAACCTAAATACACAATTGTTAGTTCACCAACATTTCTTTTTAACCATCATAGACCTTCGTGACATAGAGACCAAAGGAAAATCACTTAACCTTTAACCTTTATCTCCAACTCGCTACCATTCTTCTTAACTTCCCAAAACTTCCACGAGTTGGTGACCGAACCTTTTCCTTTAGCACTTTATTTTATTGCAGGCTCACTAAATATCCACATATACCTTGCAAGCTAGTGACCACTGTTTATCTAATCTTCTTAACACACCGCAACATGGACACCTGACAAAATCTCGTTAACTTGCAAGGCAAACATCTTAGTTATTAAAAGGGTCCATGAGTTAGCAATTAATACCTTGAAACTTACACTCGATAGGTTGCCAAGGTTAACATAAACTACTACATAAATTCTATGAGCTAGCGACAGGGCTATATATAAACATTTGCTCGGTCATCGCGGTTAGCTAAAGATCTTTTTAACTGCCTATGATCTAGCGAAAAAGGAATTCACTTAATAATCACCCACTCATAGAAGGTTAACTTAACATTCATGAAGGATCCCATGAGCTAGCAATAAAGGCATTTTAATAGCTGGTGAGTTGGAGACTAAGCATAAAAGGTAAACTTTACTTAAAAAACCATACTTAGTCATTTTTCAAAAAGACATGCACTCAAGACCAAAAGGTCATGGGAAGGAAAACCTTTAAACAAAGAACTAGAAAAAATTAGAACAAAAACCTAAGGCCAGACCAAGATACATGATGAAACATATGTATCCAAAAGGTTCCATGAAACCCCTTTTGTTTGAACATATGTTCTATCAAACTTTCTTTCTATGGACCTTTCCCTAAAAATCTCCTAATCTCTGCAAATTTTTGGCCTTTAAAGCTTTGGTTGAAGGCTCAAATGGAGCAATATTAACAAAGCTAGATCTAATATGGTACTACTTAGAGTGATCTTTCCAATAATTATGATTTTAATATATTTTGAGTTTATTATAATTTTTTGTTTACTTTAACTAAACATAATTTTTACCATATATCAACTTCTCTATTCAATGCTTATGAACAAATAGTAAAAAAGTAAAATAAAATCTAAAAAATATGCATTAGGTATTGACGTCCTCTTTCCAACAAAAAAATTAAATTTGATACATATTGAACAAGTTATGAGTGTGCAAGGGAACCTATGTCTAAAATATAGTTAACCCAACTTCAAAACTTAATAAAATAAAAAATATTAAACATATTGAAATGAAACCAATTACAATAATTAGGTATTGGTGTTACAAACCTAAATTCAAAAGAATCACAATTTTATCCCTTAAAAAAGTATGTGACATAAAGTGAATGTCACTCTTTAAAAATGGTGTTTGTTGTTAAAAACTAGTTTTCAAAGGAGATGAAAAAATGGATACAAATCAATTCTAAATCTTTTCCAAAAAATATATTTAGAATCTACACACAAAATATCACAGCTCACTAGTTTACATCATCTTCAAATTCCTAATAATTTAATGACAATAGGTGTCCGAATATTTTTATTTTTTTGCAAAATATTCATTTTAGTGTTAAAGTTGGCTAAAAATTGTAACCCACCATTGTGGGATCACAAGTTACAAATACAATAACAATGAGGTGATAAATGATAACAATAAGAAGGTGATGAACAATTAGAAGAAAGATGCTTGGGAGGATTCAATTTACTCTATTACTGAGAATTAGAACTTCATATGTTGATACATTATTTCTACTTTTTTTAGCTTTGTTCTCTGTCTTGTTAACTATTAATTGGTCTAGTAGTACCCCTATTTTGTGGCTTAATGCATAAATTTTCATGCATTATTTCCATGTCTTTTATAGTTTTATATTATTCTTTAAGCTATCTATGTTCTAAACTATTGGGATTAGTGTCATGTCCCCTTTTCAAGTAATTAAAAATAATAATTTTTGCTAAGGCTGACATGCTCAAAAAGTAAAGTTTTAGGAAAAAGGGCTAATATTTGGAAACCAATGGATTAATAAATGTTAAATATTATTAAAATATGTCTTATTCACCCCTCTTGGTCATGAGTTAGGGTTATTCCCACTTTTAAAAGAGTTTGGAGGCATTTCGGGCTCATTCTTGAACTTAATTTTTGCTCATTGCTTTGTTGTTCTTCAGAGGCTGCCAAACCTGTGGAGAAGGAGACCCAAAGATGGGAGTTTTTAGGTTTTCAAGAAGTATAAGGATGGGATTTTGAGGCCATTCCATGTGCAAGCTCATGCAGAGTTTTCCCTTGTGCTGAATAGTGCAGATTTGTGAGTTTTCAAGTGTGTTTCTTGTAAGAGTTTGGTGTTTCCGGTTTATTTTTTCATATCAGTTTGGTTTGCTACTATATTGCAACCATTTTTCTGTTAAAATAGAGCTGAATATATGTCTTGGGTTGTGATTCTACTTCTGTGATAGATTATTAGTGTTTTATGGTATTTTCGGGCTATTTTCTGTTATTTTCGGGGGCCCAATGAGCATTGTTTTTATCCTCCTTTTTGGAGCTGTTGTGTAAACTCTTTGCAGATATAGAAATGTCATTTTTTAGGTCATTATGCTGATGAAATTTCTATAAAAATATCTACTTTTAGATTTATCAATAATATGTGAAGCTGTGAAGTTTTTGGCACTATTTCGGGCATACCCGATTTGGGTTTTATTGAGAAATTGTATAATCTTTCAAGTGCTATTTGTTTAATTTAATAATCTGATTAGAGGATGAAAATATGATATAAAAATTAGAAATGGGACATTTCAGTGGTATCAGAGCTATGATCTTGCTAGCCTGAGGGTTTGTAGAAGTTTGCATGCAACTAATTGAAAGAGAAAAGAGATATTTGCAATGAGAAAAGAATAAAGAAATTTTGATCAAACCTCCAGTTGAAAATAAAAGTACAAAATCCAAGGAAGGAACAAGTATGGCTGACCCAGATGAGATGGCAAAAAAATTCTTCAAAGGCATCCAAAACACTCAAAAGAAAATAGTGGATAGTTTGGTAGAAACTAGAGAGGCTTTGCGGTTATTGATAGAAAAACTCCAAGGAGTTGTATCTACTAATGAGAGAGGCAACACTTTAGAGGAGCCAAGAAATTTGAAACCCACACCTTATAAATCAAAAAAGACTATTTTCTTACCTGCAGATGAGCCATTGGCACCAAATCCATCCCTTAATCCTATGGAAGAGGTCACAGGTAACTTGATTGCACTGAGGGCTACTTACAGTAGCTTAGATGATGACTTTTGTAGTTTGGTGCCTTTCAGAGAATATGTGGATATGATGAACACTATGATGCCCAAGAAAGAATATAAGAGGGAGCATGACATAAGTGGAAGAGAATTCAAAAATAAAATAAGCAAGTTTACAACACCTACTTTTGATGGAACAAATAAAATTTCAGCTAGAGCATGGCTACAAAAATTACAAACCTTCTTCACACTTAACCCCATGAAGGAGAGTGATGTCATTCAATTCACAAGTCTACACTTGGAAGATGCAGCCTATGATTGGTGGTATCATGGAATGACTACTCAAGGTCATGATTAGGTAACTACATTTGATGATTTAAGTCAAAGAGTGATAGATAGATTTGATCTCAAGGATGATGAAGAGTATTTTAAAGAATTGTCAAAGTTGAGGCAAACCAAATTAGTTAATGAGTATGTAGAAGAGTTTCAAAGAGTGGTTGTCATGGTACCTGATATGAGTGAAAAGAGGATTGTTTATCTTTTTCTTGATGGTTTGGAAGATTCTATTAAGGGTTTGGTTAAGGCTTTCTCACCCCCAACCTTATAGGAAGCTATCAAAAGAAGCTTGCAACTTGAAACTTGTGTGCCTATGAAACCAGTCACTAATAAAAAACCTCCAAATATTTGGCAACATAAGGGGAATTTTTAGAAAAAGACTTTTCTAGCACCACCACCAAAGAATGTGACAAATGTAGCAAAAAAGAAGGTAGATGAAGAGACTAGGAGTTAATTATGAAGGAAAAAGCTTTGTTTCACTTATAGAGAGCCATGGGTTCTAGGACACAGATGTTTGGGGAAAGGTAAGTACACTATATTGAGGTTGCTTCAGAATTTGATTCAGATGAGCATGAGTAATTTCATGACACTAGGGAGGAGTAAGAAGAAGAGAAAGAAAAAGAAATCAGCAAGGGTGGCACTTTAGCAGCATTATCAGGAGTCCCAAGATACCATCCCTTTTGAATTTGAGGGGTACTAGTAGGGAAAAGGTTGACAATTCTTCTTGATAGTGGGGCAACTCACAATTTTATTGATGAGGGATTTGTCATGAAAAGAGGGCTTAAAGTAGAAGATTTTGAGGGATTCAATGTTACTCTAGCTAATGGATTCACTGTGCCTTGCACATGGGTGGTGAAACAACTCAGGATGACCTTAGGAGATTATGAGCTATGTGATGACTTCTATGTTGTTGGCATTGGGGAGATAGATCTTGTATTGGGTGTGCAATGGTTGCACTCTATTGGAGGCTATTACATGAACCATCAAACTATGGAGTTTAAATTTCATTCCAATGGGAAAGAATTCTTATTGAGAGGCTTATCAAATAGAGCACCTAAGGTGGTCACTACAAAGAGGATGGAGAGGACTTTTCGAAGAGGACAAGTAGCATGGGCAGCAGGAGTCATAATCCATCCAAAAAGCTCTCCAAAGAATCAAGGTAATTTCCATTTTGCAATTCAAAATATTCTTGATAAGCATAGTGTAGTTTTCAATCATTTGCCTCTGGGATTACTACCAGATAGAGGTTTCAAGCATATTATAGAGTTAGAATAGGGTGCCAAACTAGTTATAACAACTCCATACCACCATCCAAGAGGTTACAAGGAAGAAATAGAAAAAACTATTAAGGAACTCTTGGACATGGGATTCATAAGGCCTAGCTCTAGTCCATTTGCATCATCTGTGGTACTTGTCAAGAAAAATGATGGTACAATGAGAATGTGTATATACTATAGGGCTCTAAACAAGAAGAATATAAAAAATAGGTATCCCATACCACACATAAATGAACTCATTGATGAGTTACATGGTGCTATATACTTCTCAAAAATTGACTTAAGATCGGGGTACCATCAAATCTGCATGAGGAGGGAAGATGTGGAAAAGACTGCTTTCAGATGTCATTATGGGCACTTTGAATTTTTTGTTATGCCATTTGGCCTCACTAATGCACCAAAAAAATTCCAATCTTGTATGAATAAGGTATTCAACAAGCATCTTCGAAAATTTATTTTGGTGTTCTTTGATGATATCTTGATTTACAGTACAACATGGAAAGAGCATCTAGAGCACATAGACACTATTTTGGAAATCTTGGAGCAGAAATCCTTCTATGCTAAGTTATCTAAATGTGAGTTTAGTTTTACTGAGATCCTATAGTTGGGACATATTATAAGTTCCAAGGGAGTATAGGTTGATCAACAAAAAATTCAGGCAATTTTGGATTGGCCTCCACCTACTAATCTTACACAATTGAGAGGTTTTTTCAAGTTGTGTAGCTACTATAGGAGGTTTTTCAAGGGATTTTATCAGCTTGCTGCCCCCTTGACTGATTTGATAAAGAAAAGATCTTTTATTTGGACAGAAGAGGCACAAAAAATATTTGATAAGCTTAAGGAGGTAATGAGTTCATGCCCTATGCTTGCAATTCCAGATTTCTCTTTACCTTTTGTTGTTGAATGTGATTCTTCTAGAGAAGGTATAGGGGCTTTCCTAACTCAAAGGGGACATACAATAGCATTTGAGATCACAAATTTAAATCAATCAAAGAAAGGTTAATCCATCTATGATAAGGAAATGTTGGCAATCATGCACACACTTCATAAGTTTAGACAATATTTGGTATGTGGGAGATTCATTGTAAAGACAAAACATAATAGCCTCAAGTTCTTCTTGAACCAAAGGGATTTAAATGATCGTCAACAAAAATGGGTAAGAAAATTGCACGCTTATGATTTTGATATTGAATACGTGAAAGGAAAGAATAATGTGGTTGTTGATTCTCTCTCAAGAAAGCCCACCTTGTGTTCCTTAACATCTATCTCTGCTGATTGGAAAGTCTCCATGATTTCAGAGTATGCTAAAGATTACTTTGCCACCAAGATTTTGGATAAGTTAGTGGATGATAAAAGGTACAAGGTTGTTGATGAATTGATTTATTACAAGAACAGGATCTTCTTAGTGCCAGGATAAAAAACTAAGGAAAGGATATTGAGGGCCTTTCATGACACACCTTTGGTTGGTCATCAAGGATACTTCAAGACATACAGGAAAATTTGAGAGTGGTTTTCATGGAAGGGTATGAAGAAGGATTCCCTTAAACACATTAAGGAATGCATGGTATGCCAACAAAACAAGAGTGAGCAAATATTTCCTACAGGGTTGTTGCAGCCACTTCCTATTCTTGAACAAAAATGGAAAAGTATTTCCATGGACTTCATCACTAGGTTGCCCAAGGTTCAAAGTAAGGATTTCATATATGTGGTGGTAGATAGACTAACTAAGTATGCACATTTCTTTCCCATTGCATCTCATTTCAAGGCATCACAAGTGGCATAATTGTTCTTCAAGGAAATTTTTAGGCTACATGGCTTCCCTCGAAACATTGTCAGTGACCAGGACAGTAGATTCCTTAGCTCTTTTTGGAAGGAGCTCTTTCATTTGGTAGGAATTGAACTCACTCCTAGTACTAGCTATCACCCTCAAACAGATGGACAAACAGAGATAGTTAATAAATGGATAGAGGGATATTTGAGGAACTATGTTTCAAATCAACAACATGCTTGGGTGAAATGGTTGCACCTAGGGGAGTATTGTTACAATACATCTCATCACATGTCTATTGACATGCCATCTTTTTTGTGCTCTTTATGGTTATGATTCCCTTTCCTTTGTTGATCTAGCACTTTCAGATAGAAAAGTACTTGCAACAAGTGATTTCATTAAGCAAAGCCAAGACATAATAAGGTCCCTCAAGGATAATCTACAACATGCACAGAACCAACATAAGTTGTACGTTGATAGGAAAAGGACTGAAAGATCTTTTGAGGTGGGAGATTTTGTATTTTTTAGGTTGAAACCATATAAGAAAAGCACCTTGAAGAGGAGTGGGGTAGAGAAGCTCAAGCCAAGGTTCTATGGGCCTTATAAGATCATCAGGAAGGTAGGAGAGGTAGCTTATGAATTGGAGCTCCCACCAAATAGAAAAATACATAATGTTTTCCATGTCTCTTACCTGAAGAAGGTTATAGGCTAGAAAAATATAGTATCTATAGAATTACCACCTCTTTATGATGAAGGGAAATTAGTCTTAATACCAGAAGAGGTTTTGGATACAAGAGAGAAAAGATTGAGAAATAGGAGCATCACAGAGCATTTGGTCAAATGGAAAGGATTACCATTGGAGGATGCAACTTGGGAAGGAGAACATATTATTGAGAATCCCAACCTTCATTTCTTGAGGACAAGCAATATTTGGGAGGGAGGACTTGTCATGTCCCCTTTTCAAATAATTAAAAATAATAACTTTTGCTAAGGAAAAAGGGGCTAATATTTAGAAAATAATGGATTAATAAATGTTAAATATTATTAAAATATGTCTTATTCACCCCTTTTGGTTGTGAGTTAGGGTTATGCCCTCTTTTAAAGGGGTTTGGAGGCATTTCGGGCTCATTCTTGAACTTGATTTTTGCTCATTGCTTTGTTGTTCTTCAGAGGCTGCCAAACATGTGGAGAAGGAGACGCAAAGATGGGAGTTTGAAAGTTTCCAAGAAGGATAAGGATGGGAGTTTGAAGCCATTCCATGTGCAAGCTCATGCAGAGTTTGCCCTTGTGCCGAACAGTGCAGATTTGTGAGTTTTCAAGTGTGTTTCTTGTAAGAGTTTGGTGTTTCCGGTTGAGTTTTTCATATCAATTTGGTTTGCTGCTATATTACATCTAGTTTTTTGTTAAAATAGAGTTGAATATATGTCTTGGGTCGTGATTCTACTTCGGTGATAGATTATTAGTGCTTTATGGTGTTTTCGGGCTATTTTCTGTTATTTTTGGGGGCCCGATGAGCATTATTTTTGTCCTCCTTTTTGGAGCTGTTGTGTAAACTCTTTGCAGATCTAGAAATTTCATTTTTTAGGCCGTTATGCTGGTGAAATTTTTTTTTAAATTTCTACTTTCAGATTTATCAATAATATGTGAAGCTGTGAAGTTTTTGGCACTATTTTGGGCATACCCGATTTGGGCTTTATTGAGAAATTGTATAATCTTTCAAGTGCTATTTGTTTAATTTAATAATCTGATTAGAGGATGCAAATATGATATAAAAATTAGAAAGGGGACATTTCAATTAGGGCCCTTTACCTACTATTCTAATTAGATCTTATAGTGTTTAAAGAAATGAAATATTTTATTTTATTTAATCACTAGCCCTTATTTTAGTCATTTATGAAAAGTCATTATTTATACATGTATATCTACTATATAATTTTCTATTGGATATTACTATCATAAAATTATGATAAAAGTAAGCATTCTATTATATTAGTATCACATTTTGTTAGATAATTAGATTTAATTCATCCAAGGAGGAACAACTAGTTGTCATATTTTCATCACAAAATTTTAGAGAAATGAAATGTTTACACAGTCTTATGTCTTCATAAATAAATATAATTTACAATGAAAGGAAGAAAAGGTACATAAGGGTGAACCCACAATAGTGGGTAACAATTTTTTGAAGGAAGAAATTCCTCCCGAACTTTACGAAACAGGTAGATTTAATCGGGTACTTTCGATCACAAGTAACTTACTTTCTATCTAAAGTACAAAATTTTGTACTTTCGATCAAAAGTAAGTTTCGATCAAAAGTCTTGTAATTAATTTTAATTGAAAGTAAACATTAACAACTTACTTTTGATTGAAATTAAGTTGTTGATATTTTGGTGGGGTTTTATGCCTCTCGAAACCATCATTTTCATAGTTTTGGCATAGTGGAAAGTGGGGCATCTTACTTTCAAATATCATTTTCAGAGGTATTTCACTATATATACCTTCTCATTTTATATTATTTATTATTTTTAATATATATTAATATATCATGTATATACATATATGTATATATACATATATACATGTGTATACATACATATATATGTGTGTGTGTGTGTGTGTGTGTTTGTATATATGTATGTACATGTGTATACATGAATATATACATATGCATGTATAAACACATATATGTACACATACATACATACATACATACATATATATATATATATATATATATATATATATATATATATATATATATATATATATATATATATATATATATATATATATATATATATATATATATATATATATATATATATATATATCTATATATATATATATATATATGCATGTATGTGTATATATGTATGTATACATGTGCATGTATACACGTATGTATATGCACATGTGTATATATACATATATATATGTGTGTGTGTGTGTGTGTGTGTGTGTACATATCATATATACATACAAGTATGTATATATATATGTATATGTATGGATATATGCATGTGCACACACATAGACACATATATATATGTTACACATGTATGTATGCATGTATATATGTGTGCATATATGTATGTGTACATGTATATATGCATGTGTGTGTGCATGTATATGTAGTGCACGTTATTTACATTTAAATGTAATTTATGTAATTGATTTTAGTTCAATAATGTAGCAAAATGTACTTTAATTTTATTTTCAATTAAATTAGGAAAACATATATGTAGACTTCATTTGACAGTAAATAAAATATTTTAGGTACACATATATAGATTTCTAGATATTATTAGACACCATGGCAGATGTATCGATTCCCCTGAGGAACTATTTGCACAGAGTAATAGGGAAATTGAATGATTGCAAGATTCCATAAATAGTCTGAATAGATCTAGTCTCTATAAGAGAATATGCCAGTCCATACTTTCTATATTGATTAGTATCAGAGATGACATTCATGGTACCACTCCCTATGCACCAGACATTATAGAGGCCATACTTGAGAGGAAGAGATGAGAGGTTGGATCTGGTCTTTCTCTTAAGGAGGTATAGGATTTAGTGCCTAAAGAGGCCCTAAAGAGGGAAGCTTTCCCATCTTATGTGGACTTACAATATGTAAAGGTATATTAGATTACTAGGTGTCAAGATCCTACTATATCAGCATTGATATACCCATAGTTTCTAGCTGCCCATGGTCATTATGCAAATAATGACTAGATTCCATTGTATTTTGCACAATAGATTTTTGTTGAGGTTCATTTAGGGAGGGTTGTTAATTACACTAATTTTCCAACACATTTAGGATAGGGGTGTGGTAGGCTTGCTAATAGAGATTCTTTTCATCGAGCTAATCTTCAGAGGCCATTACACAGGGCCATTGTTGGCTAGAGGGAACCTGCCATAGATTCTTCATTGGGTTATGTGGAAGATGATTTCATTCATAGCACATAGCTTCAAGGTTTGATTGATAGTGTGGGGACATTGCAATAGCTTTCGCATCCATATCTAGTGATCAGGTTGGTCACTACTAGACGTCTTGACAACACTTTAGATCATCAGGTGGAGCATCCTCTAGCAGGACCTCACATGACACGTATAGTGTATTGGGCATCCCTTCACTTTCCATCCTAGAGGGACTTACATGGGATATGGCATGGGTCACATTGACTAGTTTGGTTGAGGATATTCTAGATGCATATGCATTTATAAAAGCAGAGCATGATATCCCCATATTGGAAGTTAGAGCTCATGTGGGTACTGTTAGATACACTCAACCACATCCTTCTCATCACCCAGACTATGGCCATAGTGGAAGTTCCCATGAGGATCCACCTACCAACCACTCTATTGTTGCAGAGGGAGAGGCACAACATACAAAGCCTTCAATGAGTGTAGGGAACCATTTCTCTGATGTTTTCCTTGAGGATGTTGACTTCAACATGACCACTATAGGTTACCTAAATTTTATGACACATGATGATATGACTTCCATGCCATCTCATTTGGTTAGTATGTTGCATTCATCATTAGATGGATGTGTGTTGACTATTGATGTTGCAGATACAGAGTTGAGCTTGGAGTAGACACAATAAAATATTGATATCTTGGTTGATAGGATCGAGGCTAGGGAGTCTGAGTACTTCATTTTTAAAAGTTCAATATATGATATATATACATATATATCATATTTTTTCTCTAGTAGGAGATGCCTCTTATTACTCCTTTGAGGACTATGTTAGGAATAGTCCCAAGAGATAACTGAGAGGGGGGGGGGGGGTGAATTAGTTATCTACAAGTTTCAATTCTTTATCCAATTAAGTATACTTAAACATAAAGCATAAACACAATGAAAGAGTACTTGATAAAAACACCAATATTTTGGTTACGGGGAAACCCAAATAGGTAAACACCCTGGTGGGAATTGACACCCACTAATAATCTTCACTAGTGTTTTATGATCCTTGTTAGAAGATCCTTAACCCTGTTAGGAGTTGTTTTAAAATATATTTAGTATAGTGACTTGGTCAAGGGTCGGACCCTGTTAAGAGTCTTTTATAATTAACCCTATTAGGGGCAAGGACGTACTATTTGAGAGCACACTACTCAAAGGAGTGAAGGCTACAACCTTCTAAATAATAGATATACACTATATCTGGATCTTAGTGAACTACGCTATGACCTACTGTTTAGATCAGTTCCAATGTATATCATAAACTCTTCACTTGGTCACATAGAGCTTCTGTTGATGGCTTAACACTTCACACACTTTTCTCTGCTCTTCACAATCAACTATGAACGATGCTTTAGCAATCACAAATGACTACCTATAAATATCTTTCCTCCAAATGATATAATAAAGTTGGCCTATTAGAACCACCTTGAAATCATAATAGAGAAACCATAACATACTCCAATAATAATTCTGTTGGCTCTACTAAGCATGCAACACAATCTGAGACCTGTCCAATATTAATAAATGTAGATGCATGCTACACACTATCGGCTCTACCAAAGTAACTAAAAATTTCTCCTCAAGATTAATTACATCATGTGCTCTTAACCAAAAATTCTTAACTCTACTCTAATCCGTAATCCAAGGGCACATAACAAAATAATAAGTGCAACCCATGATCCAATACAATCTCTTTCGGCTCTTTTGAATAAACACATGAAATTGCTGCTGGTGAACAACAACTGCATAAATTCACTTCTACTGATCATGAGACTCTATGTACATGATTGTAACACCACTAACATGTCTTCATCACATATCCAAAGGCACAAGGCTCTATGATGATTTTACAGACAATCACTCACAGAACACTACCTGTAACTCTATCAGGAACACTACTGACACAAGCTGCTACATAACTGTTTGTTCTAACAATTAACCTCTACATCCATGACATCATGCTGATAACATGTCCATGCTACATATACTCAAAGCTTACTACATAAGTCTTCAACGCATGCTACTTACCATATGTTGGACCATCAATGACAAACATACATTCAGCACTAGCTTGCTGGCAAATCTCCAACAGATTAATCATGTACATCACTAGGACTCACTCAATGATGACATTAGTAGTGGACATGTGAGTTTTTAATTTATTGATGTGTACATGTATTTAATTTACACACTTTATGATGCAAGAAAGGGAAAATTGAGGGGCCAAAGGCACACCCTAATCACCAAACTCCTTGCAAATACATCACACAAAATAAATAACACAATAGGGAGAGAGATAATATAGGGGAAATCATATATCATTCATCAAATAACCTCATACATGTTGGGCTATAAGGCCTTCCCGATTATGGTCCAATACATTCATAATTTAGTTACAACAGTCCTCCAACATGTGAGAATTCAACTTTCAGATCCTATCTTCTATCTCCTAAACTCCCTTATAACTACAAAAAACTACATGTATACAAGAGGCTACCAAAATAAGTCAGCCTTTAGATCCATCATTGGAGAAAGAAATGACCAGATCTAGTTCCACACACTTCCCAATGATTGATGCAAACATTAACTCCACAACCAAAATTCAATGCACAAGTCAGCCTCAATAGAAATCTGAACTAAACCACTTGGGGAGAAAGATTATCGAGTGATAGGAAATTAACTCAGTGAAGCAACTGATCCAACTCGGTAAATGAAGGAACTGAGTAGTAACTGAGCCCCATCGGTGGAAACATGAAAACATCACCGAGAGCCCAAAAGAAGTTACTGAGCATATCTAACAACTCTAACTTATTTTGGTGACACAAGATTTCCAAGAACCCAAGATGCTCCTACATCAGACACCTAGGGTTTTTTTGAGATGATTCTCTGAATCATGCAATAGGTACAACCTAAGCTAAATCCAACTCAGATTATGAAATTCATGAATGGTCTTCAATCAGTCTATTCTTCAACTTTACCAGATATTCCATGTATTCTTTTCCTCTTGTGCTTTTGCCAATTCTTTGTTCCAAAATCTGCTCAACTTCTTCTGTCTGCTTCTTAGGATAATCATTCAGTACTATCATTTCTTCATCAGATTCATGATACTCATACAAGTCTAAAAATTTTAATATAGGTGATATATCCATGTCATCAGGTAACTCAATCTCATAAGAATTTCCACTATCAAATTTTCTCAATATCTTGCAAGGACCGAATTTCTTCATTTTCAACTTTTCATAGGTTCCAATAGGAAATATTCCTTTCTTCAAGTATACCATTACTTCATCCCCAACTACAAAAGTCTAATGTATTCTTGATCTATCTACTTTGTCCCTGTATTTTTTATTACTATTCTCCAACTTATGTTTCACTTCCTCATGCAATGTCTTCATGAACTCAACAAACTCTTCTCCTTCAACACTTCTCTTTTCTTCACTAGCAATATCCTTCAACTATGATATACCTCTCGGTTGTATGCCATTAACAATCTCAAAAGGTGTTTTTCCAGTACTCCTATTCACTGAATTATTGTATGCAAACTCTTCTTGTGCCAACATAGAATCCCAATTACCTTGTTTATTTCTACTTAAACATCTCAAAAGATTACTTGAACTTCTATTTAAACATCTGTCTATCCATTAGTCTATGGGTGAAATGTAGAACTATACCTCAACTTGGTACCCAAACTTTTCCAAAGAGTCTTCCAAAAGTATCCAAAAAACTTAATGTCTCGGTCAGAGATGATACTCCTCCATAATCCATGCAATCTAAAAATTTCCTTAAAGAAAATATCTGTTATATGCACTACATCTGATGTTTTTCTATAGGGTATGAAATGTACCATCTTAGAAAATCTATCTATAATAACAACTATAGAATCATTACCTCTTACTGTCTTCGATAATCCAAGAACAAAATCCATACTGATATCAATCCAAGGTTTCTCAGGAATAGAGATCGATGTATACAATCCAGTATTTTGACTTACTCCCTTTGCAACTTGACAAACTCCAAAAATTTTCATAAATTTATGAACATCCTTATACAACTGTGGCCAAAATTATTTCTCCTTAAGAAAATTCAATGTTTTTCAATGCCAAAATGTCTAGCCAAACCACTATTATGTTTCTCCTTTATGAAATTAGTTCGCATTGATCCTCTCGATATACACAACTAAATACCTTTAAACAACATACCTTTTTTAATGATATAGTCTTCCCATTTAGTACTTAGTTGATCTTGAATAGGTGCTCTACACTTCCTCCATGACTTAGGAAAATCAGGGTCAGTTCCATACAAATCTTTCATGTCATCAAAACCAAGAACTTCAATTCTCATTTCAGTCATCAAAGATCTTCTTCTACTCAATGCATTAGAAAATCGGTTAGTGAGTCCACTCTTATGTTTTATTACAAATGTATAACTTTACAAATATTCAACCCATTTCATATGTCTCTGATTCAACTTATTATGACTACCCAAATATTGTAAAGCCTTATGATCAGTATACAACACAAATTGACTCGGTATCAAATAATGTCTCCATTTCTTTAGGGCTTGAACAATAGCATATAACTCTTGATCATACACAAAATATTTCCTTTTTTCATCATTCAACTTCTCACTAAAGAAAGTAACAATTTTACCTTCTTGATTCAACACAAATCCTATTGCACTACCACTTGCATCACATTCAACTTGAAATACCTTATTGAAATTAGGTAAAGCTAACACAGGCAATTCAACAACCTACTACTTCAAAGTCTCAAAACTTTTATCAGCTCCATGTGTCCACTTGAATTCTCTTTTATCTCCTCTCATAGTCTCAGTCATAGCATTACAAATTGAATTAAAATTTCTAATAAACTTTCGGTAAAAACCTGCTAAGCCATGAAATGATCTTACCTCACTAGTATTTTTAGGTGTAGGCAAATTCAAAAGAGCTTTAACCTTTTTAGGATCCATTTTTAAACCATCATCTAAAATCACAAATCCCAAATATACAATGAGAGGATTATTTAATGTGCAAGAAATCCCAAATTAATCTGCAATACCTATTTAATGTGCAAGAAATGTTCTTCTTTGGTCTTACTGAAAATTAGAATGTCATCTAGGTATACAATCACAAATCTATGCAAGACTTTCTTCAAAACCTCATTCATGAATCTCATAAAAGTACTTGGTCCATTAGTCAAACCAAAAGGCATAACCAACCACTCATACAAACCTTCTCTTGTCTTGAAAGCAGTCTTACATTCATCATCTTCTCTGATTCTTATCTGCTGATATCCAATTTTCAAATCAATTTTGGTAAAATACTTTTCTCCAGTCAAGCTATCCATTATGTCATCCATTCTCGGTATAAGAAACCTATATTTCACTATTATTTTATTGATTTCTTTATAATCCGTACACATTCTCCATTCTCCATTTTTATTAGGTGCCAATACAGATGGTACTGCACATGGACTCAAACTTTCTTGGATCAAACTTGATGCAGGAGCATCCTGGGTGTAAGAGCAATCTTGCATCACCCAAAAATATTTATGTTTTTGTATTTAATAAGGGCTATCTTGTGTAGAGTTGCTATTTATGGAAACTTTCTATTTTTATTAAGTTGGTCATACGATCTTGGAATGTTCTGACTTTACATGTGGAGGTTCATCTCAGTCATATCAGTCTACTAGTAAAGTTTCATGGCTAGATCAGGTCTAGTTTTGAAGATATTGAAGATTTTTGGTATTGGCAGCAGGGTACAAAAATTTTGAACTCAATTTTGAAGGCTTTAGAGGCCCTGGATGAGGTCAAAAATTTGGGTGACACATGCTTGCACTAGTCAATCTTGTAGAGCGCTTCATGGCCTTTCCGAAATGGGGTTATAATAGTCAATGGGGTCAATTGGTGATGACTTATGGTCTCCGGAAGTTGGGTCACCTGAAATGGCAGAAAATAATTTTCTTTCAAAATTTTTGTTCAGGTTTCAAAAGTTATTTTGAGCTGACTTTGATGCAATAAATTGAAAAATAAAATAATTC
Source organism: Chamaecyparis obtusa (assembly GCA_027943335.1). NCBI lineage: Eukaryota > Viridiplantae > Streptophyta > Pinopsida > Cupressales > Cupressaceae > Chamaecyparis > Chamaecyparis obtusa. The sequence goes on along the minus strand of BSBK01001307.1, from coordinate 316,798 downwards.
TAAGTTTGGTCGGCCCTAAGGGCTAAATTTCTAGAACCTTCTCGGGCGGTGGAAAATGCCTTATAAAGAAGGCCCGTAGTGTTGTCTAGGGCAGTTCTGGGTATTGATTCGAGGCTTTGTCCTACAGAATATTGTAAGGGAATGCCCATGTGGCTTTGCATATTGTAATTCTAAAAGTTTGTAATTCCACATTTGTGGAGATAATAAGAAGCCAATTTTTTGTTCTTGCATATTATTGTTGTTGTTTCTATGTTTCTATAATGTGTTTATTGTATTAAGGGGAGCACCCTTCATCAAGTGGTATCAAAGCAAGAGTTCCTGAGTGTGTAAATAGATCGCCAACTATGAGGTAGTTTGCACCAGGATCATGGTTATGGTTTCAGTGTGCATCACAAAAATGCCTCCATGAAGGGAACGTGGCGGAAGAGCTGGTGTTGTAACACCTAAGGTTAGAGTGCTCTAGAGACAAGTGTGAGCATTGCAAGAAGAGATTCGTAGAGGAATGAATCTTAATGTCAGAGATGAAAGTGAGGATGAAGCCGAAGAAGGAAATGATGATCAAGAAGAAGAAGGTGAAATTTTGAATCAAGAAGAAGAAAGGCTTTTCCGGGCCATTTTCAAGATCGAGAAAAGACCTAATATCGAGGTTCTAACATTTTCTAGAAATCTTAACCTAGAAGAATTGATCGATTGGATCAATGAATGTGAACAATATTTTGAGTATGAAGATATTGAGGATTCTAATAGGGTCAAATTCGCGAAGGCCAGACTGAAGGGTCATGCAAAGATCTGGTGGCAAGAGATTCAATTGGAGTGAAATAGAAGAAGAAAGGATAAAATCACAAGATGGGATTGGATGGTGGATAAATTGAATCGACAGTTCATTCCTGTTGATTATGAGCTTGACCTATTGAAGAAGATGCAAAGTTTGAAGCAAGCAGGAAGATCTGTTCAGGAGTATACAGAGGAGTTCTATCGAATCCTCATTAGAATAGGCCATGCAGAAGTGGATAAGGAGAAAGTTGCCTGTTACCTTAATGGGTTGAGGCCGAGCATTAGGAGGAGCTGAATCTAGTTTGAATGAACAGTATTGAAGAGGCATACCAGTTTTCCCTAAAAGTAGAGGAAAAGATGAACAAGAAGTTTGAGAGAAGAAAAAATGGGAGAGGTTGCGGTGGATGATCTAGTGGATGGTCATATGGAGGCTGAAATGAAGATCCAAAAAAGAAGGATGAGGTCAGTAGTAGTCAAAATCAAAGAGGAAACAATTCCAATCATTTCCAAGATTAGAACAATAGAGATCAGAGAGGAAGAGGAAGAGGACAAGGTTCAGGAAGAGGAGGCTTTCGTGGAACATGTTTTCACTATGGAGAAGAAGGGCATAGGGCATTTGAATGTCCTCAACACCAAGGAAGGACATATAGGAGGAATCAAGGCAAGGCTAGAGTTGCACATGTAGATGAAGATGCCAGATCATCAAATTCTAAAGATGCTGAAAGAGGAGAAATGCTGATTAACAGAAGAGTCTTGCTGAGTGGTGAGAATGAACTTGAACAAAGGAGGAGCCTATTTTGCACTAGATGCAAGTGTGAGGGTAAATGCTATGATGTGATTATCGATAGTGGAAGCACTGACAATTTGGTGTCAGAAGAGATGGTGACAAAGTTGAAGCTCAAGAGACAAAAACACCCACATCCATATCAGATTGCCTGGGTGCAGGATGACCACAAGGTCATGGTCAGTGAACAGTGCCTGGCAAAGTTCAAGATTGGTGGGTACCAAGATGAGGTACTATGTGATATCATATCTATGGATGCATGTCATATGTTGTTGGGTAGACCGTGGTAGTTTGACAGATGTGTTGTACATGATGGTCACGCGAATACCTATTCCCTAACAAAGGATGGAGTGCAACATAAGCTAAAGCCATTGAGGGAGACCAAAGAAAAGGTATGTGGTAATGCAAGAATAACATTTGTTGATGGAAGAAAATTCCTAGATGGTATGAGACATGAGCATGTGTGTTTTACTTTAATTCCAAAAGCTGGTAAAGAAGAAATAGAGGATGTACCTGTAGAGGTTGCAGATTTGTTGAATGAGTTTCAAGATATTGTATCTGATAATGTACCTGATGGATTACCACTAGTAAGGAAGATCAGTCATCAGATGGATTTGATTCCAGGAGCCAATTTTCCAAACAAGGCAGCACACAGAATGACACCAGCAGAAAGTGAAGAGTTGAATAGACAAGTACATGAGTTGTTGCAGAAGGGTTTGATTCGAGAGAGTCTGAGTCCCTGTACTGTACCAATGGTATTAGCACCAAAGAAGAATGGAGAATGGAGGATGTGTACATATTCCAAAGCAATAAACAAGATCATAATCAAGTATAGGTTTCCATTGCCACGAATGGATGATATTATGGATTGTTTGAGTGGAGCTGTGTATTTCTCTAAGATAGATCTGAAGAGTGGATATCACCAGATTCAGATTAGAGAAGGAGATGAATGGAAGACTGCCTTCAAGACAAAGGAAGGACTGTATGAGTGGCTAGTCATGCCTTTTGGGCTAACCCATGCACCGAGCACTTTCATGTGGCTCATGAATGAGGTTCTGAAAGAATTTTTGGGTAAGTTTGTCATTGTGTACCTAGATGATATTTTGATCTTTAGTAAGACATTGGAAGAGCATATGATGCATATTCGTATGGTGTTTGAGAAGTTAAGAGATGAGAAATTGTTGATTAATTTGAAGAAGTGCAGTTTTGTGAAGAAAGAGTTAGTGTATTTGGGATTTGTAGTTTCAATAGAAGGTTTAAAAATAGACCCAGAGAAGGTACAGGCTATCCTTGAATGGCCTACTCCAAGGAGTGCTACTGAGGTAAGATCTTTTCATGGGTTGGCTAGTTTTTATAGAAATTTTATCAAAAATTTTAGCGGTATTTGTGGACCCTTGACTGAAACAATGAGAAGGGATAGAAAAGAGTTTAAGTGGAATAATGGGGCAGAAAAGAGTTTTCGATTGTTGAAACAAAAAGTTACAAAACAACCTATTTTAGAACTTCCAAATTTTAATAAGGTGTTTCAAGTAGACTGTGATGCTAGTGGTATTGCAATAGGAGTTGTTATGAGCCAAGAAGGTAAACCTATTGCTTATTTCAGTGAGAAGTTAAATGATGCCAAGAGAAAGTATTTTGTTTATGATCAAGAATTTTATGCTATAGTTCAGGCATTGAAGGAGTGGAGACACTATTTGCTTCCTAAGGAGTTTGTTTTGTATATTGATCATCAAGCTTTGTAATATTTGAATAGTCAAGGAAAGTTGAATCAAAGGCATTTGAAATGGGTTGAGTTTTTGCAGAGTTACACATTTGTTTTGAAACACAGGAGTGGAAAGTCTAATAGGGTTGCAGACGCACTTAGCAGAAGGAAACTATTGCTGACAGAGATGTAGATTGAGGTGGTTGGGTTCAAGGAACTCAATAATTTGTATCCAGAGGATCCTGATTTTGGTGAAGCTTGGAAAGCTTGTAAAGAACCTATTACTCTAGACAAAATGAAGTGGTTGGATTTCATCATTCAGGATGATATGCTATTCAGAGGGAGTCAGTTGTGCATTCCAGGAAGCTCTATGAGGGAGAATCTCATAAAAAAGAAGCATAGTGGAGGATTGGCTGGACATTTTGGTCATGATAAAACCCTTACTTTGGTTAGTGAGAATTATTATTGGCCACAGTTGCAGTAAGATGTCAAGAAGTTTGTATAGAGTTGCAGAGCATGTCAGATGGTAAAGGGAGTGAAGTAGAATATAGGGTTGTATCAGCCATTACCTGTACCAGAAAAGGCTTGGGAGGATATTAGTATGGACTTTGTTCTTGGTTTACCAAGGACACAGCAGGGACATGATTCAATTTTTGTGGTAGTTGACAGATTTTCAAAGATGGCACATTTTATTCCCTGCAAGAAGACTAATGATGTTGTTCATGTAGTGGAATTATTTTTTGGAGAAGTGGTGAGACTACATGGTTTGCCAAAGAGTATAGTTTTAGATAGGGACACTAAGTTCATTGGATATTTCTGGTGTACATTATGGAAGAAGTTGAAGATAGATTTAAAGTTCAGTTCATCACATCATCCACAGATTGATGGATAGATAGAGGTGGTGAATATGAGTTTGAGAAATTTGCTGAGATGTTTGGTTGGAGATAAGCCAACAGGATGGGATTTGATTTTACCATAGATAGAATTTGCATATAATAATTCTGTCAATAGGAGCACAAGTAAATCACCATTCCAGATTGTATATGGAAATAGTCCCAGAAATGCATCTGAGTTGAGAAAGATAGATAAAGGAGAAATAAGTAGTGCTGAAGCTAAAGATTTTGCAGAACACTTGAAGAACATCCACGAGGAGGTGAGGAAGCATATTACCAAGATTAATGCATAGTATAAGGCTAAGGCATATGTGAAAAGGAGGCAGAAGGAATTTCAAGTTGGAGATGAGGTCATGGTTCATTTGCGGAAGCAGGGATTTCTAGTTGGTACATATAAAAAATTGAAAATGAAGAAGTTTGGGCCATGTAAAATACTGAAGAAGCATGATTCAGGAAATGCATATGAAGTAGAATTGCCTACTGAGATGAATATTTCACCAGTGTTTAACATTTCAGATCTGACAGAGTATCATGAGGGAGGTGTTGAAGATGAGATCACAACAGCATAGTGGAGTATTCCAACAACTAGTTCAGATACCAAAGAGATTGAGGATATATTGGATAGTCATGTTGGAAAAAGCACAAGGAATAAGACATATGAAGAGTATTTGGTCAAATGGAAAGGATGACCTGTTGAAGATTCATCATGGCTAACAAAGGAGGAGGTTAACCATCTCGATTTTCCTCTGTACACCTGAGTTGTGACGGGGTCACTTCTCAAATTACCCTGGGTTTCTAATGTAGGAGCATCCTAGGTGTAAGAGCAATCTTGCATCACCCAAAAATATTTCTATTTTTGTATTCAATAAGGGCTATCTTGTGCAGAGTTGCTATTTATGGAAACTTGCTATTTTTAGTAAGTTGGTCATATGATCTCAGAATGTTCTAAATTTACATGTGGAGGTTCATCTCAGTCATAAAAGTCTGCTAGTAAAGTTTCATGGCTTGATCAGGTCTAGTTTTGAAGATATTGAAGATTTTCGGTATTGGTAGCAGGGTACAGAAACTTTGAACTCAGTTTTGAAGGCTTTAGAGGCCCCAGATGAGGTTGAAAATTTGGGTGACATGTGCTTGCACCAATCAATCCTGTAGAACGCTTCGTGGCCTTTTCGAAATGGGGTTATAATAGTCAATCGGGTCAACTGGTGATGACTTATGGTTTGCGGAAGTCGGGTCACCTGAAATGGTAGAAAATAATTTTCCTTCAAAATTTTTGTTTGGGTTTCAAAAGTTATTTTGAGCTGAATTTGATGTAATAAATTGAAAAATAAAATAATTCTAAGTTTGGTCGGCCCTAAGGGCTAAATTTCTAGAACCTTCTCGGGCGGTGGAAAATGTCTATATAAAGAAGGCTCGTACTGTTGTCTAGGGTAGTTCTGGGTATTGATTCGAGGCTTTGTCCTACAGAATATTGTAAGGGAATGCCCATGTGGCTTTGCATATTGTAATTCTAAAAGTTTGTAATTCCACATTTGTGGAGATAATAAGAAGCCAATTTTCTGTTCTTGCATATTATTGTTGTTGTTTCTATGTTTCTGTAATGTGTTTATGGTATTAAGGGGAGCACCCTTCATCAAAACCCTTCTACAAAAATGATTGGATTTGTCAGTTAAGTTCCTGATTCTTAGTAGGTGTTAACCGATGATGTGCCTTATTCAGTAAACTAGCTCTAGGGATAAGATCTATACAATATTCAATACTTATCTTCAATGGAAAACCATCAGGTACATTATCATAAATTATTTCTCTGTAGTTGGTGAGTATCTTATCAACCTCTTCAGGGATTCTATCCACTGTTCTCTCACTCAATTTGTTAGAAATCACAACAAAACATACATCATTCTTCTTCAAATCCTTAACAAACTTTCTTCCTTCCATCAAATAAACTTTCAAAGATGTACAAATATTACCAATAGACTATTCAATCAAAGGAAAAAAGATTTGTTTTCTTCCATCAGTCCAAATAGTATATTTATGCAATCTTCCATCATATAAAGCATGTCTATCATATTGCCAAGGTCTACCCAATACAATATGATAACAGTATATAGGCAAGATATCACATAACACTTTATCATAGTACTTGCCAATTTTCAAATTCACATGACATTGTTCACTTACCAATAGTGTATGCTCATCCTTGATCCATGAAATTTGATAAGTTTCATGTGTTTCAACCTCTCTAACTATAAATTTGTAACCATTTCCTCAGATGCAAAATTCTCTAAGCTCCCATTGTCAATGATTACCTTCCATACTTCATCAGCAACTCTGCATCGTGTCTTGAACAAACTTTTCCTTACCGGATCTTCCTTATTACTTTCACTCCACAATACTCTTCTGACCATCAAGTTCTTTTCCTTCCCTGGTTCATTTAGTGAGTCTTCTTGCACCAAAGAATTTATACTGCTACCAACCTTCTTACTTGCATGTGTACACTCAAATGACCTATGTCCTTCTTCTCCACAATTGTAACAAGTTCCTTAGAATCCACCTCTACTATAACCACCTCAGTAGTTACTGCCTCTTCCTCTAGAAGAACTTTCACCTTTCCACTCGGTCTTGCATTTCTCTTGATTTTTTTTGTCTTGACCAGATCTATTATTTTCACCATAAGATCTACCTCTTCCTCTTTATCATTGTTCATGTCTTTTGTTCAATTTTTCCTCAATTTTTGAGGTAAAACTGATAAGCTTCTTCAATACTATCCAACTTGATCAAACTGATTTCCTCTTGAATAGAAACTCTTAACCCATTCATGTACTTAGAAATTATTTCAACTTCATCCTCATCATGTCCAGATCTGATATCTAATCTATATAATTCCTCATTATAGTCTTTTACCAAACTATCTTTTTTCCTCAAACTTTGCATTCACCGAACTAGGTTAATCTGATAATCACAGGTAAGAACTTGCCTTTCGATTTATTCACCATCTTATTCCATACCTTGCTTTTATCTTTACCTTTCATTTTTCTATCTAACTACAGATGCTCCCACCATAAGGATGTATGACTCTTCAACTTTGTACTTGCATTTTTCACCTTTTTCTCCTCAGGGACATTTTCATATTCAAAATACTTTTCCATCTTGGTTATCCAATCCATCAGTGCATTTGAATCTAGCCTTCCACTGTATTTAGGAGGATTGAAATGTGGCATAGAATTAAATTTTTTCAATGCCTTCAAAAGTATTTCTTCACCTTGATCCATCATAGGTGCAGGTTTTTCTTCACCTTGTTCGTCTTCGACTTCTTCATCACTAACATCCTCAAGATGTCTTCCTCAGTGTTGGTCTGTCTCAACAGCTTCTAATCTAGCAACAATTTGTCTTAGCATGCCATCTAAGTCTAGATCTACATCTTGTCTCTCACGAACCATCTTGAAACCCTCTACAATTGCAGGTCAGATCATAATCTGCCACCCCACAACAAATATCAACTAGGGTTTGTAAGAAGGAACCCTCGACCTAAATTTACAAATTTAGGTCCAGATCTCAACCTCGCTCTGATACCACCTAACGCAAGAAAGGGAAAAATGAGGGGCCAAATGCACACCCTAATAACCAACCTCCTTGCAAAAACACCACACAGAAGAAATAACACAATAAGGAGAGAGAGGGAATGTAGGAGAAATCATATATCATTCATCAAATAAACTCATACATCTTGGGTTGTAAGGCCTTCCCGGTCATGACCCAATAGATTCATAATTTAGTTACAATAGTCCTCCAACATATGAGGATTCAAATTTTAGATCCTATCTTCTATCTCTTGAACTCCCCTACAACTACAACAAACTACTTTATTTATACAAGAGGCTACTAAAACAAGTTGGCCTTCAGATCCATCATTAGAGAAAGAAACGACTAGATCTAGGTTCACACACTTCCTAATGATTAATGCAAACATTAAATCCATGACCAACATTCAATGCATAAGTGGGCCTCAATAGAAATCCAAACTAAACCACTTGGGGAGAAAGATTATCGAGCGGTAGGGAATTAACTTGGTGAACCAATTGAGCCAACTCGGTAAATGAAGGAACTGAGTAGTAATCGATCCCCATTGGTGGAAATAGGAAAACATCAGAGAGAGCCGAAAAGAAGCTATTGAGCATATCTAATAATTCTAACTTGTTTTTGGTGACACATGATTGCCAAGAACCCGAGATGCTCTTGCATCACTTTATAACATGTTTTCTTGTAATATTTTATTGAACTTAAAAAGATTTACATATATACTAATTTACATCACTTTCTCTGTAGGGCTTTGCACATCCTTCACAACATGATAGTCACTCTAGTGACCGCCTAGTGAAGAGTCATCATGATGATTCCTAGGCACTTTCATATTTGATCTAGACATATTACATGTATTTGATGTTATATTTCCTCTCTAGACTCTAGACGATTAACATACATTGTACTTTGATATTATTTGATTTGTAGACTTTTGATCTATGTTTGACATGATTGACACATGTTTCATATTTACAATACGTGATCTCTATGTTTTAAACATACTTGATATATTATTGATGTTTGACACATGATTGACATGTGTTTCATGTTTACAATACTCGATCTCTATGTTTTAAACATACTTGATCTATGATTGATGTTTCACATGTTATATACTTTCACTCTATACATGTTTGATGTTTACATACTTTCAATCTATGTGTTTAATATATACATGTTTGATGATCCAATTTATATGTTTGATGATCTAAGTTATATGTAAGTTTATTCTATGAATGATGTTTGGCATGTTATATACTTGAGATCTATGTTTGATGATCTTACTTATATTTACATTTGACATGTACTTTATATTTAATGTTTATGATCTAAGTTATATATGTTTGATGATCTAAGTTATGTTATGTTTGGCATCTAGATGATATAAAGCACCCCCCTTTAATACATGGTCAAGTAGTAAACAACAATATTTTTACTGGACTTTTAAAACACGTGTCCTAATGTAATCAACTATAAAAATAAAGTATCCTAGTTAAGTATTGCAATATGCATGATACACATTCATATTCCAACTAGATAAGTATCCACAACTAGATAAAAATAAAGTATTGAAACATGCATGATACACATCCATATTCCTGGATAAGTAATAAATCATCTCCTTAAGATATTATAAATTTTAGAAAATTGCTCCATTCACTACAGGCATTGGTAGGAAAGAGTGGAGCTAAGAAAACCTCTAGTCTCGCCCGTGACAAATTTAGTACATATCATATTTTATGTGTGATTTAGTCCACATCAAGTGGTAAATCTCTCTCTTGGATAACATTTAATATTATCTCATGGTCATCAGTATTAAGTCTCCACTTATGAATGTCGCGTCCAGTCACTAGATGAAGAGATAGGACATTGGCAATTACAAGATGGCTATACTGATAAACCTTATTTTTAGGTTGATATTCAATAAAATAAATCTCCTTAATTATTTTGATTTGCTTCAAATACGTTCCTTCCACAACAACTGAACCTACACAAACAAGTTCAACAACATATATAGATGTGAAGTTTAACCATAAACACATGTAAAATTAGGTCATAATAGGTTTAATTGGGTATAATTAGGTGCTAATAGGTCTAATTGGGTCTAATTAGGTCATAATAGGTCTAATTGGGTCTAATTAGGTGCTAATAGGTCTTAAGGGGTCATATTACTCATAGTGGGCCTAATGGGATCTTAAGGGGTCATATAACCTATCATAGATCCTAATAGGTCTCATTAGGTCATAATAGGTTTAATTGGGTATAATTAGGTCCTAATAGGTCTAATTGGTCTTAAGGGGTCTTATTACTCATAGTGAGTCTAATGGGGTCTTAAGGGGTCATATAACCTATCATAGGTCCTAATAGGTCTAATTAGGTCATAATAGGTTTAATTGGATATAATTAGTTCATAATAGGTCTAATTGGGTCTAATCAGGTTTGAATAGGTCTTAAGGGTCATATTACTCATAGTGGGTCTAATGGGGTCTTAAGGGGCCATATAACCTATTAAGGTCCCAATAGGTCTAATTAGGTCATAATAGTATTAATTTGGTATAATTAGGTCCTAATAGGTCTAATTGGGTCTAATTAGATCCTAATATGTCTAATTGGGTTTAATTAGGTCATAATGGGTCTAATTGGGTCTAATTAGGTCCTAATAGGTCTTAAGGGGTCATATTACTCATAGTGGGTCTAATGGGGTCTTAAGGGGTCATATAACCTATCATAGGTCCTAATAGGTTTAATTAGATCATAATAGGTTTTTTGGGTATAATTAAGTCTAATTGGGTCTAATTAGGTGCTAATAGGTCTAATTTGGTCTAATTAGGTGCTAATAAGTCTTAAGGGGTCATATTACTCATAGTGGGTCTAATGGGGTCCTAAGGGGTCATATAATCTATCATAGGTCCTAATAGGTATAATTAGGTCATAATAGGTTTAATTGGGTATAATTAGGTCCTTAGGTCTAATTGGGTCTAATAAGGTGCTAATAGGTCTTAAGGGGTCATATTACTGATAATGGGTTTAATGGGGTCTTAAGGGGTCATATAACCTATCATAGGTCCTAATAGGTCTAATTATGTCATAATAGGTTTAATTGGGTATAATTGGGTCCTAATAGGTCTAATTGGGTCTATTTAGGTCCTAATAGGTCTAATTGGGTCTAATTAGGTGCTAATAGGTCTTAAGGGGTCATATTACTCATAGTGGGTCCTAATGGGGTCTTACGGGGTCATATAACCCATAATAGGTCCTAATAGGTCTAATTAGGTCATAGTATGTTTAATTGGGTAGAATTAGGTTCAGATAGGTCTAATTGGGTTTAATTAGTCACTAATAGTTCTTAAGGGGTCATATTACTCATAGTGGGTCTAATGGAGTCTTAAGGGGTCATATAACCTATCATAGGTCCTAATAGGTCTAATTAGGCCATAATAATTTTAATTGGGTATAATTAGGTCCTAATAAGTACAATTGGGTCTAATTAGGTCCTAATAGATCTAATTGGGTCTAATTAGGTGCTAATAGGTCTTAAGGGGTCATATTACTCATAGTGCATCTAATGGGGTCTTAAGGGGTCATATAACATATCATAGGTCTAATTAGGTCATAATAGGTTTAATTTGGTATAATTAGGTCCTAATGGGTCTAATTGGATCTAATTAGGCACTAATAGGTCTTAAGGGGTCATATTACTCATAGTGGGTCTAATGGGGTCTTAAGGGGTCATATAACTAGTCTAATTAGGTCATAATAGGTTTGATTTTGTATAATTGGGTCCCAATGGGTCTAATTGGGTCTAATTAGGTCCTAGTAGGTCTAATTGGGTCTAATTAGGTACTGATAGGTCTTAAGGGGTCATATTACTCATAGTGGGTCTAATGGGGTCTTAAGGGGTCATATAACCCATCATAGGTCCTAATAGGTCTAATTAGGTCATAATAGGATTAATTAGGTATAATTGGGTCCTAATAGGTCTAACTGAGTCTAATTAGGTGCTAATAGGTCTTCAAGGGTCATATTATTCATAGTGGATCTAATGGGGTCTTAAGGGGTCATAGAACATATACTAGGTCCTAATAGGTCTACTTAGGTCATAATAGGTTTAATTGGGTATAATTAGGTCCTAATAGGTTTTTTTGGGTCTAATTAGGTCCTAATTGGGTCTAATCAGGTACTAATAGGTCTTAAGGGGTCATATTACTCATAGTGGGTCTAATGGGGTCTTAAGGGGTCATATAACCTATCATAGGTCCTAATAGGTCTAATTAGATCATACTAGTTTTAATTGGGTATAATTAGGTCCTAATAGGTTTAATTGGGTCTAATTAGGTCCTAATAGGTCTAATTGGGTCTAATTAGGTACAAATAGGTCTTAACGGGTCATATTACTCATAATGGGTCTAATGGGGTCTTAAGGGGTCATATAACCTATCATAGGTCCTAATAGGTCTAATTTGGTCCTAATAGGATTGATTAGGTATAATTAGGTCCTAATAGGTCTAATTGGATCTAATTAGGTCCTAATAGGTCCAAGAGGGTCAAATTAGGTCCTTATAGGTCTAATTAGGTGTTAATAGGTCTTAAGGGGTCATATTACTCATAGTGGGTCTAATGGGGTCTTAAGGAGTCATGTAACCTATCATAGGTCCTAATAGGTCTAATTAGGTCTAATTAGGTCTTATGGGCTTAATTAGGTCCTAATACATCTAATTGGGTCTAATTTGGTCCTAATAGGTTTTAAGGGGTCATATTACCTATCATAGGTGTTAGCCCTAGATAACTAGGTATAATTAGGTCCTAATAGGTCTAATTATGTCTAATTAGGTCCTTATAGGTCTAATCGGGTCTTAAGAGATCATATTAAGCATATTGGGTCTAATTAGGTCTTAAGGGGTCATAGTATGAGTATATTTGGTGTTAATTAGTCTAATTAGATCTAATTACACCTAAAATGTGTCCTATTACTCATATTAGATAGATAATTAGGGATTATTAGGTCTTATTAGGGGTTAATTAGTCTAATTAGGCCTTAGGAGTTATATTATCCATATTAGACCTCATAATATGTCTAATTATGCCTAAGGGGTCCTATTGCTCATATTAAGTGTACTAGTAGGTCTTATTACTCATATTAGGTGTTAATTAGTCTTATTAAAGGTCTAATTAGGTCTTAAATTACTTATGTTAATTAGACAAGTATTAGGTCTTAAGGGGTACTCTTATGTCTTATTACTAAATTTAACAAATTAGGTCAGCTATTATGTCTAATTAGGTCTTAAGGGGTCCTATTACTCATATTAGGTATACTTATGACTAGTTTCATTTCTTATTAGGTGATAATTAGTCTTATTAGGTCTAACTAGGTCTAATTGCATCTAAGGCCCATCCTATTAATGATACTAGGGCCTAATTTGGGTCTTATTACTCATATTAGGTCCTAAATCATTAAATATTCCTCATATTAGGTCCTAATAGGTTGAACATTAGGTCTTAAGGGGTCATAATACTCACATTAGGTCTAATTAGGTATATAATTATGCCTTCTTAGTCTTATTATGTCTAATTAGTCTTATCTAGGTCTTATTAGGTCGTATTAGGTCTTCTTTATCAAATTAGCTCTAATTAGGTATTGCAATATCATGTTTACATGTTTCATTAAGACAAGTCCTAAGCATTAACTTGAAATATCTAGAGAGAGAGAGAGAGAGACCTTGTTTCCTTCGATAATATCTTTCTCAATCAAATCTATTAGATAGAAAATGGATCAAATATCGAACAACCACGAACAACAAGAGGTGTGATCATAGGAAGATGATCCTAGATAGGTTTGAATAAGACTTTACGATTGCACATGCTATCTTGAACAAATGACGATTGACCAACATAATCTCTCTAACTAATAAAGAAGAACAAAAATGACAAAGAACTATTTTTGGTTGATGCAAGATTGTCATGAACCTAAGATGCTCCTCCATCAGAAATAAAGATGAAAATAATATACAATAAGATTATTTACCTTGGTAAAACCATAAAAAATGATTTATGGGCTACAACTATCACATTCTAAAGAAAGTTCTTGCAAATTCGTTACTAGTCAAAGGTTATGGTACACTTTTCAATGTACAAGCCATAATTGGAGTATCACCAACTGGAGATAAGAGCTATATAATCATATGTATAACACTCACTATAGAAACCTTTGTGTCAAGCAAATAAGTGGAAAATGACATAAATTCAAATTATAATTTAAAAAACCAAGAGCTAAAAAAAATTAATGTATAACATAAAATGCCTAATTAAACATCTAAAAGACAAATTGCAAAATGTATACATGGGCTAAAAGAACATAAATATTCCTATCACTTTCTACTTTCTTATGATTCTTCACCAAATAGAAGAAGTGCCTTTCACCTATCTTCTATTCCTTACATCAATTGGATACAACATATATTTACCACATCACACTATATCCCCAATTGACATCATGTAATTCTATTACATTACATTGTCATTCCATTTCATATACTTCTATCACATTACACTCCCATCTCATTTCACGTATTTTTATCATGACATTCACTTTCTCATATTTTTGTGAGAAATATCTTTCTAACACAACTTATCAAGATTCTCAGACATAGTATTCTTACACATTTAGTATTTATCATGTGCATCATTTCGTACTTACCTAATTTCTTTTAGCAACATAATAGAACTCATTATTTAAAACACTTGGGTGAAAAAATCTTTACATTCACCGATTTTAAATACTTTTTTATTTCAATTTGACATTTACCAATTTTTATTATTAGTTAATATTTGATAGTTATTATATAATTTTCCTGTCCTCCCCCTAATTCATACTTGAATTTCATCATACTTGAATTTCATATAATTCTACAACATAACATTTCTATTTCTTGTACTTGTATCAAATTGCATTCTCATTTCTCATAGTTCTATAGCATTACATTGCCATTTTACATACTTGTGTCACATGATATTCCCATTTCACCAATTTTCTGAATAACCTCCCATGACAGCTCGTCAATATTCTTAAAACTAAGATGAGATCGAAGCAGAGAATGATCCAGTTGCTGCTGAAATTGTTGCGAGCCCCGTGAATTATGATAAATTTCATAGTCATCCGACATGAGATGATCCTGAATTCGCCTTATCATTTTCTGATCAGACTGATCCAAACTTGATTCTATTCCAAATCTATACAGAAAAAGAAGACATTAATCTTGCTACAGTAAACAAGAAACGAGCTTGCATTTTATAAAATAAAACAACATTTAAGCATTCAAATCCACTGGAACTCAGGGCCCAGGCTAGTGCAAATTATGATCTCGTCCGGAAATTCATCTGAATAGTAAAGAAAAATAACCGAGATCTCATTTTTGAAAAATGAAACAAAACATTCTTAACTGAGATTTCATTCATGAAAAATGAAATAAAACATTCTTAACTGAGATTTCATTCTTGAAATATGAAACAAAACATTCTTAACTGAGATTTCATTCTTGAAATATGAAACAAAACATTCTTATCTGAAATTTCATTTTTGAAAAATGAAACAAAACATTCTTAACTGAGATTTAATTCTTGAAATATGAAACAAAACATTCTTTAGTACTCACGGTGAAGCATTGCCCTTTGCAAAAGGATTTGAGGCGCCCTCACGATTTGTTCTCTCCATTTGATTCCTGAAAATATCAGAAGACCGAAATTTCAATCCGAATCCTCCTCAGATCGAAAGACTTGATATTTCGTTCGATTTAATATCCTTTTAAAAACTAACTTCCTCTGATACAGCACAAGTGGAAGGACCAAGCGCTAATTTATAAAAACGGAGGAAAAATGCTTGTCATTTCCCATTGACGAGTGACATGTACAATGATTTTCTTGAAAACTGAAAACTAAAAACTGAACTGAACTGACGTGATTTTTCTGAAAATTGACATGTCCTCAAAATTGACAAGTAATTTTGGTCAATTTCATATAAAATTGATGAAGGGTGCTCCCCTTAATACCACAAACACATAACAGAAACAGAGAAACCACAACAATATGCAAGAACAGAAAATTGGCTTCTTATTATCTCCACAAATGTGGAATTACAAACTTTTAGAATTACAATATATGCAAAGCCACATGGGCATTCCCTTACAATATTTTTTAGGACAAAGCTTCGAATTATTGCCCAGATCTACTACCCAGAACTATTCTGAACTGCCTAAGACAATAATACAGCCTTACTTATATAGACAATTTTCCACCGCTTGGGAAGGTTCCAAAATTTTAGCCAATAAGGCCGACCAAACTTAGAATTATTTTATTTTACATTTCATTACATCATAGTCGACTCAAGATAACCTTGAAACCTGAACAAAAATTTTGAAGAAAATTATTTTTCGCCATTTCAGGTGGCCCAACTTCTGAAGACCATAAGTCATCACTAGTTGACTCGATCGGCTATTATAACCCCATTTCGGAAATGCCACGAAGCACTCTACAGGCTTGATTGGCGCAAGTTCTCATCACCCAAATTTTCAACCTCATCTGGGGCCTCTAAAGCCTTCAAAACTGAGTTTAAAGTTTCTGTACCCTGCTGCCAATACCGAAAATCTTCAATATCTTCCAATATACACTTGATCTGGCAATGAAACTTTACTGGCAGACTTATATGACCAAAATGAACCTCCAAGAAAGAAATCAGATCATTCTGAGTACATACGAAAATTACCAAAAATAGTAACTTTCCATAAATAGCAGCTCTGCACAAAATAGCCCTTATTGAAAATAAAAATAGAAATGTTTTTGGGTGATGCAAGATTGCTCTTACACCTAGGATGCTCCTGCATCAGACACCCAGGGTAATTTGAGAAGTGACCCTATCACGACTCAGGTGTGCAGAGGAAAACCAAGACGACTAACCTCCTCCTTTGTCAGCCATGATGAATCTTCAACAGGTCATCCTTTCCACTTGACCAGATATTCTTCATATGTCCTGTTCCTTGTGCTTCTGCCAACACGACTGTCCAGTATATCTTCGATCTCCTTAGTGTCTGAACTAGTTGCTGGAATACTCCACTGTGCTGCTGTGATCTCATCTTCAACACCTCCCTCATGATACTCTGTCAGATCTGAAATGTTAAACACTGGTGAAATATTTAGCTCAGTAGGCAATTCTACCTCATATGCATTTCCTGAATCATGTTTCTTCAATATCCTACATGGTCCAAACTTCTTCATTTTCAGCTTGTTATATGTACCAACTGGAAACTGCTCCTTCCGCAAATGAACCATGACTTCATCACCAACCTGAAATTCTTTATACCTCCTTTTTTCATCTGCCTTAGCCTTATACTGTGCGTTCATCTTGGTAATATGCTTCCTCACCTCCCCATGGATGTTCTTCAAGTGTTCTGCAAAATCCTCAGCTTCAGCACTACTTATTTCTCCTTTATCTATCTTCCTCAATTCAGATGCATTTCTTGGACTACTTCCATATACAATCTGGAATGGTGATTTACCAGTGCTCCTGTTGACAAAATTATTGTATGCAAATTCCGCTTGTGGTAAAATCAAATCCCATCCTGTTGGCTTATCTCCAACCAAACATCCCAGCAAATTTCCCAAACTCCTATTCACCACCTTTGTCTGTCCATCAGTCTGTGGATGATGTGATGAACTGAACTTCAAATCTATCTTCAACTTCTTCCATAATGTACGCCAGAAATATCCAACAAACTTAGTGTCCCGATCTGAAACTATGGTCTTTGGCAAACCATGAAGTCTCACTACTTCTCTGAAAAACAATTCTGCTACATGAACAACATCATTAGTCTTCTTGCAGGGAATGAAATGTGCCATCTTTAAAAATCTGTCAACCACCACAAAAATTGAATCATGTCCCCGCTGAGTCCTCGGTAAACCAAGAACAAAGTCCATGCTGATATCCTCCCAAGGCTTCTCTGGTACGGGTAATGGCTGATACAATCTTGTATTCTGCTTCACTCCTTTCGCCATCTGACATACTCTGCAACTCTGTACAAACTTCTTCACATCTTGCTGCAACTGTGGCCAATAATAATTCTCACTAACCAAACCAAGGGTTTTATCACGACCAAAATGTCCAACCAATCCTCCGCTATGCTTCTCCTTGATGAGATTCCCCCTCATAGAACTTCGTGAAATGCACAACTGACTCCCTCTGAATAGCATATCATCCTGGATGATGAAATCCAACCATTTCATCCTGTCTAGAGTAACAGGTTCTGTACAAGCTTTCCAAGCTTCACCAAAATTAGGATCCTCTGGATACAAATTATTGAGTTCCTTTAACCCAACCACTTTAATCTACATTTCTATCATCAATAGTTTCCTTCTGCTAAGAGCATCTGCAACCCTATTAGACTTTCCACTCCTATGTTTCAAAACAAATGTATAACTCTGCAAAAACTCAACCCATTTCAAATGTCTCTAATTCAACTTTCCTTGACTATTCAAATATTGCAAAGCTTGATGATCAGTATACAAAACAAACTCCTTAGGAAGATAATATCTCCACTTCTTTAATGCCTGAACTATAGCATAAAATTCTTGATCATAAATAGAATATTTTCTCTTGGCATCATTTAACTTCTCACTGAAATAAGCAACAGGTTTACCTTCTTGGCTCATAACAGCTCCTATTGCAGTACCACTAGCATCACAATCTACTTAAAACACCTTATTAAAATCTGGAAGTGCTAAAACAGGTTGTTCTGTAACTTTTTGTTTCAACAATTGAAAACTCTTTTCTGGCCCATTAGTCCACTTAAACTCTTTTCTATCCCCTCTCATTGTTTCAGTCAAGGGTCCACAAATACTGCTAAAATTTCTGATAAACTTTCTGTAAAAGCTAGCCAAACCATGAAAAGATCTTACCTCAGTAGCACTCCTTGGAGTAGGCCATTCAAGGATAGCTTGTACCTTCTCTGAGTCCATTTTTAGACCTTCTCCTGAAACTACAAACCCCAAATACACCAACTCTTTCTTCACAAAACTACACTTCTTCAAATTAATCAACAATTTCTATTCTCTCAGCTTCTCAAATACCATACGAATATGCATCATATGCTCCTCCAATGTCTTACTAAAGATCAAAATATCATCTAGATAAACAATGACAAACTTACCCAGAAATTCTTTCAGAACCTCATTCATGAGCCGCATGAAAGTGCTCAGTGCATTGGTTAGCCCAAAAGGCACGACTAACCACTCATACAGTCCTTCCTTTGTCTTGAAGGAAGTCTTCCATTCATCTCCTTCTCTGATCTGAATCTGATGATATCCGCTTTTCAGATCTATCTTTGAAAAATACACAGCTCCACTCAAACAGTCCATAATATCATCCATTCATGGCAATGGAAACTTGTACTTGATTGTGATCTTGTTTATTGCCCTAGAATCTGTACACATCCTCCATTCTCCATTCTTCTTTGGTGCTAATACCACTGGTACAGCACAGGGACTCAGACTCTCATGGATCAATCCTTTCTGTAACAACTCATGTATTTGTCTGTTCAACTCCTCACTTTCTGCAGGTGTCATTCTGTGTGCTGCCTTGTTCGGCAAACTTGCTCTTGGGATCAAGTCCATCTGATGACTAATCATCCTGACTGGTGGTAATCCACCAGGCACGTTATCGGATACAATAGCCTGAAACTCATTCAACAAATCTGCAACTTCTACAGGAACATCTTCTACTTTCTCTTTACCAGCTTTTAGAATTAAAGAAAAACATACATGCTCATGCCTCATACCATCTAGGAAATTTCTTCCATCAACAAAAGTTATCCTTGCATTACCACATACCTTTTCTTCAGTCTCCTTCAATAGTTTTAGCTTATGTCGCACTCCATCCTTGTCAGGGAATAGGTATTCACACGGCCATCATGTACAACACATCTGTCAAACTGCCATGGTCTACCCAACAACATATGACATGCATCCATAGACATGATATCACACAATACCTCATCTTGGTATCCGCCAATCTTGAACTTCACCAGGCATTGTTCATTGACCATGACCTTGTGGTCATCTTGTACCCAGGCAATCCGATATGGATGTGGGTGTTTCTGTCTCTTGAGCTTCAACTTTGTCACCATCTCTTCTGACACCAAATTGTCAGTGCTTCCACTATCAATAATCACATCACAACATTTACCTTCACACTTGCACCTGGTGTGAAACAGGCTCCTCCTTTGCTCAGGTTCATTCTCACCACTCAACAGGACTCTTCTGTTAATCAACGTTTCTCCTCTTTCAGCATCTTCAGAATTTGATGATTTGGCATCTTCATCTACATGTGCAACTCTGGCCTGGCCTTCATTTCTCCTGTCTATTCTGCCTTGGTGCTGAAGACATTCAAATGCCCTATGACCTTCTTCTCCATAGTGAAAACATGTTCCACGGAAGCCATCTCTTCCAGATCCTTGTCCTCTTCCTCTTCCTCTTTGATCTCTATTATTCTGATCCTGGAAGCGATTGGAATTATTTCCTCACTGATTCTGACTGCTACTGGCCTCATCCTTCTTTTTCAGATCTTCATTTCGGCCACCATATGACCGTCCACCAGATCGTCCACCGCAACCTCTTCCATTTTGTCTGCTCTCAAACTTCTTGTTCAGCTTTTCCTCTACTTTTAGGGCAAACTGGTATGCCTCTTCAATACTGTTCATTCAAACTAGATTCAGCTCCTCCTGAATGCTTGGCCTTAACCCATTAAGGTATCGGGGAACTTTCTCCTTATCAGCTTCTGCATGGCCTGTTCTGATGAGAAGTCGATATAACTCCTCTGTATACTCCTGAATAGATCTTCCTGCTTGCTTCAAACTCTACATTTTCTTCAGTAGGTCAAGCTCATAATCAACAGGAATGAACTGTCACTTCAATTTATCCACCATCTGATCCCATCTCATGATTTTTTCTTTCCCCTTCTATTTCACTCCAACTGAATCTCTTGCCACCATATCTTCGCATGACCTTTCAGTCTGGCCTTCGCAAATTTGACCCTATCAAGACCCTCAACATCTTCATACTCAAAATATTCTTCACATTCATTGATCCAGTCGATCAATTCCTCTCAGTTAAGATTTCTAGAAAATGTAGGAACCTCAATCTTAGGTCTTTTCCCAATCTTGGAAATCGCCCGAAAAAGTCTTTCTTCCTCCTGGTTCACAATTTCAACTTCTCCTTCTTGATATTCTTCTTCGGCTTCATCCTCACTTTCATCTCTGACATTAAGATTCATTCCTCTGTGAATCTCTTCTTGCAATGCTCGCACTTGTCTCTGCAGCTCTCTAACCTCAGGTGTCACAGCACCAGCTCTTCCGCCACGTTCTCTTCGTGGAGGCATTTTCGCGATGCGCACTGAAACCCTAACCACGGTTCTAGTGCAAACTACCTCACAGTCGACAATCTGTTTACACACTCAAGAAAACCTGCTCTAATACCACTTGATGAAGGGTGCTCCCCTTAATATCACAAACACATAACAGAAACAGAGAAACCACAACAATATGCAAGAACAGAAAATTGGCTTCTTATTATCTCCACAAATGTGGAATTACAAAATTTTAGAACTATAATATATGCAAAGCCACATGGGCATTCCCTTACAATATTCTATAGGACAAAGCCTCGAATTATTGCCCAGATCTACTACCCAGAACTATTCTGAACTGCCTAAGACAATAATACAGTCTTCCTTATATAGGCAATTTTCCACCGCCTAGGAAGGTTCCAGAATTTTAGCCAATAAGGCCGACCAAACTTAGAATTATTTTATTTTACATTTCATTACATCATAGTCGGCTCAAGATAACCTTGAAACCCGAACAGAAATTTTGAAGAAAATTATTTTCTGCCATTTCAGGTGGCCCAACTTCCGAAGACCATAAGTCATCACCAGTTGACCCGATCGGCTATTATAACCCCATTTCAGAAATGCCACGAAGTGCTCTACAAGCTTGACTAGCATAAGTGCCTAACACACAAATTTTTGACCTCATCCGGGGCCTCTAAAGCCTTCAAAATTGAGTTCAAAGTTTCTATACCCTCCTGCCAATACCGAAAATCTTCAATATCTTCCAATATACACTTGATCTGGCAATGAAACTTTACTGGCAGACTTATATGACCAAAATGAACCTCCAAGAAAGAAATCAGATCATTCTGGGCACATACAAAAATTACCAAAAATAGTAACTTTCCATAAATAGCAGCTCTGCACAAAATAGCTCTTATTGAAAATAAAAATAGAAATATTTTTGGGTGATGCAAGATTGCTCTTACACCCAGGATGCTCCTGCATCAAAAATTCATTTCCATGCGGGACATAATTGAAAGGGGTGGGCCAAGCTCCAGACAGAATGTATCAAAACATTAAAAATGTTTAATTTTTTAGATTCTTAAAAGTAATAATTTTTAAAAAAAATTTTATGATTTTTCATCACAAAATATACAGATCATGAAAAATAGATGCTATTTTGAAAATTGACAAGTAATAGCCTTGTGGGCTTGCAATGATGTGTCAGTGACATTGATGATTTATTTGAAACCACATTACTTTGTGAGTAGGGCCACTTTCCTGAAAATTGACAAGTTAGCTTTTATTTTTATTTTTTAAATTATTTCATTCTGAAATTAGAGTAATGAAAAGGATGTGTACCATTTAAACCCAGCCTTTATGTTACTTGTCATTGTCAATGTATTCGTCATGAATGCATGGATGAGATAATTTTGGTATCAGTGACAAATGACAGACCACTGCTTTTGACAATTGACAAGTAAAACTTGTCCTGAATTATCTATGGAGGTACCATGTGGATAAGATATGTTTTGAATTTAGTTATTAAAATAAATCTCAGATCTGTATTTAAATTTAATTATTAAATGAAAAAATATCTTGTTAACAATTCTATTATGTGATGGTTGTGGATAATGTGTTTCAACTATAGAAGAAAGGGCATAGTACTTGTATGTGTTCTAATGATCATGATAGGAGTTGTTAATTTAATACACACTTGTTGATTTAATGTCCAATTTTTTGATAACATTGCACCAATAGTTGTGACTTTAAAGTTGTTATTACTATGATTGTTAGCAATACTTGAATGAAATGTACCCTTAGTTGCAAAAAGAAACTAGTCATGTGATGTCACATCAGACAAGTATGTGTGTCCCTTTTGCACAATCATTGGTCTCAACAAAATTCTTGAAAATATTAAACCTATGCAAATCTTTAGATTTCTCTCTTAACAATATGACCAAATTCATCCTCGAATAATCAATAATAAGAAGCATAAAGTACATTTCAATATTCAAATCTCTTATCATTTTAAGTCCACATGGGTCAATATATATAGGTTCTAATAGTATTTTGGTTGAATAATCCTTTTATTATATGTATTCCTAGTCTTCTCTCTCAATTGACATTCTTTGTACATAGCATTAGCAAGCTTGAAGATTTTGGGTAGACCTCTCACAACATTGGTAGAGTTGGTCTTCATCATATTATAAAAGTTAATATGTCCTATCATTTTATGTCATAGACAACACTCATTTTTCTGAGCCAAAGTAGAACTACCTCAACTCTTTTTCTTAAGATAGTAAACATTGCCAATTCTCAAACCTTTTGTAATTATTCTTTTAGAACCTTTTTTTTATTTCAAATCTAGATCCAAGAAAGCTAATTTCTCAAATCCCTTACTACACAATTGACTTACACTTAACAAATTTTAACTTAATCTTTAAACATAATTAACATCACTAGCTTTATATTTTCCATAAATGGATATGGTTCCATTAGCACATATAGGTGCAAATCCTTCACTAGAAAATTTGACTGATCCTCCACCATAATTTTATATCTTAATAAATTTTCTTAGGTCTCTTGTCATTTTATTTTAATATTTGAAATTAATGATCCAAGGTCTGGCTTCTTTTCTTTCATATAGAGTACTCTTCACAATTTATTCTACAACATTCTAAATTTTGGATCTATTATTATCATCATCCTTAATTTACAAGAATAACAATTCATCATTTGAATAATTTCCATTTTCATCTTTTGATGAATTAGTCTCCATTGATTAAAAACTCTTCCTTCCTTTATCTCTATTATATGTCCTAGTATTTCTATTATTCCTTTTATAACTTTCTTTTCTTTAATCATTAGACATCTTATAATCTTCCTTAAAAGGGAATTTAGTAGAATAATATCCTACTCTTCCACAATTGGAACATTTGAAGGGTAACTTCCTTTTATACTTTCCATATCTTTTCTTTAGTCTTTTGACAAAATTTGCCTCTATATCATTTGGATCATAACGTTCTTTTGGTTCATCTTTAGTCTTCTTAGTGGCCTTGAATGAAACATCTTTCTTCTCATACTGTCTATCTTCAAGTTCAAACATCTCAAAGGTAGAGACTAATCCATAGGTTCCTTCAAAGTACACATTTCCCCTTATCATTACTTTGTTGAATGGGCATCAACAAGGTTTTTTAGGGTCTAAGAATAATTCTCATCACCTTTAGTTGATGCAGCCAAGACCAGAGTCTTCAAAGGAGATGTCCAATTTTGTAGCAAGAGTCAACACAATGGAAAGAAATAAGAAACACAACAAAATGTGACTAAATAACAATAGCTTTATTATCAGGTAACATCAAATTATATCAAACATGTTGGTCTATAAGGCCTTCCTAGTTACAACCATATACAATGAAAGCAAGACTCAGATCCTCATCTCGATCTATCAAACCCCAGTGCTATCCCCTCTCTTGTTATACCTGACTCATTCAAACGTTCATGAGCTATATGGTGATCATCTTCCTTTCCTAGAGATTGTGTAATTTCACGCAGCAAATAACATTTGATTATTAGAATGTCTACATATTTCAAAATATTTGTGCTATTCTTTTATAAGTTTCATTGTCAAAGCTTCTCCTTCAAAATGAATTTAACAATTCCTCTCTTTGAACACAGATATCTCATATCACAATTTACAATATTAAGTTGTATTGAGGGGGTTGTGCATCCTCCAGAATTTTTATTTCATATGGTTATCAAATTTATTTCTCTACAAGCCATTCCATGACATAGAACGAGATATTGGTGACGATGATGACTCCATCATAGAAAAGTGAGAGACATTCAATTACAATCCTTGGCATGTTGAACATACAATGACTGCAGAAAATATTGAAAACCTAAGTAATTATGAAACTGAAGACAATGGAAATATTCACATAAATACCACAGAACATGAATGGGAGATTGCATCTAGGTTGCATCATGGTCAAAACATACAATGTTCAGAAAAAGACATCTCAGGGAGAAGAGACATTGAAAAACATACAAATTGGTCTGTTGATTATCAAGGAGAAGAGTACACTATTGTAGAAATCAAATTCATAAGTAACAAGAAAGATCATGGATGTCTTATATATGATGACACACCCCAATTCATCAACTATATGACCCTTGGTGAAAAATAGAAAAAGGAAGTCGACATAATTATGGCACACTACCATAGAAATCAAAATGGAGAGCCATTGTTCATGATAATTCAAGGAATGACAGGAACATGAAAGTCATATCTAATTGGTGCCATTAATCAATCTCTTGAAAATTCTGCAATACCCTCCCATTCTCCCCTTCTATTACTTGCACCAACAAGAGTCACAACATGCAATATAGGAGCCTCTACGGTTCATTCGAAATTGAAAATACCAATACAAGATTTTCCTCAACTAGCAAGAACAAGGCTCACCAGTTTTCAAGAAGAAATGACACATATAAAATACATTTTGATTGATGAAATGAGCTTCATTGGTCAGAACATGATGGAAAACATAGATTCACAACTCCAGCAAGCATTCCCACAAATTGCAAACATAAGCTTTGGATGTAAAGATTTTAATTTTGCATGATGAACAAGTAATTCATGTACAAAATATAGTTTAATAATTAACTAAAATACAATAAAAAAATACACCATTTAAAAAAATGTTGTTTTTGTCGATTAAATTTCAGGTGTATCTATTATTTTGGTAGGAGATTTGGGTCAACTGTCTCCAGTCAGTGATAGACCAGTATATGATAGTAACAAACAGGCAAAGTTGCCATGGCAGGAATTCAAGATTATTGTTACTTTAGATAAGATATTCAGACAAGATGGGGAAAATGTCAAGCAACAAATATTTCGTCAACTTTTGACAAATGTACGAGATGCAAACCCACAAATTGATGATTGGAGGTTGCTAATGATGACAAACCCTATCAACATAGATGCTACAACAAATTCTAAGTTTGAAAATGATGTCCATTTGTTCTCAACAAATGAAAATTTTCATAGTCATAATAAAAAAAATGCTACATTTAATGAAGCATCCTATTGCACGTAGTGTTGCAACAAAAGTAGGAAGTGGTAGTATATTAGAAGATTGTTCAAATAATGAGCTTGATCTGAAGTTGCTAATTTGTAAGGATTCTATGGTCATGCTAACTTCAAATCTATGGAGAGAAGCAGGTCATGTAAATGGAGCTTTAGGATACATTTGAAAGATTGTCTACAAACAGGGTTGTGCTCCGCCTGAACCTCCAACATATGTGATGGTTGAGTTTGATAATTATTCTGGACTACCATTTGAAGATCATCATCCAAAAACAATTCCAATAACAACAATACAAAATGATAGAACACTTTAATTGCCATTAAGATTGGCATGGGCATTGACTATACATAAATCTCAGGGACTAACTCTTCCAAAAGTGAGAATTGGTATAGGGCCAAGAGGAAGAACATGATTGAAATTTGCGGTCACATATGATCACTATGAGAAAATAAAAAAGGGTAGACAAATTGCCAAGCATAAGGATGAAGAAAATAGACTTAAATGCTTGGAAGATAATTGATGTAATATATTATTTTTGAAAGATTTCTCCAATGCATTTAGTACAAGTTCTTTTTCCCACTTTAATAATTTGTAACATTTTTTGTAGTATTGTATGCTTTCACGATGTCTACATTGAACAAACATAAACAATAAAAAATATTACATAATTCTAATTAACCCAATCTTTTTCATTTCCTTCTATGCTACTATAACTCTCATTTGAAATGTTATACATATATTTTTAACATGCATAATATGTAAATAGACATTTAATATAACCTTGCATCATTTTTAATATCCTTACATTAAATTCAATAACCACATTTGTTTATGATCTTCTATTTATATCACTTCATGTTAAATATAATTTTTAAAAAAAATATTTAATATACTAACCTTTAAAAAAATATGTGTAAAGATATCAAGTTGATAAAATATATTTTATGTTTCTTTGATAACATGCATTTTCTTAATGGTTACTATCATTTATGCAACATTTCTTTACTTTAAAAAATTATATTCCTTATCATGTTTCATTATGATATAAATGCTATTAATAACTTTCATGCAACTTTCCAAGATGTCAAACAAATTGCATTTATCATGGGTTTCCAATTGTTTATGGGACTTTCACCTGTTTCTTCCACGTAATGCCATCCTTTGTATAGAGGAACTGAGTGACATGAGACAGGTAAGGAGGATCCAATTAAGGATAGCCCCCACAAGAAGCCAAACAACACAATGTGGAATAACACAACACAACAATTGTTTCAATTGAATTTTCATTAACATGCCCAACTGTAAGGCCTTCTGGGTTAGGGCCAATTACAATTAGAAATAGTTTGGCAAGATTGAAAAAGATCCAATCCAATTCTATCTAGCCCAGCTCTGAAACAAATCAACAATTGATGGAAACCCTAAGGCAGATCTGAACTTGAGCTCGCAAGCCACCAAGAAATCTCCTTGTCCCCAAGAAAAAAAACACTAGCTCTGCTATTAAAAACTATCAGAAATCAATATGATCTTCAAGATCGCGCAAGATCCAGATCTAACTTCCCCCAAATCTGATCTGATCTGATACCTAAACAACTACCTAAACACTCCTTAAATACTAATCTTTAGCCACAAGTCGGTTGGATGACATAATTAAATCCTACAAACAAATATTAAATGCAATAGAAGTTGGCTCTCCAATAGCCTAACAATTATTTAATTCCCCATGTTGGCCTCTAGATCTACATAGGAGAATACAACAAAAGATACCAACAATAAATGCACCAATTTGGCCAACCAAAACACCAAGAACTCCAATCAGTAAACTAGAACTACTGAGCACCAAAGAAACAACCAAGCAGTAGTGAAACAACCGACCAAGCCAAGAAACACTGAGAAACACAAGCATCACCGAGCACAAGTTCCACCGAGCATAGAAGCTTCACCGAGTTCCTTCAGCAACCGAGCTTCCTTCAATAACTGAGACCGTCAGTTAAAGTTGTAACCAAGTAACACATAACCAAACAACACACCTCCATGCAGATTCACTGAGTACCCTAGAATGCCCCTGCATCAGACACCCCAGGTTTGAAAAGATGTTCATATGCTGGAAGAACATCTTCCAGGATTCAACACATAAACCCCGAACTGGTTCTTCACATACAAGTCCTCCAACTTTTTAGCTTGCATACACTTCCACTTTAGTTTCCTTTGTCTCTTCAAGTCTTTACTTGATAACACATGGGTCTATTCTCCATACTGATTATCCATACCTTTAGGATCCACCAACTCAACTCGGCTACCAATGCTCAGGCTTCTCCTACCGAGTGTTGTATCTAGCAAAGGCATCAGGGAGAACTTCCTGTCATCCTTCTCAATAGTAAACACATTCTTCACACAATCATACATAGCTCTAAAATCATATTACCAAGGCGTACCAAGCAATATATGATAACTATTCATCTCCACAATATCACATAACACAAGATCCTTATACTAGCCAATCTGAACATCAACAAAGCACTGCTCCCTCACTTCCAGAGCATGATCATTTTGTAACCAGCCAATCCTATAAGGATAAGGATGCTTCATTCTATTCAAACCAATTTTTTGAACCATGTCCTCAGTAACAAGGTTATCAATACTACCACTATGAACAATAACATCATAAAGTTTACCCCTAGAGTTGCACTAAGTTCTGAACAAGTTACTCCTTTGACAAGGTTCCTCCATTGTACCAAGCAATGTTTGTTAAACTAGTAAGTTCTTAGATTTAGGTTCATTCTGAATGTTCTCATTTATCACAATAGTCCATCGGTCACCAAGCTTCTTCTGCGTACACTCAAAAGAACAATGTCCTTCTTGACCACAGTTATAACAAGTACCCTTAAAGATAAATCTACCTATCTTCTTCTTCAATTCCATGGGTTTTTGTTCATCTTCTGCAGTTGCTTTATCCTTCATTGAGTGATCAATCTTTTCCTTCCCTCGGGGATTACTATGTTGTCTCTTTTTCAACTTATCTTCTACCTTCAAAGCATATTGATAAGCATCTTCAACATAATCAATCTTCATCATACAAGGCTCATCCCGAATATTGAATCTCAAACCATTCACATATCGAGCTACCTTTTCCTTACCAAGTTCTCTGTGTCTAGACCGAATAGTAAGTTTGTAGAACTCCTCAGTATTGTCTTCCATAATCAAATCTTTCTACTTCAAATTCTGCAACTTCTTAAACAAGTCAAGCTCATAGTCAGCATGTATGAACTTAGCTTTCAATTTAGTCACCATCAACCTCAACTGATTGATCTTCATTTCACCTTCATCTTCTCTATCTCTTTGTAATTCTTTCCACCAAAGAGCAACATGTCCTTTCAACTTAGTCTGTGCCAATCTCACCCAAAGAGGATTTTCAATTTCTTCCAGATCAAAGAAATATTCTAATTCACCAATCCAGTCAATCAGATTCTTGAGTTTCAAAGTACCAGAGAAAGTAGAAACTTCCATTTGATAACTAGTACTTAACCAAGCTCTAGATCTATGTAACCGAGTAGTTTTGTCTTCACCAGATCTATCCCTCCAATCATCACCACTAGATCCAGTAGCTTCAAAGTCTTCAACAACTTCCTCATAACCATCCTTAGTACCAACATTATGAGGTACACCAGTCATAGCCCTCATGATCTTGGCAATCATGTCATTCTTCATCAATTCCATCTCAGATCTAAAATCATATTTCACCTTCTCTGTAATCTTTGATTCCACAGCATCACAGAGATCTGTAATTTCTCTAGGGTCCAATCTTCTCGGAGGCATCCTTCAATATTTTCAAAAATCCCAAAGCAATAAGTCACCAACAAGGTCCTGGTGAAAACAACCTCAACTGGTTTACACACTCAAGATCTTTAAGCTCTGATACCACCTGACATAGGACAGGTAAGGAGGATCCAATTAAGGATAGTCCCCATAAGCAGCCAAATACCACAATGCATAATAACACAACACAATAATCGTTTCAACTAAATTTTCATTAACATGCCCGGCTGTAAGGCCTTCCAGGTTAGGGCCAATTACAATCAAAAACAATTTGGCAAGATCGACAAAGATCCAATCCAACTCCAGCTAGCCCAGCTCTGAAACAAATCAGTAATTGATGGAAACCCTAAGGAAGATCTAAACTTGAGCTTGCAAGCCACCAAGAAATCTCCTTGTCCCTAAGCAAACAACCACTAGCTCTGCTATTACAAACTATTAGAAATCAATCTGATCTTCAAGATCTCGCAAGATCTAGATCTAACTTCCCCCAAATCTGATCTGACCTGATACCTACACAACTACCCAAACACTCCTTAAATACTGATCTTCAACCACAAGTTAGTTGGATGACATAATTAACTCCTACAAACAAATATTAAATGCAATAAAAGTCATCTCTCCAATAGCCTAACAATTATTTAATTCCCCATGTCGGCCTCTAGATCTACATAGGACAATACAACAAAAACTACCAACAATAAATGCACCAAGTCGGCCAACCAAAACACCAAGAACTCCAGTCAGTAAACTAGAACTACCAAGCGCCAGAGAAACAACCGAGCACCAGCGAAACAACCAACCATGCCAAGCAACATAGGCATCACCAAGCACAAGTTTCACCAAGCACATAAGCTTCATTGAGTTCCTTCAGCAACCGAGCTTCCTTCAATAACTAAAACCGTTGGTTAAAGCTGCAACCAAGAAACACAGAACCAAACAACACACCTCCATGCAGATTCACTGAGTACCCTAGAATGCCCCTGCATCATTGAGTGTTCATTATTGGCTAAGGGATAGAATGGTCAATCAAATTAAAAATAATGGACAAAGGAACACTCAAATTAAATTTTTTAACTACGCTATATACTTCAACTTCTATTATAGAACAAAGGTGCATATGAACTTAGATGTGAAGTTTCACCACCTACAAATTGAGATTGTAGATTTATGTGGATGGTCAGATGCTTTGTACCATGAGATTCATGATCTTTATCTTGCAAGATGCATTTTTAAAATCACCATAAGGCCAACAGTAAATATTAGGAAGCACACTCTCTGTGATGAACTCTGTCTAAAGTTTAAGAAATTTCTTAAAGGAGAATCTAAAATTAGCTATCACAAGGGCACACTCGAGGAATGGTTAATTGCTACTCTTAAGTTTGATTACACCATCACATTCATAGTACACCAATTCATTCCATCTTTTAGATTGTTGCACGCATATTATGATATGCCTATATTATTTGTCGTGAAGTCTACTCTGTTAATTAAGGTTCATAAAATTCTTCCTGGAAATGTAGAGTTATTACCAGTGCATCCATGGTTAAAAAAATGAAAGTATTCTGTAATTATTTGACAATGTGTTTGCAAAATTTTAAAAAATTGTATTTTTTATTATATCTAATTTTGGAATGACTATTAAGTAATAAATTGTTAATTGTTGTGATGCATTATGTCAAAGTTTGTTTCAATGAATATTAAGTATTCAATTATTAGATGATGTTCACAAATTGTCTTAATTGCAAGTTAGAGCCTTTTCCCAAATTTTACATTTATCATAATCCCCACTATAATAAAAATAATAATAATTTTTTTCATTCTAGGTTGTGACCGCTACTAGCTTCTATATATATATATATAAGTCGAGAGATATCCTTCTTGAGACACCTATTTAAATAATTTCTCTCAGTGCAATAAATGCCTCAAAAGAATATCTCTCGACTTATTTTATATATATAAAATATATATAAACTAGTTATCTATCATGTGCCCATTCTATATAACATACATCATTTTGTACTTACCTAATTTCTTTTTGAGACATAATAATCAACTCTTTATTTTAAACAACAATGAAAAAAATCTTTAAATTTACTGATTTTAAATATTTATTTCAATTTGACATTTACCATTTTTTTTAAGCAATACTTATTCATGATAGATTTTATATATTTTCTTGTCCTCCCCTAATTCCTTAAGGCCCCGTTTGGTTAGTGGAATTGGGGTGGAATTGGTGGTGGGACTTCCACTTTTTTAGCAAATCCATCGTTTGGAACACATATTTGCAATTCGGGTTTCCTCACTCAAAATTTGGTTTAGGCCCTAAAATGGGTGGCACCATCTTCCTACCTAAGAGGTGGAATTTGAAATCAAATGCAGGTTTTCAATTTTTATGAGGCAAAATATAATTTCCTGTCGGGTCCGTCAACTTCTTGCATTCATTTTGGGGTTTCATTTTCGCGTCCGCGCCTCATTTTCGCTGCAAATAGGGAAACCTCGCCTCATTTTCACTGCAAATAGAGAAGGGTTTCCTACAAACACCTCACTATTTCATTTTTGCGGTTCCATTTTCGCTGCAAATAGAGAAGGGTTTCCTGCAAATAGAAGGGTTTATTCTTCAATACAAAGGGTTTCAGGTTTCCTCACCATTCTCGCGCTCTCATTCTCTGCAAAGTCAGGAATGTAACCGTTCTCACACTCACATTCTCTGTCAGCAAAGTGATTGCAATTACATTCTATAAAAAAATACTTCTATCATTTTTAGGTTTTCGAGGCTGCCCATGCACTGTTTTAAATATTTTGTTTTGGCTTAGGTTGGGAGGACATTTGCTTGACATTTGACATTTTGTTTTTAATTCTTCCATGTACTGCGTGAGATGAAAGTTAGCCAAGTGCATTTGCTTGAAGTTTTTTGAAATTACTTGTGTTAAACAGTACTAGTGTTAACACATGTACAATCATTAAACTCTATGCAGCGATGGCATTTCTTTGGCATTTTGACAAATAGTTAGTGTGTATGGTCTGAGGCCACACATTTTGAGTTGTTTCTATTTTTATATTAGCTCAAAAGTGTTACACATAATCGGTGTTGTTTATCCTACAACTGCATCCGTAAATCTGCATATACTTCTCTACAGTTGTAAGCCACTTAGAGATCAAAATAGAGAAACTAAATCAAAATCATTCTTTGTCCTATTTCCTTTTAACAAAGTCTCAACTAGATCTATTAGATTTCCACAATCCATATTAATGCTAGTATCAGTTTCTGGGTTCGATTGTGTATAATTTTTTCCATCAATGTTTTTGATCATACTACATGATCCATCATATCATGTTCTTTTCTCTCTAGCATCTTGATGATGGATCATGTAGTATGATCTGAAACGTTGATAGAAAAAATTATACACAATCGAACCTAGAAACTGATACTAGCAAAGTCTCAACTATCAATGATACAATATACATTTGATGCCCTAAGCTATCAAATATACAAATGGTGCCTACCTAGAAGCTCACCAGGAGAATGAAGGATCACTCACTAATTGCATGATAACCCAGTTTTGAAGGGTCACTGGTTGAGGGGACAGTCAAGGTCTAGATGATTGGGCCATTGGAGGACCCTAGTTCTTTGTATTAATTTCTATTCATATTGGATGCATGGATTTATTGTGAATTATCGGCTGCTATGTATCCTGCAACTGCATCCGTAAATCTGCATATACTTCTCTAGGGTTGTAAGCCACTTAGGAATCAAAATAGAGAAACTAAATAAAAATCGTTCTTTGTCCTATTTCCTTTTAACAAAGTATCAACTATCAATGATACAATATATTTGATGCCCTAAGCTATCAATACAAATGGCACCTAGCTAGAAGCTCACGAGCTGTCCATTTGATGACCACAGTCAACATTTTAAAAAAATGGATATCCTTGAGCACAAGCACCAATAACATCAAATAATGGAGTTATAGCATGGGCTAGGGCACGACAACAGTAGAATGCGGTCATTTCAATGACAACAATTTAGAATGTGGTCCTTTGGTGTGTATTAAATAGAATAGAATTTTCAACATATTATTATCATTCTATTTCTTTGTTGTAAACATGCCATCGGTTTAGTTTTGTAACTTCATTGTTGTATGAGTGGATTGTGCAGGAACATTTAACATTAAACAAGGAGCAAACTCCTCAACACATCTTGGAAACCATTGAATTCAATAATAAATGAAACCTAACACCAACACTATTCCTTCCATTCACTTCTACCAAGAATAAAGCATTTAATCCATTCAACATTACATATAATCATTAGACAGTTACATTTCCTGACTATGTAGAGGAACAGTCACAACCAAAATGATCAAAACTACTTTCACCCTTGCACAAGCTATTCCAAACTTCAAGTAAAATGAGCAATATGCTATATCAAATCATTCATATTCATAGTAACCATTGGAGGATCATTTTGTTAATGAACCCTCTGACTGTACCCCTGTGGCAGAGAAAGGAAACCTCAAAATAGAGAAAGGAAACTTAGTAAAACCAGTCTATGCCGATGTTTGTGAGGGTACAGTCATGATAAGTGCCTCTCAAACCTCTCCAAACATGTAAGATTGTCTTTAAATACTTTATTGATCTCTTCTAAACATTAACCAAAGCAAACCTACATTTGAATCCACACACAATAACCCCAAAATGAAGGGTTTTGTATCCTTTAATGAATCTTAGTCACTGGTAGTGCATGGACAGTCAAACCAGTAGTCTCCAAAGCATTCAATAAGTGACTGGATTGTATTTAATACACACTATTCCTTCCATTCACTTCTACCAAGAATAAAGCATTTAATCCATTCAACATTACATATAATCATTAGACAGTTACATTTCCTGACTGTGTACTAGAGGAATAGTTAGGAAATGTAACTGTCTAAACGATCCATACATTCAAAAATAATGAATCGATATCCTTGAGCACAAGCACCAATAATATCAAATAATGGAGATAAAGCATGGGCTAGGGCACGACACTAGTAGAATGCGGTCATTTCAAAGAGCATTCATGATCAAATAAAATGCAACACATTTGAAATTTGCAGTCGAATATGATGCCAGATGCTCGAAAGATGAAGAAATCACATACCTTCTCTCATGCTCAGCTTTTTCTCCTCTATCCAATCGAAATAAAAATGATGAGGCCATTTCACTTTTTTTTTTCATAGCCAAATCTTCCTTGTACCACACGAAGAACATGCCATTGGTTCAGTTTTGTAATTTGTTTTTTGTGTAATTAGTAATTGGGAGATTAAATGCATATAACACCTTTATCAGTTTAATTAGCATGTTATTATCATATCAGATAAAGTATGTTTAAGAATTGTTGGGACTGGTGCTTTTGCGTGTATTAAACATAATAGAATTTTCAACATATTATTATCAATCTATTTCTTTGTTCTAAACATGCCATTGGTTCAGTTTTGTAGATTTTTTTAATCCGTTAAATGCATTTTTTGTGAGGAGGGGTCTTGTTCTCAGGAGATTGATGAAGATTGTGCACCTCAAAAACCAATTCATAAGGTACCAATCCATGTTTCCTATTCGCTTATATTTTTGGTTTGGTTTGGTAAATCTCCTTATAAGTTTCATGTCCTTTCTTTTGATTATTATGGATGAGATATATATCTTACATTTAACATTCAACTTCTTTACATTTTAGAACATGTAGTGTGTTTTTTAAGGATTTTACCAAATCAACTTTTAACATAAACCGAAAACACCAAACTGATATCTTGCCCTTTCAATTTGACAAAATATTTGCATTTGACCAATAACTGCAAGCAAATGAATGATAAATCCACATACCTGTATCTTTGTAAAACACCTGGAACATCAAAAAGATGGCTAAGTGGCTACCACCATGATTTTTATCTACTGAATATGGGAAAAAAAAACACCCAAAAAAATTGAATAGAAAACATGATTGGTCATTTTAGAGAGCATTCATGATCAAATAAAATGCAATGCCTTCTCTCGCGCTCGATCAACTTTCACCTGCTCATTTTCTCCCACTCTTTTTCTCTACAAATGAGATAAAAATGATTTGGCCATTTCAAAATAGTGAATCGATATCCTTGAGCACAAGCACCAATAACATCAACTATTTTGATATGTGGGTACCCTAATGTTGGCAAGAGTTCTTTTATTAATAAGATTACTCTGCAAGCTTGAAGAAGCGATATATTTTGGCAAATGAAGAGTAGAAAGATGATGAAATTCCTGAGATCATGGATGGACACAATGTTGTAGATAGAATGGGAAGACATCTTTCTAGATTGGCCCTGGATCCTTCGACAATTGGGGTAGGATCCAGACCCAGGCTAAAAAGATGTCTTCCTTTCTGTTGTGGAATTATCCCTTCTTTGGCCTGCACTCATTCCTCTTCTCAAAAATGGTTATCTAGAAACTTTGGATACTATTTCTCATCCATGCATGAAATGTGCTAGTGATCGTATAAAATTACTTTAGGCCTCCAGTATTGATGAGACGTACAAGTGTAAAATGTTTTTGCAAGATTGGGATCAATTTGTGCAGTGTACATAAATGCAAGGCAGTGATTATTCTCAACGATTGACAGGTAGCTAGGATAATAGCTAGGACTAAAGATAAAACAGCTCAAGAGACCATCATAGGTTCTCTCTTTCTTTGGTCTATATTATTGACAGAATGTTTTACCTTTCATTAGCTCATCAAATCCAGGGATTTGAAAGAATTTAATAGAATATTTTCATGACAACGTATATTATTTAAGTTGACGTTGCATGAATTTATCTACTTTGCGTACTTGTAGACTATGAGGACGGCAATAAAGAAGCATGGCCATGCTTCTTTATCGCTGTCCTCATAGTCTACAAGTGCGCAAAGTAGATAAATTCCTGCAATGTCAACATAAATAATATACATTGTCATGAAAATATTCTATTAAATTCTTTCAAATCTTCGGATTTGATGAGCTAATGAAAGGTAAAACATTCTGTCAATAATATAGACCGAAGAAAGAGAGAACCTATGATGGTCTCTTGAGCTGTTTTATCTTTAATGTGCTTATCCGTCAGTTTTTTGACACTTAGTCATTAATTCCAACAAAAGTGCTATGAATTCAAGAGATAAAATGTTGAAAAAAACTAATTTACAATAAAATTTTTGATAGTAATGCTATACATTCGACAGGGAATCTGTCAGAGAAATAATGAATGATTGTCGCTCTTCCAACATTTTAAGTGTCGCAAATAGTATTTTTTGACAGAACCTTCAACAATAATGCCATATCACCGATGGGTATATCTGTCAAAAATAAGTGGAAACTGTCGCTATTCCAAAAGTTATAATGTCAGAAAAGATATCTTTTCGATAGTTAATAGGTCATTGTGTCAAAATTCTGATGGATAAATTGTAGAAAATGCCATAACGAAGCTGTTGCTGAAATGCAACTTTCCGACGTGATGTGGTGTTGGTAAACTGACGGATACATCTTCTGTCGCAATTTCCTACGCAAAAATGGTGACGGACGCATCTATCGAAATGCTGACAAATTAGCGTTGCAAATCTGACAAATGGCCGTCAAAATTTGACCCCAAATGTAGTAGTGCTTATTAACATAGTGTTACACATAATCAGTGTTAAACAGTACTAGTGTTAACACATGTTTAATAGTACTAGTGTTAACACATGTTTAACATTGATTATGTGTAATACTTTTGAGCTAATATAAAAATAGAAGCAACTCAAAATGTGTGGCCTCAGACCATACACACTAATTGTTTGTCAAAATGCCAAAGAAATGTCATCACTGCACAGAGCGTAATGAATGTACATTCTTAACACTAGTACTATTTAACACTGATTATGTGTAACACTATGTTAATAAGGAAAACAACACTGATTATGTGTAACACTTTTTAGGTTGTGTAACACTGATTATGTGTAACACTTTTTAGATTACGTAATCTAAAAAGTGTTACACATAATCGGTGTTGCACATAATCAGTGTTACACATAATGAGGCACGGACACAAAAATGAATGCAAGAAGATCACGGACCTGATTTCATCAC
This sequence comes from Chamaecyparis obtusa, assembly GCA_027943335.1. Lineage (NCBI taxonomy): Eukaryota > Viridiplantae > Streptophyta > Pinopsida > Cupressales > Cupressaceae > Chamaecyparis > Chamaecyparis obtusa. The sequence goes on along the minus strand of BSBK01001307.1, from coordinate 278,684 downwards.
CTCTCTAGTGCCAATTTCCCCTTCCACATAATCTAAAAAGTGTTACACATAATCAATGTTAAACATGTGTTAACACTAGTACTATTTAACACTGATTATATGTAACACTATGTTAATAAGGATACCTGATTATGTGTAACACTTTTTAGATCACAATAATGTGTAGCACTACTATGTTAATAAGGAAACCCAATTATGTGTAACACATTTCTTTGGCATTTTGACAAACAGTTAGTGTGTATGGTCTAAGGCCACACATTTTGAGTTGTTTCTTTTTTTATATTAGCTCAAAAGTGTTACACATTATCAGTGTTTCACATAATTAGTGTTGTTTTCCTTATTAACATAGCGTTACACATAATCAGTGTTAAACAATACTAGTGTTACCTAGACAACATATTTTAATACAAATCGAACATATCATCTAATGTATCTTTCAATTTGCATTATGATCAAAAATTTGTAGTGGATGACAGTGGAATAGAAATTGGTGCTTGCATGTGCTCAATATTGTTACCTAGATAGGATATTTTAATACTGTTACCCACCACATCAGTCATCCTAATGCATTATAAAGAAGCCTCATAGGCCCAATTATACATCCCCTAATAAGGATAGTTTGATGCCTAATAGTCCCCTTGTTACTCCTTTGAGGAGCAGATAATCTTGCAGGTTTTTCTAAACAAGTACATGACTTCTTATTATGTCTTAGGCTTCAACACAATAGTGTTGTTATAGCACTTTCTAACAATAGTTGTGTTAGAAAAAGGTTCCATTCTATCAAAAGGTCATACATTTTTTGAACTAAGTTGCATTTAGGAAATTGAGTGGCAACCTATCAGTTATGGGTTGTATCTTGTTTATCAGTCTCATAGTGCTCATTTCGAGTTACATCTTGTGTTATCAGAGGTTGTCTATTGTGAGTTGTATCTGGGACAATGGGATCTCCCATAGAGTATTTTTTTAATGTAGCATTGATTCCAATACCCTTTTTGGACCCTTGTCAGCCTAAATCATCACAGTTGTTGTAATTGGACATTATCCCTTTGTTGTCATCACATTTGATCAATTGGTTCCTTGGCAACTCAATCATCTTGTGCACTTTTTGGGTCTTATTTATCCAAATCATTTGATTACAAAGGTTATTATCAGGGAAGATAAAAAACCTTATTGAAATCTATGTTTATCAACATCAATCAATCATTTTCCCAAGAATCATTTTGGATAAACATTTGTATGCACATAGTGTTGTTTTCCTAATTAACATAGTGTTACACATAATCAGTGTTGTTGTCCTTATTAACATAGTGTTACACATAATCTTGTATTGTATAGTCATTACACTCTGTGCAGCGATGACATTTCTTTGGTATTTTGACAAACAGTTAGTGTGTATGGTTTGAGGACACACATTTTGAGTTGTTTCTATTTTTATATTAGCTCAAAAGTGTTACACATAATCAGTGTTAAACATGTGTTAACACTAGTACTGTTTAACACTGATTATGTGTAGCACTATGTTAATAAAGAAAACAACACTGATTATGTGTAACACATTTTAGATTATGTAATCTAAAAAGTGTTACACATAATTAGTGTTAAACATGTTTTAACTCTAGTATTGTTTAACATTGATTATGTGTAACACTATGTTAATAAGGAAACCTGATTATGTGTAACACTTTTTAGATTACAATAATGTGTAACCCTAGTACTGTTTAACACTGATTATGTGTAACACTATGTTAATAAGGAAACCTAATTATGTGTAACACTGATTATGTGTAAAAAAATTTAGATTACGTAATCAAAAAAGTGTTACACATAATCAATGTTAAACATGTGTTAAGACTAGTACTGTTCAACACTGATTATGTGTAACACTATGTTAATAAGGAAACCTGATTATGTGTAACACGTTTTAGATTACAATAATGTGTAACACTAGTACTGTTTAACACTAATTATGTGTAACACTATGTTAATAAGGAAACCTGATTATGTGTAACACTGATTATGTGTAACACTTTTTAGATTATGTGTAACACTGATTATGTGCAACACTTTTTAGATTACGTAATCTAAAAAGTGTTACACATAATCAGTGTTAAACATGTGTTAACACTAGTTCTATTCAACACTGATTATGTGTAACACTATGTTAATAAGGAAACTTGATTATGTGTAACACGTTTTAGATTACAATAATGTGTAACACTATTACTGTTTAACACTGATTATGTGTAACACTATGTTAATAAGGAAACTTGATTATGTGTAACACTTTTTAGATTATGTGTAACACTAATTATGTGCAACACTTTTTAGATTACGTAATCTAAAAAGTGTTACACATAATCACTGTTAAACATGTGTTAACACTAGTTCTATTCAACACTGATTATGTGTAACACTATGTTAATAAGGAAACCTGATTATGTGTAACACTTTTTAGATTACAATAATGTGTAACACTAGTACTGTTTAACACTAATTATGTGTAACACTATGTTAATAAGGAAACCTGATTATGTGTAACATTGATTATGTGTAACACTTTTTAGATTATGTGTAACACTTTTAAGATTATGTAATCTAAAATGTGTTACACATAATCAGTGTTAAACATGTGTTAAAACTAGTACTGTTTAACACTGATTATGTGTAACACTATGTTAATAAGGAAACTTGATTATGTGCAACACTTTTTAGATTACAATAATGTGTAACACTAGTACTATTTAACACTGATTATGTGTAACACTACTATGTTAATAAGGAAACTTGATTATGTGTAACACATTTCTTTGGCATTTTGATAAATAGTTATTGTGTATGGTTTGAGGCCACACATTTTGAGTTGTTTATTTTTTTTATATTAGCTCAAAATTGTTACACATTATCAGTATTACACATAATCAGTGTTGTTTTCCTTATTAACATAGTATTACACATAATCAGTGTTGTTTTCCTTATTAACATAGTGTTACACATAATTAGTGTTAAACTGTACTAGTGTTACCTAGACATGATATTTTAATACAAATCAAACATATCATCTAATGTATCTTTCAATTTGCATTATGATCAAAAGTTTGTAGTGGATGACAGTGGAATAGAAATTGGTGACTGGATGAGCTCAATATTGTTACCTAGACAAGATATTTTAATATGCCTCACAAGCCCAATTATACATCCCCTAATAAGAACAATTTGATGCCTAATAGGCCCCCTGTTACTCCTTTGAGGAATAGATAATATTGTAGGTTTTGCTAAACAAGTACGTGACTTCTTATTATGTCTTAGGTTTCAACACAATAGTGTTGTTATAACACTTTATAGATAGCAGACTTTTCAAAGAAAGAGAAAATGGTAGTGGGAAAAACTTGTTGATATATTTCTTTACAAAACTAAATATCTATCCGTATAGATTGTGCAACTCATAGATGCTTCTCATGTGTAACACTAGTACTGTTTAACATTGATTATGTGTAACACTACTATGTTAATAAGGAAACCTGATTATGTGTAACACATTTCTTTGGCATTTTGACAAACAGTTATTGTGTATGGTTTGAGGCCACACATTTTGAGTTGTTTCTATTTTTATATTAGCTCAAAAGTGTTACACATAATCAATGTTGTTTTCCTTATTAACATAGTGTTACACATAATCAGTGTTAAGAAATACTAGTGTTAACACATGTATAGTCATTACACTCTGTGCAGCGATGACATTTCTTTACTTGAAATGGTAGTGGGCAAAACTTGTTGATATATTTCTTTACAAAACTAAATATCTATCCGTATAGATTGTGCAACTCATAGATGCTTCTCATGTCATCACAATAGTGGTAAGAAAGAGAAAATGGTAGTGGGAAAAACTTGTTGATATATTTCTTTACAAAACTAAATATCTATCCGTATAGATTGTGTAAATCATAGATACTTCTCATGTCATCACAACAGTGGTAAGAAAGAGAAAATGGTAGTGGGAAAAAATTGATGATGAAGGGTGCTCCCCTTAATACCACAAACACATAACAGAAATAAAGAAATAACAACAATATGCAAGAACAAAAAATGGGCTTCTTATTATCTTCACAAATGTGGAATTACAAACTTTCAGAATTACAATATGCAAAGCCACATGGGCATTCCCCTTACAATATTCTGTAGGACAAAGCCTCGAATCATTACCTAGATCTACCCAGAACTATCCTAAACTGCCCTAGACAACACTACGGGCCATCTTTATATAGGCAATTTCCACCGCCCGAGAAGGTTCCAAAATTTTAGCCAATAAGGCCGACCAAACTTAGAATTATTTTATTTTTCATTTTATTACATCATAGTTGGCTCAAAACAACTTTTGAAACCCAAACAGAAATTTTGAAGAAAAAATATTTTCTGCCATTTTAGGTGGCCCAACTTTTAGAGACCATAAGTCATCACCCATTGACCTGATTGACTATTATGACCAAATTTTGAAAAGGGCGTAAAGTGCTCTACAATGCTTGAATCAATAAAGCTTCATTCAGTTGAAGTTTCAACCTCATCCGGGGCCTCTAAAGCCTTCAAAACTGAGTTCAAAGTTTCTGTATCCTATTTTCAATATCAAAAATTTTCAATATCTTCAAGACTAGACTTGATCTAGCAATGAAACTTTACTGGCACGCTAATATGACTAAGATGAACCTCCAACTATGAAACAGGAACATTCCAAGATTGTAAGACTAACTTACTAAAAATATCAAGTTTCCACAAATAGCAGCTCTGCACAAGATAGCCCTTATTGAAAAGCAAACAAAAATATTTTTGGGTGATGCAAGATTGCTCTTACACCCAGTATGCTCCTGCATTAGACACCTGGGGTAATTTGAGAAGTGACCCTATCATGACTTAGATGTGTAGAGGAAAACCAAGATGATTAACCTCCTCCTTTGTTAGCCATGATGAATCTTCAACACGTTGTCCTTTCCATTTGACCAAATACTGTTCATATGTCCTGTTCCTTATGCTTCTACCAACATGACTATCCAGTATGTCTTCAATCTCCTTGATATCTAAATTGGTTTCTGGAATACTCCATTGTGCTATTGTAACCTCATCTTTAACACCTCCTTCATGATACTTTGTCAGATCTGAAACATTAAATACTGGTGAAATATTTAGCTTAGTAGGCAACTCGACCTCATATGCATTTCTTGAATCATGCTTCTTCAGTATCTTACATGGCCCAAACTTCTTCATTTTCAACTTGTTATATGTACCAACTGGAAATCTTTCCTTCTACAAATGAACCATGACTTCATCCCCAACCTGAAATTCCTTATGCCTTCTTTTCTCATATGCCTTAGCCTTATACTATGCATTCATTTTGGTAATGTACATCCTCACCTCCTCATGGATGTTCTTCAAATGTTCTACAAAATCCTCATCTTTAGCACTACTTATTTCTTCTTTATCTATCTTTCTCAACTCAGATGCATTTCTTAGACTACTTCCATATAAAATCTGTGGATGATGTGATGAACTAAACTTCAAATCTATCTTCAACTCTTCACTTTTTTCTAGTGTCACTCTATGTGCTGCCTTATTTGGAAAACTGGCTCCTGGAATCAAGTCCATCTGATGACTGATCTTTCTTACTGGTGGTAATCCATCAGGCACATTATTAGATACAATATCCTGAAACTCATTCAATAATTTTGCAACTTCTACAGGTACATCTTCTACTTCCTCTTTCCCAGCCTTTGGAATTAAGGTAAAACACATATTCTCATGCTGCATACCATCTGAGAAATTTCTTCTATCAACAAAAGTTATTCTTGCATTACCACATACCTTTTCTTATGTTTCCTTCAATGGTTTTAGCTTATGTCGTACTCCATCCTTTGTCAGGGAATAGATATTCGCACGACCATCGTGTATAGCACATCTGTGAAACTACCAAGGTCTACCCAAAAACATATGAAATGCATCCATAGATATGATATCACATAGTACCTCATCATGGTACCCACCAATCTTGAACTTTACTAGGCACTGCTCACTAACCATGACCTTGTGGTCATCCTGCACCCAGGCAACCCGATATGGATGTGGATGTTTTTGCCTCTTGAACTTCAACTTTGTCACCATCTCTTCTGACATGAAATTATTAGTACTACCACTATCAATAATCACATCACAAAACTTACCCTCACACTTGCATCTAGTGTGAAATAGGCTCCTCCTTTGTTCAGGTTCATTCTCACGACTCAGCAAGACTCTTCTGTTAATCAACATTTCTCCTCTTTCACCATCTTTAGAATTTGAGGATCTGCCATCTTCATCAACATGTGCCACTCTGGCTTGGACTTCATTCCTCCTATCCATCCTTGGCATTGAGGACATTCAAATTCCCTATGACCGTCTTCTCCACAATGAAAACATGTTCCACGAAAGCCTCCTCTTCCTCTTCCTCTCTGATCTCTATTATTCTGATCGTAGAAATGATTAAAATTATCTCCTCTCTGATTTTGACTATTACTAGCCTCATCTTGCTTTTTCAGATCTTCATTTCAATCTCCATATGACCATCCACTAGATCTCCCATCACGACCTCTTTCACTTTGTCTGCTCTCAAACTTCTTGTTCAACTTTTCCTCCACTTTTAGGGCAAACTAGTATGCCTCTTTAATATTGTTCATTCGAACCAGATTCAATTCTTCATGAATGCTCGGCCTTAACCCATTAAGGTAATGGGAAACTTTCTCCTTGTCAGCTTCTGCATGGCTTGTTCTGATGAGGATCCGATAGAACTCCTCTGTATACTCCTGAACATATCGTCCTGCTTGCTTCAAACTTTGCATTTTCCTCAGTAGGTCAAGCTCATAATCAACAGGAATGAACTGTTGCTTTAATTTATCCACCATCTGATCCCATCTTGTGATTTTATCTTTCCCTCTTCTATTTCACTCCAATTGAATCTCTTGCCACTAGATCTTCACATGACCTTTTAGTCTGGCCTTTGCAAACTTGACCCGATCAGGATCCTCAATATCTTCATACTCAAAATATTCTTCACATTCATTGATCCAGTTGATCAACTCCTCTGGGTTAAGATTTCCTGAAAATGCAGGAACCTCAATCTTAGGTCTTTTTCCAATCTTGGAAATGGCTCGAAAAAGTCTTTCTTCCTCCTGGTTCACAACTTTGACTTCTCCTTCTTGATCTTCTTCTTTGGCTTCATCCTCGCTTTCATCTCTAACATTAAGATTCATTCGTCTGTGAATCTCCTCTTGAAATGCTCGCACTTGTCTCTAGAGTGCTCTAACCTTAGGTGTTACAACACCAGCTCTTCCACCATGTTCCCTTTGTGGAGGCATTTTTGTGATTCTCACTGAAACCCTAACAACAGTCCTAGTGCAAACTACCTCACAGTCGGTGATCTGTTTACATAGAAACCCTAACCCATGGTCCTGGTGTAAACTGCGTCATAATCGACGATCTATTTACACACTCAGAAACTCCTGCTCTGATACCACTTGATGAAGGGTGCTCCCCTTAATACCACAAACACATAACAGAAATAAAGAAACAACAACAAATTGCAAGAACAGAAAATGGGCTTCTTATTATCTCCACAAGTGTGGAATTACAAATTTCAGAATTACAATATGCAAAGCCACATGGGCATTCCCCTTACAATATTCTGTAGGACAAAGCCTCGAATCATTACCCAGATCTACCCATAACTATCTCTAACTGCCCTAGAAAACACTATGGGCCTTCTTTATATAGGCAATTTCCACCACCCGAGAAGGTTTCATAATTTTAGCCAATAAGGCCGACCAAACTTAGAATTATTTTATTTTTCATTTTATTACATCATAGTCGGCTCAAAACAACTTTTGAAACCCAAACAAAAATTTTGAAGAAAAATTATTTTCCACCATTTCAGGTGGCCCAACTTTCGGAGACCATAAGTCATCACCCATTGACCCGATTAACTATTCTGACCCCATTTCAAAAAGGGCATGAAGTGCTCTACAACACCTAAATCAAGAAAGCTTCATTCAATCAAATTTCAACCTCATCTAGGGCCTCTAAAGCCTTCAAAACTGAGTTCAAAGTTTCTGTACCCTATTTACAATACCGAAAATTTTCAATATCTTCAAGACTAGACTTGATCTGGAAATGAAACTTTACTGGCAAGATGATATGACAAAGTTGAACCTCCAACTATGAAACCAAAACATTTCGAGATCGTAAGACCAACTTACTAAAAATAGCAAGTTTCCACAAATAGCAGCTCTGCACAAGATAGCCCTTATTGAAAAGCAAATAGAAATATTTTTGGGTGATGCAAGATTGCTCTTACACCCAGGATGCTCCTGCATCACTTGTTGATATATTTCTTTAGAAAACTAAATATCTATCCGTATAGATTGTGCAACTCATAGATGCTTCTCATGTCATCACACTAGTGGTGAAGCTTCTTAATTTGTTTGGCAACACAAAATAGTGTTAAACATGTTACACATAATCAGTGTTAAAAGTGTTACACATAATCAGTGTTCCCCTTCTACTAGCTAAATAGATAGTTATATTATAGTTATGTTATTGTGAAATCAGTATAGGCTATTTTACTTGGGTAAGTTAAAATTCTAATTGTTCAGTGCTCTACATTGTATATAAGCACTAGTACGTGATTGCCTGACTTCATCACCTCTCTGGTTTGTCCAAATTTCAGGCCATTGATGGATCCTATTAAGAATATTGACATTTTAGGACACATAGCTATGGAGACCACATATTCTCATCTTCTCACAGCTCTTCTTTCTTTTGTTGTCATATCCAAAGTAGTGGTAGCCCGAGAAGGCAATGCACAAATGGGTAAACGAATAAGAAAAGGAAATTATTTTTATTGAATGGTTATTCATTCCAACGATGTGGATTGTCATGATCAAATTTGCATGAGTAGAGGAGCCTTCTTTCATCTAGCTACTATCCTAAGGCTGAAAGGAAGCTTGACAGATACGATACACTTGACATTGGAAGAACAACTTCTGATTTTCCTGCACACACCCTTGGACACAATCTAAGGAACCGCAAGATTGACCACAACTTTGGGCACTCATGAGAGACAATCAGCTGATACTTCCATAAGGTGTTGAGGGCTATCTTAGCACTCCACAAGGATTTCTTTATACCACCTAGTCCAAACACTCCTAAAATTAGTGGGAACGAACATTTTGATCCATTCTTTAAGGTAATTCTTGTGTTGTTACAAATTTCTTGTATGGATTTTTATCCTTATCATATTATTGGTTGACCATAGAATTGATGATTGTATTATATTGTATAGGATTGTGTTGGAGCTATCGATGGAACCGATAAACTAGTCACTATCGATGTCGACATGCAGGGTAAATATCATGATAGAAAAGGAAACTTATCGCAAAATGTTATGGGTGTGTGTTCCTTTGATTATAAGTTTCAGTAATTCCTTTCTAGTTGGGAAGGGTCTATTGCGAATAGTCAATTTCTAGCTTCAGCTCTTTCAAGAGAAGATCCTTTTGTTGTTCCCCTCGGTAAGCCAAATCATAGTTTAATATACTCAAGGGTACAATCAATGTTTCACATTTTAATAATATACTTTATTTATGTAGGAAAATATTTTCTAGTGGATGTTTGATATCCCAATGCACTTGGATTTCTTGCTCCTTATCGGTGTACACGCTAACACCTAGAGGAGTTTTCAAGAGAGAATCCTCTAAACTCTCGACAAGGGTTATTCAACCACTGACACTCCTCTCTTAGAAATTCAATAGAGCGTACATTTGGTATTCTCAAGAAGCATTTTCCAAACCTGAGGCATGCCACGTCTTATTCTATCATGACACAAGCCCATATTGTATTAGCATGTTGCATACTACACAACTACATTACATTAGAGGATGACATTCCATCAGAAATTAGTACCAAAGAGGAAGATGATCGTGATGGGATAGATGTACCAATGCTGGAGACATATGTGTTGTCTCAGCATGATAGAGACCAGTGGGCACAGTTCCAAGATGATATAGCAAGTAGAATGTGGGAAGAGTACAGATCTCAAGAATAGTTGTTCTTTTATGGGTCAAGACTACATGATGGTTTCCTTTTTCTTTTGTTTTTATCTGGAAGTATTGGAATTTTTTGGGTCAATGTGTTTTATTTGAGTAAAGTGATGTATGAAGATACTTTGATATACATGATGGTTTCCTTTTTTTATGTTTGCATTTGGAAGTATTAGACTTTTATGGGTCAATGTGTTTTATTTGAGTAAACTGATGTATGAAGATACTTTGATATACATGATGTTTCCTTTTTCTTCTGTTTGTATCTGGAATTATTGGACTTTTATGGGTTAATGTGTTTTATTTGAGTAAACTGATGTATGAAGATACTTTGATATACATGATGGTTTCCTTTTTCTTCTATGTCCATAAATATATTCCATGTCATATGTTTATACCATTAACAACAATATGTACATTGTGATCAGTTGATCTACAGTATGGCATACATAGAACTAATGATGAGCATGGAAGAAATCGGTAACATGAGCCAAATACCTGGGTATGTGTAGGATCATGGTATGCCAAACTAGGCCCTTAAGTGGCCATGAAAATTCATAAAATCAGGTTTAGGCAAGTTGACATAAAAATTTGAACAACTTATAAATATTAAATAAAAAATATATAAGAAGAGAATATGTAGGAAATTGAATTTAGTTTCTAATATACTAGGCCTTTTTTGAAAAACAATTATTTTATTTGTTGAAAATTTTAAATTTTAATGTAGTAGTACCCAAATTTCAAGAAAAAAATAAGTAGGTGTATGTTTGACCACATTAAACATAATCAAATGATAATTTTTTTTACAAGATTCAAGATATAAGTATTAGACTCATGTAGGGATGTGACACATATTTTTTTGTAATTTTTTTACAAGTAAATAATTAACTATGATTTTTCTTATACAAATTTTCTAGAATAGAAAAATTCTAGTGTCTGACCATGTTAACTTAGTCTAAACTTTATCAAATTGAAAACCTTTTTTATTTTTCTTATAGTAGGAAAAGCAAAGAATGTGACACATGTTTTGGATTTCAAAAATGTTATAGAGTTTTAAAGTTATAGCTATTTTTCAATAAGTCTATCAATCAGGACTAGAAAGATAACATGTAGGTGCATGTCTGACCACATTAAACAAAATCAAATGATAATATTTTTTTATAAGATTCTAGATAAAATTAGTAGACTCATGTACGGATGTGATGTATATTTTTTTTCCAAGTAAATAATTAATTATGACTTTTCTGCTACAAATTTTCTTGAATATAAAAACTCTCGTGTCTAACCACCTTAACTTAGTCTAAACTTCATCAAATTGAAAGAATTTTTTATTATTATATTATTAGGTGAAGCATATAATGTGATGTATATTTCATATTTTAAAAATATTATATTGTTTGAAAGTTATAGTTGTTTTTCAAAGAGTCTATCAATCAGGACTTCTTTTTCACATTGCCACTTTTTCACATACCATGATCCTGCATATACCCATCTTCTTCCTCAAAGAAGATAATGTGGACAAAAGAGATGGAACACAAATTTCTAGACTTGCTCCTCAAACAAGTACAACTTGGAAGAAAAGGTGACAGAAGATTCAAAAAAGAAGCATGGACCGCCATTGAGAGGAGGTTCAATGCGGATATGAACCTCAATCTAACAAAGGACAATTTCAAAAACAAGCTGAAAACATGGAAGCTTGCATATCTAGTGATGAAAGAGATAAGAAATACAAGTGGTTTCGCTTGGAATGAGGCAACTCAGTGCATGGATGCTGAGGATAGCATGTGAGATGAGCTTCTAAAGGTAGGGTGATCTCTCTACTATTTTTATGGAAATAATATTGCCTTCTTATAAAGTGAATAATGAAAGAGTGTTGAACCTAATCCATTTATTTATGCCAACATGCAGAGAAGATAATTAAAAAATGCTAAAGTGTATAAGAGGCGACCCTTCCAATACTTCAATGAATTGGGTGCAATTGTGGGTAATGACATTGTTGAAGGTAATGCAGCTACGATGGCCCATGAGACTGAAGAAGGGAACCCTATGGAAGAACCATTCAATGTGCATGATGAAGAGGATATTGGTTTTAGTATAAATCTTGATAGTGCTATTGATTTGGATGAAGACCCTTATAATCCTTCCAATTAGTCCACTACAACTGCAAGTTCTAGAGGCACTCCTACATCATCATCATCAAGGGTGGGAAAGAGGAGGAAGGCAAGTATGGTTGCTTCCTTGGATGTCATCTGTGAAAAAATGAAGAAAATAAAAGATGGCATCAACATTGTTCACCTTCACAAAATTGATAAATCTGATGATGACAATGCTTTGATGGACACATATACCACTCTCAAATCCATCCCTGAAGTGAGTCAATGTGTATTCCTAAGGGTATACGACACCTTCACTATTGAACATGAAAGAGCCAAAGGGTTTTTGTTGATGACTGAGCATGAGAGAGTGGACTAGATTGCAACCACATTTGGTGGATTATAGTTATTTTCTACATACTTTATCAAACTTTATCATGAGTTGAAATTTTATCATACTTTGTTCACATACTCTGATACAACTATTTATGTTTATATTTATATCATTTTCTAAGTCCATTTAAACATTCCGCATCTCTATGTTTATGTTTTGAAGTTTTTTTCATAATGATTTAAATATCTGCTTGTAATGCAGTATAATGTCTTCTTGATAGTAACAGAGTAGGATGTATGACAACAAACAAGAGATCTCTGCCACTATGAACAGTGTTATGAAATGATTTTTTGTGAGGTAGATTTCGGTGACATAACTGTTGCCCTAATTTTCCTTCCATTCAAATTTGGCCTCGGTTTTTATGTCAGACCTCCATCTCCCCAGTCCTGTGAGAAAATCCAAAAAATTTCATAGCTTTATCTACTTCCCTCTAGTCTTTGCAACTATTTCTAGGTCCCCGGCTAGGTGAAAAGTCTTTAAAAAATTCATAAAACTAGCCGTTATAGGCCAAACCCTCAAAAAACCCTAAGCCTTGTTATAATTCTTTGTTACTTTATCGGCCACTTAAGTCCCTCAATACCCATGTGTGCTAATTTCTTATTGGTCAGTCGCCTATTCTCTTATTTCCCTAGCGGTTACCCTTTCCATTCAGCGATTCGGCGACTGCAGTGATTCTCTCAGTCGCTTAATGTTTCACGGTGACCGTGTAACAACCAGCAACCCAGCGAAGTAGTTATCTTTTCTTCAGTCGCATAATCACTAAATTGACTCGGCGGTCTTAGATTTGTGGGGTCCCAGTCCTACAAAATCAATGGTCGTCGTAAGTTCACGAAGGGTCTGTCAGAGGCTTGCGATCTTACGACAACTATTCATTCTTCCAAGTGTGCTGCGCTTCAAACTTTGTGTGGGTCCATTGACACATCATCCTATGTGGAAGCTCCTAATTGGCTGAGGGTTGTGATGTGTAACCTTGTCAAAGTGGGCCTGATAGACTATGTTCCTTTTAATCTTATGGCTGGCACATGATCTCATGGGTTGTGTCAGAGCCATGAGATTATGCGCTGACTATTGATTTCATTCTATTGTCAGAGCTTTGTGGGTGGGTCCTCATTTTCTGATGTGCTCATCTTCTATTGGTCCACATAGTGATGACTAAGATTTGTCAGTATGGCCGTGTCAGAGTCTCTACAGGGATGTCAGAAGGACGAAGATCGACGGCTAACGTATCTTCACGAAGGGGTTTTCTGACACATGAGATCATGTGCCAGCCGTCAGATTTGCCAAAGTGTTCAGGTCCTGTCAGTGGGTCCAGTGCCAGGTCTGGGTGATATGCCATCTTCTTATTGGCTGAAGTAAGGATAAATGTTAGGTGGGGCCAGTGTCGTGTGTTGCTGACTTGCTCAAATATGATTGGTTGCCATGTACTGATGAGGATTTGCAGGTGGACCCATGTGTAAGTGGGGTCCTAGTTCTAAAAGGATCTACGGTCGGCACATGTTCTAAAGGAATATTTGAAGGGTATGAGATCATGCACCTGTCGATAGATTGGAATCTAGTTCTCAGTGGGCCCGATGTCAGAGAAGTGCTAAGGTGTATTCCTACAAAGCGGTCAGAATGAATAAAAGAGTGACAAGTGGCAAGTTCAGGCCTGGGGTTTAAATAGTTCTTCGTGACTTAAGAAGACAAAAGTCAAAGTGGGTCCAAGCTAACAGATATGCCAACGTGCTAAAGTTTCATTGGCTGTAGTGTGCCGAGGTGGGCCAAAGAATTTTCAAAGGGGTTTTATAACTGTTGTCATGTATCGTGGTTGTTCATCTACTGGGAAGGATTATGCATCGACGGTTGCATTTTAATTTCTGACCTGCTAGCTGTTAACGTTTAAATTCAAATTTCTTGCAAATTTTTTATTAGGGTTTTGCTCTTTTCGGCCATGCACAATGTTGGTTAGCTCAAAAATTAAATTCTCAGGATGGTTGTGGTTGTGAAGATGATAGAAGTGACTATTGGTCGGTGTCTACAAGGTCCTTTACCATGTTTTCATGACAGGAGGTGCTAGAAAGAGTTGGCGCCACCTTTTGAACAGTACTGTTACCCAGGGAAATAAGATCAAATTGTGAGCCTTCATGGCTTAGTGGAGTTGCAGGGGGGTAGATGAGTTGAGGTTGTTTTATCTGCAAGTGACTTCAGTACAACAGGATCAACACATAAAGGAAGATTTGATTTGATTGCTGGTGTTCTCAGAGTTTTGATGATGGTAATCAATGTACCTTTAGGTTTTGATTATTATATTGTAAAATCTTGTAACCCTAGTTAGGTTTTTTGACTCCTGCCTGCGTGCAGTTGAGATGTATATATTGTATTTTTAGAGCTTTTGAGTAGAGAGAGTTCACATTTTGTAAAGGAGAGAGTCCACTTTTGAAAGAAGGTCATCCTTTCTCAGAAGGCTATCCGTGGTATCTTCTCTACCCCTCTGGTCTTCTACTCTTTGTAATCTCCCATTGATTATTTAGGCAACTTTAAGGTATTTGTGACATTCTCTCTGTCTCTATCCTTTCATTGTTTGGATCATCTCTTAATGAATTAAAGTCTATGCATATTCTTAATGACAACTTAGGGTTCTTGATCCCTCTTACTTTTTGTAATTGTGTGTGTTATTGTGTTTGATCTGATTTAGATGCTTTGTGGGTATACTTCAGCCCCCTAACAGTCTTGTTTGAATCCTACACCGAGTTGCAGAAGTGAATGTCTGCTTGCAGGTCATAGGTTGTGTCTTATGTTCAGGCCCTCCTATGAAACACTTATGCAAGCCTATTCAGTAAGGTGTGACCTACTAGACCTAAGCCTTTCATTGATTCTATCCCTCTATGTTGCAATTCATACCCTAATTTTGGTGTATCACCTAGTAGGTAGTTTTCTTTCATTCATTTCCCTTTCCAAGCATTCCTTCTATCCCTTTCCCTCAAAAGTTTTACTTTCATGTCTAGAAGCAAATTAAGGTGATTATCCAAGAGGAACTAGCCTAGAACCTGGAGGTCTCATCTTAGTTAGCATAGGTCCCACACCTGGAGATGATTCCCATATTATACTAGGTTATCAAGACCATGAGAGCTTGAAACAAGGGTGCAAACTTAGTGTATAACAATAACTTCATAGTCTTTGAATCGATTACTTGTCTTGTTATAAACAGTTTAGAAACTTCTCTAACATACCATTTCTGAATTGATAAAATTATATTATTGAGCAATTGAACTTATAGGGATATTTTCATGTTAATTCTTGGAGCCTTAATACATGATTAGAATCAGGAAGAAAATCATAAACACAAATTGAAATAATAGTTTTTTAAGGGAAATTCATGATAATGCCAGAGATCGAATGTATCTTGCAATTTGCATTACGATCAAAATTTTGTAGTGGATGACAGTGGAATAGAAATTGGTGGCTGCATGAGCTCAATATTGTTACCTAAACAAGATATTTTAATAGTGTTACCCACCACATCACTCATCCTGATGCATTACAAAGAAGCCTCACAAGCCCAATTATACATCCCATAATAAGGATAGTTTGTTGCCTAATAGGCCCCCTATTACTCCTTTGAGGAATAAATAATCTTTAGTGGTCTCTCTTGTATAATCATAATATCACTTGTTACATGACCATACTTGACCAAGTTCTTGTTTTAGTAAATTTTCTTAGCCCCTTTTCAGTTGAGAGAGAAGGAAATGCTTCAAGGAAGTTGTCATGAAAGTATATAATTTAACTATGTACAAAAAAGGTAGATACACTAATTTTCTATATGGATATGCTTCTGGCAATCAAGGGATGGAGCAATACAAGAGGTTTCCCGTGCTAATCAATTACACAAATTTTTAAAAGATTTGTGTTTCCAAAAAAATTAAGAAGCTCCACCACTCTTGTGATGACATAAGAAGCATCTATAAGTTGCACAATCTATACAGATAGATATTGAGTTTTGTAAAGAAATATATCAACAAGTTTTTCCCACTACTATTTTCTCTTTCTTTGAAAAGTCTGCTATCTAGAAAGTCCTATAACAACACTATAGTGTTGAAGCCTAAGACATAATAAGAAGTCATGTACATTTTTAGCAAAACCTACAAAATTGCATTGGACATTGCCAAAAAGGGTCTGCACCATAGTGTCCTAAGATAATATGAAGTTGATATAAGCAATCATTTAGTGTTGATATGTAGAGAGATTACCATGAATTATTCATTCCTCCATAGATGTGGCAATAGATGACAAGCCACTAACAAAAACCTCAACATCCTTAGTAGTCGAATTATCCACAAAATCTCCTCCAGCTTCAATACCCTACAAGTCAATTGTGTTAAGATTTGGGACCTCTAAAACATGTGCTTGTTGAGCCATCAAAGCATGAACATGCTGGTGAAGCATAATAAAAACAACAGATACTTTGATCCTAATTTGATTATCCAGAGAATTACCTAAAACACCCCTATGCCTATGCAAATCACTCTGAATGTATCTAAAGTCACGAGACTCTAAAGCTAGTTTATATTGTCATAAACTGAGACATAGGCAGGGATAGATAACAAAGAATCCCAAGGAAATAATCCTCCCACAAACCCCTGGGCATTCCAAAACACATTTTTTTGGATTGCAAAGAGAAGGCCACCAGCAGGTAAAACCCCTTGTTTAAAACAAAGCTCAATGAGGGATTCAACAACCAAAAAATATTGAAGTATATCCAGAGAATTTGAAACAAAAACATACAAAATTTGATGAGGCAATAGGATTCTATAAGCCAAAGGAGAAAGTACCTCCTCACCTATAATGCACTTGATATTTCTCCTACAAATATCACACTGAATATTAAACAAAGAAGTAAGAACCCAACTCATTTCTTATATGTTCTATGAATGACGACTCCCCATTAGTATGAGGCAAGGTGATATGTAGGTTGAGCGGATGATACTCCATTTTCCTCCTCACACAAACATGACACCCCACACACTCAACTTTGGAAACATGAAGAATACTAGATGAAGTTGATGAGCTCATTGCGACAAAATATAAAGACCCATAATCTACTAAAGAAATACAAGCTAATAATAAGACTAGTACCTACAATCTTTTCAATCGTACTACTTTATCTAGCTCAAACCTTATAAATAGAATAAATTGCACATATGGAGTACTTTGGATGCTATGATAAAAAAAAAAAATACTTTCTCCAAGTTTGGATGAGTGCTTTCCTAATGCACACCTTAGATTTTTAGAATGACACTTGTATTGGTGATGCAGGAGCATCCTAGGATTCTTGGCAATCCTGTATCAACCAAAAATATGTTTGTTTTGAAAGGAAGATTAGTAGATTTGATCTTAGTTGGTGAAGTATTTTTCTCGGTCTTGGAGTATGGTTTCTCAGTTGCAGTGTCTACTAGGGTGCTCAGTCTCTGAAGAATGCTTGGTAACTAAAGATGTCAGTTTTCCTAGCGCTCAGTGATAATTGCGTTGATCGGTGATGCTTGGCGTGGTCGGTTCACTTGTGCTCAATTATTTCTCTACTTCCCGGTAAACGGTCTTATTGAATGGTGTTCTTGAATATTTTCTTGGCCCACTTGGTGCATTTATTGTTGGTAGTTGTTGTTACAGGCCGACATGTAAGTGCAAGAATAAGGTATGTAATGTTATAGTTGATGGTGGCAATTCTAAGAACTTTGTTTCAAAAGAGATGGTTAGTAAGTTGAATTTGGAAAGGAAGAAACATCATAATCCTGATCAGATTAGTTGGATACAAGATTTGCCTAAGGTTAGGATTGAAAAACAATGCTTGGTTAATTTTCAGATTGGATCTTATCACGATGAAATATTGTGTGATGTATTGCCTATGGATGCTTGTCATCTGTTGCTCGGGAGGCCTTGGTAGTTTGATAGAAATGTTTTGTTTGATGATCTTGCAAACACCTATGTGGTTAGGCATGAAGGATCTAGGCATAAGTTGTTAGGAATGGGAACACTGAGAGTGGGGGGGGGGGTGTGAATCAGTGTTCACTTTTCACTTTTAATCTTTATGCAGAACATAAATGCTTAAGAACCGAATTAAACATTCACATAAACATGAAACATGAAATAAACACATGACACCAATATGGTTACGGGGAAACCCAAATAGCTAAAAACATTGGTGGGACTTGATACCCACTAATATTTTGCACTAGTGTTTTGTGATCCTTGATAGAAGATCCTTTACCCTATTAGGAGTAGCTTTACAATGCTTTAAGTACAATAGACCTTGTTAAGGGTCAGACCCTATTAGGAGACTTTTACAATGATCCCTATTAGGGAAGTGGACTCACTATCCTAGAGCTCACTGCTCAAATGGTGAAGGCTACAACCTTTTGAATTTAGATACACACTATATTTGCTGGTGAACTGTCACTGTGACACTGCTTGTCAGATTAGTTCCTTTGGTGCACTGATGCTTTGACCTCTAGAAAAGCTCTAATACATCTTATGCTAACTTCACATACCTCTACATTTCTTATCACAACTCTATTACAACTTCCATAGCGAATACAATGGGCGCACCTTATATTTATGCGCTCATACAAAATACATAAATAGGTCAGCCCTATAACTAATTACAAACAACACTTCCAAATGAATTGGATTAAGTGTGCTTACAATTATACATATAAACATGTTGAAAACCTAAATACAATAGGCACATGGGCTTTACAATATTACATTACAATCACAAACCAAAATGCTAACTATCAGCTCCAGGCTTTGTTCTCTATTGGCACACACTGGCTGTGCAACTTCAACTGACTGTAACTTTTACATCTTTGCATATCTACTTATGCACTCATAGACTAAGCATAAGTATAGTCTAACAAGCTTAAATTCTAGGGTGCATACCATAATTCATTTGTACACAAGTGCACTGATGCTCTAAGCTGCAAGAACTCTGTACACTATCCAGTCTTCAACACGTAACTGGATTCTAATCTTTACACTGAGTGCACTAACTCCAAACTGCTATATGACTTTGTTTCCATAATGAAAACACTATATCTAGTCATATAATTTAGTATAGACAACTTTCCAACAATCTCCCCCTTTTTCATTGATGGCAACAAAGGAATATGGCCAAGTTGCTAACTGTTCCTTTACACAAAAACTTTTGTCTTCTATACATTTTTATACATGATCTTATATCTCCCTATACATATATGTACTCCATATTCTATACACAACTCCCCCTTTGACATTAATTACAAAGGTGCATCAAAAAATTGTATATACACATACTCACTAAGGGAAAACATCCGGATATGCAATTTTGAGGTTCTAGATCTCCTTCTTCCAAAAGGTTATTAGAGAGTTAACTATTTGGAGATGGGCGCATAATGAATATTGAAGCTTCTCCATTTTCTCCAAGTCATTTATGGGACCATGATCATAAGTTACCATGGTGTCATCAAGCTCCTTTATATTCTGATTGAGGATGTCTAAAGAGGGTGCAAGACCATTCCTCAACTGAGTCTGTTTGGACCTTATCCTTGTTATCTCTATTTCTTTCTTCTCAATCTTCTCTAACTGTCCTTGGTAGACATTGTTGCACATGTTCACATCAGTAGATGTGTCTGACACTGAATTCTTTACCTACTCAATCATAGTTTCTGCTTCTTTTATTTTCTTGAAGTGAGCATCGGTGATCTTGTCTTGATTCATGCATGCTACAATGATCCTTCTTCCTTCATTAGCAAACTCTTTCAAGGATGCTTGACCAGACTTAAGAGAATTCAAGTCTAGTGCAAAGTTTCTCATTAACTCATTCAGTCTCTTCTTTAAGTACTTTTCTTCTACAACTATGGACGCAGATTCTTCTAGGCTAGAAAAATTGCTTTTGAACTGTGAGGGGACTGAACTTAGATCATCAACCGAATGTACTTTTAACACTTTCTTATCCTTGGGCAGAAAATTGTTCAAAATATTCACTAATTCTATCAGGAGAGGATTCCTCATAACTCATTTTTCTTTTGCCTTCTCCATAGCCAAGATGTTGAACTTAATCAGGTCTTCTTCTTTCCAAGAGTCCAAACTGCTTGTGTCAGGTGTCAAACTTGACAACAATGCTGAGGAGGGAGTGATGGGAGTGTTGTCCATCACTTCTGGTTTTACCTTTGCAAGATCAACAAAAGTATCTTCTTCTTTCTTTTCTACCTCTTCTTCTTCTTTCTTATTTGATACATCCTTTATGAGTACTTCTTCTTGCTGAGTGGCAGGTGTATTGCTGCATAAGATTTTAGCTTCTTCAGTACTAACAAATACTTTCTGGAATTCTACACCTCATCTACATCTTAGCTCTAAAAGTCTTCAATTCCAATGTGATATAATCCCTTAGTGTACTCTCTATGGATGCTTTGTTGGATATCTGAGGCATGGTAGGAATGGACTTGTCCAAGTGCAAATCCGATATCTTCCCAACAATATGAAGGTACATATAGATGATTAGGGACCCAAACTTGAATATATTTGTCTTGTCATGTTTGATAGCCTTGATGTTATCTATCAATTGTGCATGCAAGATCTCACACAAGTTGAATTCTCCATCTTCCTTCACTAGTCTGATGGCAGCCAGAATAGTGCCCGCAGATACACTATTCACCCTACTGGTGTGATGAAATCTGTACCCTAGTATCATTGACATCAATTTGATGTTTTCTTTCTCAATAGGCTCGATGGTCATACCGTGCCTATCGCTCCTTGACTTACATACTTGTTCTACCATTTTCCTGACATCCTTGCCCACAGAAAGGATAGTGCCTGTTCTAGAAAGGCCTGTCATCTCATGAATTAAGTTATTTGTGATTCTTACTGGAACATCTCCAATCCAAAATAGATCATCATGGATTCTACTCAATAAGATCTTTATCCATTCTGTCTCATAGAATTCATATGCCGTAGCATACTCAACAATAGGGTGATCATTCCATTTGGCATATTCATCCATGAATGTTTTGTCCTATTTCAACATGTTATCCATGTGTGCCCTTAACCTATCTAGTCCAACAGGTTCTTTCTTACAATAGATGTAATCCCTTATGTCTTCTACATGCATGACGCCCATAGGCGTGTGGGAGAAAGCTCCCTCTAAATCATCTAGGGTGGATTTAAAAGGGTGCCTCTTGAAAACATATCTTTTCTTCTCAGCAACATCATAAACAATGGGAGTGGCCATGACTTACTTGTTAATCTCTTTCCAACTAAACTTTAGGGATAATCTGACGGCTTTCAAATTGGTGCAATGAGCTAGGGTTTCTGTAACTGATCAAATGCACTGATAACAGTAGCAAATCTCTGATAGATCAATAACCAAGACTTCACAAAAAATTCCAAGGCTTCTTCTGCTTCTATCACTCTAAAGTTGAATGCAATGAGAAATCAAATGACTTCTGTGTACTTTAAAAGTGAAAAATCTTCCATTAATGCATGTTGCATAAACCAGGCTGTCACTTCAAAATTTCAAACTCAAGCTCCACAAACAATCATCATGTGCACTCTTGCACGAGGTTTCCTATACACTCCAAAAGCTTAAGTCCAAAGGCACATACTCTGAGGATGATTATACTAGCCACCCAAGGGTCTAGAGCTAAATTAGATCCCCCTATGACCCTAAGTGCCATTCATGTAGATGAAGAGGGTGTGTCCACTGGGGATGCATCCAATACATTCTCATCAGTCTTATCCTTCTTTTTCTCTGACCAAATCATGCTCACATCATCTGAGGCTTTGATAAAGTTAACTTCTCCTACGAGATCCAAAACTATTTCTTCGGCCTTTTTAGGGCTTCCCTGACCTTGCGTTCTTGATCTACAGAATCTTGAGATTTGTCTAGCCTTGTTACAAGAGTGACAAATGACTAGAGGTCTTATATTCCTCGGCGCATTGACATGAGTCACCATTCTGCATTGCTTTGCTGTATGACCATTATAGTTACATATCTGGCATGTAACATTCTGAGCACTTCTTACATTTGTTTGGTTCTGATTTCTCTGATCTTGCTGAATTCTATTCTTCTTACTAGTCTTGCAATTCATAGCTCTATGACCAAACTTGTTGCATGAATAACAGTAACCATTAAAAGGTTTTACCTCTATATAGTTCCTCACAATGTGTCCATGCTTGTTACAAGCAAAATAGATATGTTTTACTTGCTTGTGCTCATTCTGAGGTGGTTCATCATTATCTATGGTTTGATCTTTAGTCTTTTCAGCATCAGTATAGTCCTTTTGTGAATCCTTTCTTGCTCGCATATTGTCAATTTGATTTTGTGCTTCATTGTATCCAATACAACTAGTGTCTCCTTTGGCTCTTCTTGCATACAACTAAGATTCTACCAAATCAGCACTGGTGTGTAATTTGTCAATATGATTCCTTGCTTCTTTCAATTCAAACTCCAAGCTTTCTTTGTTATTTCTTAGCTCCAAGATTTCCATGCTTTCTTTCCTTAGTTCTTCATTCAACTAAAGGTTCTCTTTGATCTATTCATCATAGACTACCTTATTATTAGTCAGCTTATCATCAATCTCTTCAAGTTTTTCTTTTAAGGATTTTTTTTCTTCATTGAGCTTCTTTACCATTGTCCCTAGATCACTGGTAGAGAATTCTTTCAAATCTTTCCTTAGCTTCTTGATGACTAACTGAGCATCACTGAGTTTATCCTTTAGTTCTTTAGATTCTCTTTCTGACTTGTCTAGATCTTCAAGAGTAGCTTCAAGATTTCTTTTCAGATGTTTCATTTCTGCTTTGTCCATGATCTCCTCAAGTGGTTAAAATTTTGTGCTAAGGACCAGAGCTCTGATACCAATTGTTAGGAATGGGAACACTAAGAGGGGGGGAGGTGAATCAGTGTTCACTGTAATTTTACTTTTCACTTTTAATCTTTATGTAGAACATAAATGCTTAAGAACTAAATTAAACATTCACATAAACATGAAACATGAAATCAACACATGACACCAATATAGTTACGAGGAAACCCAAATAAGTAAAAATCCTAGTGGGACTTGATACCCACTAATATTCTGCACTAGTGTTTTGTGATCCTTGATAGAAGATCCTTTACCCTGTTAGGAGTAGCTTTACAATGCTTTAAGTACAGTAGACCTTGTTAAGGGTCATACCCTGTTAGGATTCTTTTACAATGATCCCTATTAGGGGAGTGGACTCACTATCCTAGAGCTCACTCCTCAAATGGTGAAGGCTACAACCTTCTGAATTCAGATACACACTATATCTGCTAGTAAACTTTCACTGTGACACTGCTTGTCAGATCAGTTCCTTTGGTGCACTGATGCTTTGACCTCTAGCAAAGCTCTAATACATCTTATGTTGACTTCACATACCTCTTCTCTTCTTATCACAACTCTATTACAACTTCCATACCGAATACAATGGGTGCACCTTATATTTATGCGCTCATACAAAATACATAAATAGGTCAGCCCTATAACTAATTACAAACAACGCTTCCAAATGAATTGGCTTAAGTGTGGTTACAATTATACATATAAACATGTCGGCAACCTAAATACAATAGGCGTATAGCCTTTACAATATTACATTACAATCGCAAACCAAAATGCTAATTGTCAGCTCCAGGCTCTGTTCTCTGCTGGCACACACTGGCTGTGCAACTTCAACTAACTGCAACTTTCACATCTTTGCATATCTACTTATGCACTCATAGACTAAGCATAAGTATAGTCTAACAAGCTTAACTTCTAGGGCGCATACCATAATTCATCTATACACACGTGCGCTGATGCTTTGAGCTATAGGAACTCTGTACACTATCCAGTCTTCAACACTTAACTAAATTCTGATCTTTACACTAAGTGAGCTGACTCCAAACTGCTATATGACTTTTTTGCCATAATGACAACACTATATCTAGTCATATATACTTTAGTATAGACAACTTGCCAACATAAGTTGTTACCTTTATAGGAGACAGGGACTAAGGAATGTGGAGTTGTCAAGTTTTGTCCATGTGACCGGGACAAACCTCAGGAGCACAGGGTTGATGAACCTATTCCTACAAAGTCTAGTTTGAAGGAGAAGGAGAATGATATATCTAAAGAGTTTATTGAGATTAAGAGGCAGATGGTCTTTTTGACGGAAATAGTATAGTAGATAATGACATTGATGACACATAGAGATGTGGATGATGCTGAGTTGATTGAGGTGTCCAGAGAGGATGAGATTTACTGAGGTACTGATGTGATCAGTAGTGGAAGGGATGGTTAGAGTCAGTTGTTATTAGTTATAGATAGAAAAGATAAGAGAAGTGGGAAGCAGGAAAACTTGTTGTAAGGGATAATGGATGAAGTGAAGATAACTTGGAATGAAGGACAAGAGGAGATATGGGTTAAGAACAGATATGGCATACCTGTTCTAATTCCCTTAAGATGTTCTTGATTTCCTTATGAGAAAATCTTCTTTACCTGAGGTGTCTAATGCAGGAGCATCCTAGAATTCTTGGCAATCTTGTATCAACCAAAAATATGTTTGTTTTAAAAGGCAGATTAGTATTTTTTATCTTGGTGAAGTATTTTTCTTGTCTTGGAGTATGGTTTCTCAGTTACAGTGTTTACTGGGGTGCTCAGTCTCTGAATAATGCTCGATAACTAAAGACGTCAATTTTCTTGGCGCTCGATGATAACTATGTTTCTTGGTGATGCTTGGTGTGGTTGGTTCACTAGTGCTCGGTTATTTCTCTACTGCTCGATAAACGGTCTTACCGACTGGTGTTCTTGAAGATTTTCTTGGTTGACTTGGTGCATTTATTGTTGGTAGCTTTTGTTATATGTTGACATGTTGATTTAATTATTGTAAGGCTATTTGAGAACCGACTTGTGGCTGATGATTAGTATTTATAGGGTGTTGGTGTAGTTGTTTAGGATAGAAGTCTGAGAAGAGAGATAGAAGTGAAGTTGTGGAAAAGTTCCTAATCTTGCAGATCAGATTGTTATCTGATAGTTTGTAAAGCTAGCGGTTGAGGCTTGGAGACAAGGAAATTTCTTGGTGGCTTGTGAGCACAAGTTCAGATCTGCCTTAGGGTATCCATCAGTTTCTAATTGTTTCAGGACTAGACTAGCTGGAATCAGATCGGATCTTGTTGATCTCTCAGGATTTATTGTTTGTTTGTATTTGGCTATAACCAAGAAGGCCTTACAGCCTGACACATTGCTTGTAATCAGTGAATTTATGAATGAAGATTTATGTTCTCTTCCAGATCTAGTGTTATTATTGTGTAATTTCACTGTGTTGTGGTTTGGCTGCAAGTTTGGATAGTCCTTAATTGGATCCTCCATCCTTGACTGCGTCAATTGGCATGTGTAGAAAAGATACTGATGCCATTAATTGTTCAATCAAAGACAATTAATAGGAATAAATGCATGAGCATGCAAATGTTTTAATCAACACCCATAACAGTAATCTAAATTTCAAATTGTTAGTGGCATGACATAAGTATTTTACTTTTCTTAGCCAAATCATATTGAAGACTACATGATCATCCATTAGTTTGTTATCTTTAATAAGATAGGACTGTCACTGAACTTATAGAAAATTTCTTCATTATGATAATTTAATATCAACTATTAGAATTTGTTTTGATCTTTATGCTTCATTGTAACTGAAAGTTGTCAAATATGATCTTTATTCTTGTACATTTGATATCTTTCTGACTGATTTATTAATGTCACAATTCAAGCCCTGCTAGATAGGATCACGTCTTTACTCTATGTCCACTAGCAATAAAATAGTATATATCTGTATTCTTGTGAAAAGTTTACTGCATTATGAAACTATCTCTAAACAATAATATGAAAATGTCCCTCATCTATCTACTAACTGACATTTGCATTAATAACCTTATATGTATCAATTGTATAATAACATCTTTACATATTTAGTGGAATACATATTTAGTGATATATATCTTGTCTTGTTTCTTTTAAAATATTAGAGACCAATACACCAAGGATTACCACATGATGAATGCTTAATTTAATGCATTGTCAATGTGTAGTCTCAGAACTGTCCATTTCTAGTTCTTTAGAAGAGATGGTGATATAAATGTGTTTTTGTAGATGACTATATTGTTCATGATTCTGTCCCATGTTATATGTATATACCCTAACCATCTTGTTATTACTGTTTCATTACAAAATTTAGTGTAATAATTCTACTTTGTTCAATGCTCTATTTCATTTTGAATTTCATTTGATATTTCATTCATTTTTCAAAACCACATGATAGGTACAGAAATAGAAATAGATAGTTCTGAGACTACACATATGATGATAAAGTGAGACTACACATATGCTGACATTAAAAATGTTTGAAATAGCTTGTGGATTCAATTTTGTAGATATTTTTGGCATCAACGTTTCTGATCACACTCTATGATCCTTCATCAGGATGGAAGAGAGAAAAATGATTGAAAGAAAAGTCCATCATTTTGCTCTATTTCAATCACAGAGTGTGATCCAAAACGTTGATGCCAAAAATATCTACACAATTGAATCCATAAGCTATTTCAAACAGTGATGCCAAAAATATCCACATATGCTGATAAAAAATGAGCTATTTGATGATTGTTTACTGTTCATGTTTGTAAACGGTCAATATTTCTTATGGTACTCCTTGGTGTATTCCATTTAAAAATAAAAAAGTTTTAGTTTTTCTATCATGTTTAGTTTGTAGATGCAGGATTAACCATCTAACAATACGAACATTAATGGGAAGAATGAGTGGGATATGAGATGGTTGCTTGTCGAATGTGGGGCATAAGGGTGTAGAGTGTGGATTTCCTTGCATTTTCTTATTTAATGTTGTGTTTTCACACCACCATTCAGTTCATGGATATTGTTCTTCCCCGTCTTCTATCTAATGCTATAGATGTTTCATTGTATTTTTTGTATAAATTCGTAATATCAACATAACTAAAACTTTTTCATTTTGTACTGATAGAATATAGTCATGTTATATGAATGAACAAAAATAGTATGAATGAACAAAAATTTGTTTGATACAGTGGTGATAGCTATGATAAATGTCCCTATGTGTGACTATAGTGATGGAGTGTGTTGCGTGTTGAGGACGTCACACACAGACACTAATCTAGAGAGTAAATTTTGGACTTGCATAAATAAGAAAAAGGTTGTTAATTGCACAATATTTAAATATTTACAAAGAATAAATATTAGTCATTATAGCAATACTAACTTAGATTTATATTGTAGGATGGCGTTGGATGTGACTAGTTTCGGTGGGCCGATGACACCCCATCGTTGTTTACATCATCTGCACCTTCTACACATATACCTATTGTGGATGATGAGTGCAAGTCTTGCAAGGTGCTTGAGATAGCTATTGCAAAAGCGGAGGCTACCTATAAAGCCGATGTCATGTTTTTATGATATTTTCTTTGTGCAACAATCGCACTACTTTGTTGGGTCATTATGCAAAAATAGATATATATGTGGACTATAATACTTATTTATATTTTGATGTGATATTGAGAAATGCAATCATTATTTTCTTGTTATAATATTGTTTATGATAATGTATAAAATTAATAAAAAAAATTAAGTTTACTATTCACAATATTCAAAAAAAAATAAAAATTGTTTATGATTTACTATATAAAAATATAAATTAATAAAAAAAATATAAATAAAAAAATGGACAAAATAAATAAAATATTAAATTAAAACATTATATAATAATTAAAAAAACTTAAATTTTTTCTTGTCAAATTCTAATTCCAATTCAAAATGTAGAACCAAACACAAAAATGGATAATGTAATTCCAATTCCAATTTGAAATTGCAAAACCAAATAGAGAAATGGGAATTTCTCAGTTCTAATTCCAATTTTGAAAATGGCAACCAAACGTAGAATATGGATTGTCTCAGTCATCTTCTGGGTCAACCAAACGGTCCAAACTATCTTCCGAATACAAAAAATTAGAATTTCAAAACCTTATTTTGAGATAATCAGGTTTTGACTCAAATTCTAATTCCTCAACCAAACAGGGCCTAAATGCTTTTGAAAACATGGATTTTTATCATATTTAAATTTCATATAATTCTATGACAAAACATTTCTATTTCTCATACTTGTATCACATTACATTCTCATTTCTCATAGTTCTATAGCATTACATTCCCATTTTACATACTTGTGTCACATGATATTCCCATTTCACCAATTTTCTTAATAATCTCCCATGGTAGCTCATTAATATTCTTATAACTAAGATGAGATTGGAGCAAAGAATGATCTAGTCGCTGCTAAAATTGTTGCGAGCCCCACAAATTATGATAAATTTCATAGTCATCCGACATGAGATGAACCTAAATTCACCTTATAATTTTATGATCAGCCTCCAGACTTGATTTTGTTCCAAATCTATATAGAAAAAAGAAGACATTAATCTCACTACATTAAACAAGAAACGAGCTTGCATTTTATAAAATAAAACAACATTTGAGCATTCAAATCCACTGCAACTCAGGCTAGTGCAAATTATGATCTCATCCCGCAATTCATCCAAATTGGAAAGAAAAAGAACTAAGATTTCATTTTTGAAAAATGAAACAAAACATTCTTAACTAACATTTCATTCATGAAAAATGAAACAAAACATTATTATCTAAGATTTCATTCTTAAGATTTCCCTTTATGCACTTGCATTAGTCATTTAATAATTAAATCTAATTATTAAATGCCTATTTACCTATTAGGGTTTCCCTTTAGGTTTTTCGATCTCCTTCTATAACCTGATTGATCCATTGTATATTTGCATTGATTCTTTTGGCTGATAATAAACTTTCATATTATCAAAGCAAAACCCTTGTTTGTTTCCTACAGATTTCTTCCTTGTGACAATTTTTTGCATGCAGATTTCTTGGGCTTAATAGATTTGTTTTTCATCAAATCTTACACACACACAGACACACACACACACACATATATATATGCATGTATATACACATACACACACACACACACATACATACATACATACATACATACATACATACATGTGTGTGTGTACGTGCACGTGCATGCATGTGTATCTATTTTTGTTTAAATTTAACTATGCCATGCACCCGGTAAAAGTATCTCTAATTTTTTTTTGCACATAACATGATGCACAAACATATAATATGTTTTTATTACCTTCACTTATATTATTTTGTAGATACATCATTACCTATGTCCTACTCAATCACCTAAATATTTACCTGCTTCATTATCCACACATCATTTAAATAGAATACTATCTACATCCAACAAAATCTCCATCTTAAATAAACTTAATAATGAATTATTCATTGTTATTCAATCAAATAGTCTTTACCTGACATCTATTAATGGCTAAAAGTGACCAGTATGCCAAGATTATCATTGATGCTATTAATTTTTTTTTCAAGAGATATAATTTGGTCTTCATAATTAGCATGCACATTTTCCACAACATTAATATCATTCTTTCAAGATACCACAATAGCATTGCATTCACTTTCATCCTAGGGGAGGTCTTTTGGTTAATTATTCTGATTATTTTCTATTTGGATCTTAATCTACCTTAGCTTAATATTAACTTCATTAATCTCCTAAAACATCCACTTGTTCATTCTAAAAGAATCAACAACTACATTACAAGAAAAGACCATCAAATCCAAGGGACTTTCATGATCAAAATTGAGTAGGAGGAGTCAATGGGAACCTCATAGGGAAAAGGGGGCCTCCCATTTCTAATCTCATCAAGGACCTAGTCTTTAGTATTTGGAACCGACTCTATATAATGCTTCTAAAAGGAAGAATCAACATGGAGACTCAGAGGGAAAGACCCCTATTTACTTTTAGCAAACTTCTATTTCTTGGAAGTTCTTGGGATAGGATCCTCCTTATCCAAATAAGCTGGATCAAAATAATTTTTAGTTTCTCATTCATCCCCTTTCGAGAATGACTCATTAGAGACATTTCAATACTTATATCACTCATTAATGATAGTAAATAAGTTATGTCCATCAATACTGCAAATATCATTCAAAAATAAAAAAGAAACTGAAATTATGAAATATACTACAATAATAAAAGATATGTCTAATTACTCAATTGATATTACTATGAAAAGCAATACCTTAAATCAAACTTGTTTACATTCTTTAATGTGAACATAAAAAGGATTGTCAAAAAAACCCTACTAAAATAAAATGACTACATTATATGTTCTCCTCAACATATCTCCACAATTGAAGCATTCTTACCTACACATAAAGAGCACAAATTGACTTATTAAATCTACAATAACCTCTACTATAAAGATGTACAATTAGATGAAATTATATTTACATTATTATCCTTACAATCCACTCATGTATAACACACCTTACTTTAACAACAATACAACAACCTGATCCATTTGATGAAGCCTCCTCTCTGATAGAGGCTCATCTAAAAAAATTCCTTCTGACATTTCAGAGCTTATTAAATAAAGATTAATAAACATTCTAACAATTACTACCAAAGCACTATCTTTCCTAAATTATAAGGAAAATAATGATTCAACTAACAACAGGTTCTATTGATTAAATTATAGAGGGGCCATCTATTAATAAACAATATGTACAAATAATATTAATATACCATATTAAACATTATTATGCAACCAAATAAAAAATACAACTCTCCAAATTTTTGCAATGTAAACATTTCTATAATTATAAATAAAGTACCCCTTAATAGATAAAACCATAGGATTACAATATGTTAATTCAATTTAAAATTTTCATATATATATATATATATATATATATATATATATATATATATATATATATATATATATATATATATATATATATATATATATATATATATATATATATATATATATACATACAATTACAAATTTATAATACACAATAATACATATTTAATAAATTAAAACTTATATTCGTTGATATTTAAAATAATTATAAAATATAATAAAATAAAATAAAAATTATTACAATTAAAATATATATATAAAAACAATCATCAAATTAAATCAATTTAATTACAAAATTAATATACACAACAATACATATATTATAGAGTAATAAATATAAAATCTATATAATGAAACAAAATTATAGGTACCTATTGCACACCAAAGTGCAAGTGCTATTTATTTATCTTGTGCATATTCTATAAAACATACATCATTTTGTACTTTCTATTTTCTTTTACAAATTTTTATTATTAATTAATATTTATTCATGATAGTTATTATATAATGCAAAGTAAGTTTTCCGGATTCGATTGTGTAAGTATTTTTAGCATCAAAATACTTACACAATTGAATCTAGAAAACTTACTTTGCATTACTAATAGATTGTGGAAATCTTATGTTGTTAATTATTATATAATTTTCTGGTCCTCTCCCTAATTCCTTAAATGCTTTTAAAAACACTGATTTATATCGTACTTGAATTTCATATAATTCTATCACATAACATTTCTATTTCTCGTACTTGTATCACATTACATTCTCGTTTCTCATAGTTCTATAGCATTACATTCCCATTTTACATACTTGTGTCACATGATATTCCCATTTCACCAATTTTCTGAATAATTTCCCATGGCAGCTCATCAATATTCTTAAAACTGAGATGAGATTGAAGCAAAGAATGATCCAGTCGCTGCTGAAATTGTTGCGAGCCCCGCCAATTATGATAAATTTCATAGTCATCCGACATGAGATGATCCTGAATTCGCCTTATCATTTTCTGATCAGACTCCGGACTTGATTCTGTTCCTAATCTGCAGAGAAAAAGTAGACATTAATCTCACTACAGTAAACAAGAAACGAGCTTGCATTTTATAAAATAAAACAACATTTAAGCATTCAAATTCACTGCAACTCAGGCTAGTGCAAATTATGATCTCGTCCGGCAATTCATCCGAATAGCAAAGAAAAATAACTGAGATCTCATTTTTGAAAAATGAAACAAAACATTCTTAACTGGGATTTAATTCTTGAAAAATGAAACAAAACATTCTTTAGTACTCACGGTGAAGCGTTGCCCTCTCCAAAAGGATTTGAGGCGCCCTCACGATTTGTTCTCTCCATTTGATTCCTGAAAATATCAGAAGACCGAAATTTCAATCTGAATCCTCCCCAGATCGAAAGACTTGATATTTTCTTCGATTTAATATCCTTTTATCCTCTGATACAGCAGAAGTCGAAGGGCAAGGCGCTAATTTATAAAAACGGAGGAAAAATGCTTGTCATTTCCCATTGACGAGTGACATGTACAGCGATTTTCTTGAAAACTGACAACTGAACTGAACTGACGCGATTTTCTTCAAAATTGACATGTCCTCAAAATTGACAAGTAAGTTTGGTCAATTTCATATAAAATTCATTTCCATGCGGCAGACAGAATGTATCAAAGACATTAAAAAAAGTTCAATTTTTTTAAGATTTGTTTTTATTTTTTTTTATTTTCCACCACAAAATGTACAGATCATTAAGAATTGAATAGATGCTATTTTGAAAATTGACAAGTAATGCATTGTGGGCATGCAATGATGTGTCAGTGACATTGATGATTTATTTGAAACCACATTACTTTGTGAGTAGGGCCACTTTCCTTGAAAATTGACAAGTTAGCTTTTATTTTTATTTTTAAAATTTATTCATTCTGAAATCAGAGTAATCAAAAGGATGTGTACCATTTAAACCCGGCATTTGTGTTACTTGTCATTGTCAACGTATTCATCATGAATGCATGGATGAGAAATTTTGGTATCAGTGACAAATGAGAGAGCACTGCTTTTGACAATTGACAAGTAAAACTTGTCCTCACATACTCAGATGGAATTATCTATGGAGGTATCATGTGGATAAGATATGTTTTGAATTTAGTTTTTAAAATAAATCTCAGATCTGTATTTTAATTTAATTATTAAAGGAAAAGATATCTTGTTAACAATGCTTTTTATATGTGTGTATACACAACTATGTGTGGACATGTCTTAGTTGTATAAAGAACATCAAAGTGGTGCTTTCAAATTTGGAAATTACGTGGTGATGGTTGTGGAGAATGTGTTTCGTCTATCTAGAAGAAAGGGCCTAGTATTTGAATGTATTCTAATGATCTTGATAGGAGTTGTTAATTTAATACCTATACTTGTTGATTTAAAGTCCAATTTTTTTACAACATTGCACCAATAGTTGTGACTTTAAAGTTGTTATTACTATGATGGCTAGCCATAATTGAATGAAATGTAGCCTTAGTTGCAAAAAGCAACTAGTCATGTGATGTCACATCAGTTGCACAAGTATGTGTGTCCCTTTTCCACAATCATTGATTTCTCTTTTTTGGGGGGTTGTTTTAGACACCTTGACAAAAAAATGTGTTAATGTGGCATCATATTTGTTTATATGGCCTTGAAACTTTAGTTATGAGCACGAGACTTGCCAAATAAGCTACTGTAAAAAAATGAGAGTGAATTGAAATTTCCATGTAGAATTTTGAGAAGCACGAAGTTAGGGTACTCAACTACTAGATCCTCTCCCCTAGTTTATTAACTGTTTGCAAGTGTTTTTTTCTCAATAGCACAAGGTCAATGCAAGTCTATATGAATCTAGGAATTAAGGAGGCCTCACTAAAGGAGGAATAGATATATTGCCCTCAATATGAGTCTCCAATTTTATTTAGTTTCTAACATTATTATTAAATTTAATTGTTTACTTTTTAAAATGGATTCATATGAAAAATGAAGCATCATATTCTAAGTTGGCACATGGTGTGTCATGCATTGGATACTTAAAAGTTGGTGTAAGATGTGACTAAATAGGAAATTATGAGGAGATGTGGGGCCCCTTATGTTCATGGAATCATATGATAGATCTTATGATGTGTAAGAGAGTGAAGTTTAGGAGAGTTACTTTGGAATCTTATGAAATTGTGGAGATTATGGAGTTATTGAGGAGATTATGAGGCCTAAGATGAAGCCCTTATTTTAAAGAATGAATTGATTTATGATAATATATGATGAGTGTAAAAAAAAATCTATTATTTTTGGGAAATTGACGCAATGCCAATGTGGGAGAATGCCCAAAGGAGATGCCCAACCTTGCAGCTAAGAGTAACATAGGAAAACAACAACACAAATCTAGAGAGAAAATGTGCAATCCAATATATTTATTTAGAGATCAAAAAACATACATGTCAGACTATCAGGGATTCTTGGTTATAGCCATATACAATGAAATGAAACTCAATCCTAATTCTGATCTGGCAAAGTCTCAGATCTAGGTTCCATGAACCAACTACCACCACCCACTCAAGATACATCCAATTATTATATATAGGAAGTGCCTCTATAGGTTGGCCAAGAGAGAATTACATTCCCCAAGAAGGAAATGTGTACAAACAAACAGGTCCAACCAAAATGAATCAAAGATCCAAGAAAGGAAATAATAAGATGCACGATCATAGGAAATGATTCACAGGAGATCCACAAACCACACACTACGATTGCAATGATTGGAAGATAAAGATCACCGACCACACATACAATCTCCAAATAGGTCCAAGAAAATAATGAACACGTTACCCATGGACAGAAAATGGATCAAATCTCGAACAACAAGAGGTGTGATCATAGGAAGATGATCCTAGATAGTTCTAGAATAAGCCTTTACGATCGCACATGCTATCTTAAACAAATGACGACTGACCAACATAATCTCTCCAACCGGTAAAGAAGAACAAAAATTACAAAGAACTATTTTTGGTTGATACAAGATTGTCATGAACCCAAGATGCTCCTCCATCAGAAATAAAGATGAAAATAATATACAATAAGATTATTTACCTTGGTAAAACCATAAAAAATAATTTATGTGGTACACCTATCACATTCTAAAGAAAGTACTTGCAAATTTGTTACTAGTCAAAGGTTATGGTACACTTTTCAATGTACAAGCCATTATTGGAGTATCACCAACTAGAGATAGGAGCTATTACCGCCCGGGCCACCCGACGGGTTTTTAAGCCCCACGAGCCTTTGCGACGGTCACATGGATGGCTGAGGGCTCCATTTTTAGCCCCCTGCATGTGCCATGCGACCAGGGGCTCTATTTTTTTCCAGCCCCATGGGCTTAAAAATCCTTTTTGGTGCTTTTTAAGGGTACCTGGGCTTTTTTTGCTCTATCTGGAGCATACGGAGGTCTTTTTTGGACTTCTTTATATCGTTGGAAAGCTCTTTCCGAGCTCTTTCTGATTATGGAGGTTAAAGTTTTTGGATCTTCTATTTTGACAATATTTTTTTTAATGTTAAAGGTGATGTTTATTTTTTGCCTTCCGGGAGCCATATCTCGCTCATCCGGACTCATTTTTGGGCTCACCAGATATCGTCGGAAAGCTGGTTCAGTGAGTTTTTCAGTGGCAAGGGTCTTTTATCTAGATTCTACTCTAGGTTCTCTCTCCTCCAAGTTTTTCACTTTTGCACTCTAGCGGATTGCTTGGGTTCTACAGGTCTTGGGATCTCTTCTTTTGTTCTTCTGACTCACTCTTCTTTCTGACTTCTAAGCATTGTATGCTTCTCTTCTGTTGCATTCCTTTTCCTATAAACACACTAAGATAAAGTGCCTACTTTTTCATAACTGGGATCTTGTACACCTTGTGTTTGTTTGTACTCACACTCAGTTATAAAGTGCCATGGGGGGTTATGATGTTTTTGCCTTTTGTGCTCATCCACCTTTGTCAAGTGAGTGTACCTTCCATGACATTAGCCCATGTTGTGTGTCTATGACACCTCCCTTTATCCTGTGCTTGTACTTCTATTGCACTGTTGGTGTTCCCGATTCTTCTTCTTGCAGATGTTTTTGGCATTGCATTTCAGTGTTCCTGTCACCCCTCTCCCTATTCAACATTATGGGGGGGGTTCACCTGTTGGTTCTATTGCTTCCTTGGTTTGGTTGAGTGATCTACGTATACAGTTTTTGTTCCTATGTACTAGGCGGATGTAGTGGCTAGGCACCTATGCATTTCAGTGAGATGGATCATCTACTATATAGACACTCATTCATTCCTGCTTTTGGAGGCCACCTCTTCGATTGATTAGCTCTTCAAAATTTGTCTTCTCTACCTGGTCATGCACTATTTCAGTGGGGGTTCCAGTAGTTTCTTCTGACAGTGTTTGTAGCTTCATGCTTCGGAGATGCTTCATGCTCTTTCTTGTTCCTTTCTTTAGGACATTCCCTAGATTGGAGGCTTTGTTTCCTTCATCTAGTTTATTTCTTGTACTTGGGTACCTGATCAGGCCTTATTGCCGAGACCCATTGCTCTTTCATGCATTTTTGTTTCCATGCATCTTTTAGTCCTTAGTTGTTTAGCTTCTCCCTAAGTTACACTTAAGGGGGGGTGTTAGAGTAGTCATATTATAGCTAATAATTAATTAATTTAATTATTAGTCTATTATTCTCTACACTTAAGTTAGACTTAGGCATCTTATTATTCTTTAGGGTTTTGTGATTTCATTTATAAGGATTCACCTCTTTGTATTTCTTAAGAGATTAGAATATCATTTGTAATATTGTGCATATGATGTCTCTAGCTTTTTGGCCTCCATAGATTTTTCTTGCCTTCTGTGTTTTGCTTCTTCCATGTGACAGGGTTATGCATGCAGGTGTTCTTGGGAGATTAGTCTTTCACCTAATCTAACAAATAAGAATTATATCAACAAGTGATATGTAGTATTATTTAATAATGGGAAGATACGACGGGGTTAGAAAAATAAAATTTTACATGATTCATGTAAGTAGTAGAGGTTCCCTTATGGATGCTATGTTATTTATGCATAAAGAGTTCTAGATCTTTGTTTTCTATTTATTATTTCCAATATGCACCATATATTTACTTATATATCAATAAACTATAATAGGGATTCAAGTAGAAATCATATGAATACTTAGATTTAATTACTTAATTTATGCACAATTAGAATCACTGTGTAAATCCTTTTGTAATCAACTTTTCTTTGTATCTTTAAACACTAACATTGTTATTATATTTAACTTAGTATCAATATGCTTCTTGTCATGTAGAAATTTTGTAAGCTTCCAAGTATCATTCATATTAATGAAATTAGTTTCCTCTTACTTTACTTGCACTAGAATACACTATGAATATATGCATCTTAAAACATATTATTTATAAAAGTTGTGAATGTAAAAAAAAATTTTGTCTAAAGTCTCAAATTATTTTTATTTATGACCCCACAATAGTAGGTTACACTTTTTTAGACATGTTGATTTTTGCTGAAATAACATATTTTTAATAAAATATGATGATTTAAGACTTGAGAGGTGTCATTTGAAGGAACTAATTACAAATGGTTAGTTCAAAGCCTCTTAGATTAAAAAAAAGCATTGATATAACATCTATACTCTTCATTCATACCTACAATGGAGTATCCTTCACACCTATTAAAATGCTAACAAAAAATCACTTCAACTTTATGTTTTGGCATATAAAATGAATCCATTTGATAAACCTATCTATGTAGTAGGGTATTACTGAGAAAAATATTTCCAATAATTATAATGTTAATGTATATTAAGTTTATTATGACTTTGTACTTTTAGTTTTACTAAACATAGATATTTCACCGTACATCTACCTCTATGTTTGATGTTTATGGAAAAATAGTAAATGAGAGAAAAAATTATAAAAAATATCTATGCCCTAGGTATTGAAGTTATATTTCTATCAAAAAAAATAAAAAAGAAATTGGACAAATACATGACAAGTTATAAGCTATGTAGTCAAGGTATGTCAAAATTATGGTTTAGTCAATTTCAAACATTAATAAAATATGCAATAATCATGTTAATGTCGTTAAAAAAATTGCATGCCCTATGTATGGATGTTACAAAACTAAATTTGAAAGAATCACATTGATATCTATTTTAGAAAAAAAGTTATGCTCTATGAAAACCAAGTAACTCTTTGAAAATGACGTTTTCAGCAACATACCAGTTTTCGTGGGAGACATAAAAAACCATTCATATCAATTCAAAATAAAAATAAAAAATATATTTAGAATCTAGATAGAAAATCCTAAAAGACTCTAATTTACTTCATCTTCTGATTTCAAACGGTTTAACATCAATTTGCATCTTAACCTAATTTTTTTTTTCAAAATGTAGAGTTTAGTGTTCGTTCAGGCAAAAAAGTGTAACCCACTATTAGAATAAATGTCAGACTTCTACTTCTACTTCTATTTAAATAAAAATAAAAATATTTTTATTTAAATCTGACATTTATTCTAATAAGTTCAACTTAGCCTTCTTACCTTTCTAGAAAAATTAAGATTTGAAGTTGGACTTGCACTTAGAATAAAATAATTAGATGAGGGGAAATATGGTGTATTTGTGTTACCCGGAACTAAAGCGATAGTCATTTTCTCATTAATAATATCATTAGTAATATAATTATTTAAAATATATTTTGACTTGTCAACATAGCTATTTTAATGACTATACACTATCCATTCATAAAAATAAACATATATTGTAAAAAGAATAATGTTAATGAAAGAACTATACAACCTATAAGCCTTACTTTTTCTAAGTTACAACTAGCATAAATGTTGATTCACTTTTTGGAGCTAACTTTTATCTCTTTTGAACTACCACATGAACATAAGATAAACAAGTAAAAACTTTGAAGTGACTCATGTTATAGGATATTTTCATAAAATACTTCATAAGAAGTCATTCTATCAAATGCACTAGTTGACCATCAATTGAGAATATACAGTGTTGCATAGAAACTCTATCTTCCAAAAATGAGTTACTAAATCCTTTGAGTTATAAAATATTCCTTTCCATTTAAAAGATATTGTGTAGTTTTTCCTTTCAACTACACCATATTGTTGTGGTTTGTAGGGAGTAGTGAGGTACATTTTGATATCACTCATATCACATTAATCCATAAAATCTCATAAATAAAATTCTCCTCCACGAGCTATTCTTCAACACATAATTTTGCAACCACTCCAATTCTTTATGAGGGCTTAAACCTTTTGAATGAATAAAAGGATTTATCTGTGTTCTTCAGAAATAAACCGAACACTTATGAATAATTATCATTAAAATTAATTAAATATGACAACTTAACCAAACTTTTTTATTTGCATATGACTAATAATATCAAAATAACCTATGTAAAGTAGATAGTGAGCTCTACCTAGTAATATATTGATGACATACCTAGAGTAATATTGTTATAAATTATCTTTTTTACTTGATCTATGCCTGATTTACTCGTATACATGTATGTACATATTGTTGGATAGATATGTAGTTGTTCATATAGTTTTTCTAAGATTTCAAGCCTACTTGACTTAATTTGATAGAGAGCTATACAACTTCTAGAGGTGATCATTTTTGTGTACTTAGTAATATATTGATGACGTACCTAGAGTAACATTGATGTAATTGTATAAATTATTTGATTTACAATCTATGGTGATTTATTCTTATACATGTATGCACATTTTTCTCTCGTTAATAATTATTTAATTTTTTTTATCTTTAGTATTTAAAATTGTACATGTAGATGTTAGATTAATCTTATTTCTAGTAAATGGTCCACACTTTTATTTACCACATGTATTTATTTGTACCATGTACTCTTACATAATTTGTAACTTTATATATGTTACCTCTAGATGGTTGATCTCGGTCATGCAGTTGTGCCTAATGTGCTTGATATTGGTAGATGTTTTTCTACACTACTACAAAGATTGATAAGCTAAAATCCACCATATTATCTTTTGATGGTGTGTATAGAGCCACATGCATGACTATTTTGACCTCCTTAGATTTATCTTGTGGAAGCCCAAATCAAAAGAACATTTGCATAATCAATGAAACACTTGACACAAAGATTTATCTTGTAGAAGCCCAAATCTAGAAAAAACCATAGTGGGAATTAGTACCCAGTAAATGATGTACTCTTCTGAAGTATGCCCTATAGGGAGCTTAACCCTATTGGGATTTTACAAAAGCACTATTAGGTGCTACCCGATCAAGCTATATACCTTAGGCCTATTAGGATCTTTACTCTATTAGGAGTAGCCTTGTTAGAGGACTTTTGAAAAAAAGATAATGTGCCACCCTATTAAAGGATTTACAATAAGAACATGTTAGGATCTGCCTAGTTAAGGGATTTTGACAGTTGTAACTATTAGGGAATAATATAAAGAATGATATGTAGAACAACACTACTTCTTCTTGATCAGATCCACTGAAGCACACAATCTCTTCTCAACACACTTAACTCTACCCTAACTTGATTGCAACTTGCACTTTACACCGCACTTTCCCAACATACAATCAACACTAAAAACTTTCAACATCTTCACATAAATACTATTCATAAGTCCCTAGAGTCGTGGACCACCTTAGGATTTCCCTAAATTTCTTATAGTTTAACTTTAAAACTTCTCGCTCAAATCCAACATGCCACACAACAAAATTCAATGTACAAAATAATTTTCCAAGACCACATCGACCAATTTAATGATCTACATAGAATTTTGTGTCATGGGGTCAAACACATTTTGAACAAACACTATCTTCCTCTAGGATCTTCTCCACGCACTAGCATCAAACAATGTGATGCCATATCATCACCTCCAATCATGAAGACATGTCACCAGATCATGACTAATTCAACCAAATTCACCAAAACCTCTATACCGATCACCAATGAAAGATTTATCAATTATTTCTCAATAACACAAATACTTAAACGTCTAACAAATTTTTCTCTACTCACCAGTCACATATCCTTTACACCAGTCACACAAATTAGTTGCAATTACAACTATAGATTCTACACACTATTGTCCACCATATCATGTGACTGCACCACAAGACACAGTGAATATTTGAAAAATTAATCATATCACCTATCGCCTATCACTGTTCTAGTAGTTGCACTGTCAACCTTCATTTGATCATAACTTTCTTACCAATCTACACCAACAATAACGGTCATGTATTTGACATTCACAGACATCCCCAAGTCTCTCATAAGAATCACTACAATTCAAACTCACTGCAACACCTTGATCATCATACTTATTCTTAGAAACATACTAGGAACACTAGGTCAATACTTGACATCAATGACAACCCAATAAATGATCATCATGCAATCAAAATTTGTATCAAGACAACACCAAAAATCACTTACCATCACTGCATCAGTTATTCCAACAATCTCTCCCTTTGGCATTGATGGAAACACTCTCTTGAACATTCTCTTCCTCTCTCTAATATGATACCCTATACAACACTAGGAACAAAAAAATGTTCACACTTCTATATTTCTCCTGCTCTTTAATTACCCTCCCACCCCCCTTTCACTTAACTTTTCTCATTTGAATTCTACATTTTCTTTACTTTTTCTCCCCAAAAATTGATCTCCCCCTTTGAAAACAATGCCAAAGGTGCCAAAAACACATAATATCTTATTTTACATACTTGACTAACCACAACACATTACTTCATGGACTTCTCCCTGTAAGGAGTAGCCCCACAAATCAATCCAAACATAAAGATATTCACTGGATACACTTGGATTGATGCAACTGCATCTTATTTCAATTTAAGTCTGATAAGGGAATGACCCCTAACCTACATCTTAGATACTCAAATGTATCCTAAGGAAATGGCTTAGTGAAAATATTAGAAACCTTCTCCTTAGTTGGCACATACTCCAACCTTACTTTTCTTGTACCTATTCTCTAAGAAAATGATATTTGATAGCTATATGCTTAGTCTTAGAGTGCATCACCAGGTTTTTGGATATATTGATGGCACTTGTATTGTCACAATAGATAAACACCAGTTCAATTACCTTCTCCTGAATTCCTTCCAGAAGCTACTTAATGTACAATTAATTGCAGCAATAACATATTCATCTTTAATTATTGACTGAGATATACAATTCTTCTTTTTTCTTGTCCAAGACACAAGCCTATCACAAAAAAATAATTCACCTCCACTTGTGCTCTTATGACCATCAACATTTCCTACCCAATCAGCAATAGTAAACACACTCAAATAAAAATCACCTTTATGTCCATACCAAAGACCATAATATTTATTCCCCTTAAGATATATGAAGATTCTCTTCACCATAATAAAATGTGATTCCTTACGATTAGAAGAAAATATAGCCACTAATCCAACTGCCTATGCAATGTGTGGTCTATTGTGCACCACATACTACAGCTTACTGATCATGGACTGGTAAAGAGTCTCATCCACCTCTTTAGAATCATCTTCTTTTTATAGTTTGCAACTAGTTACCATAGGGGCACCAACTAGTTTTGAGTCTTCTAACCCAAGTGACTTCAATATCTCTTTCACATATTTGGACTATCTTATATAGATAACATCTTTCATTTGTTGAACCTGCAATCCAATGAAGAATTTAATCTCACCGATCATAGATATCTTGAATTCTTTCCTTTTCTCATTTGCAAATGATCTAATCATTGCTTCATTCCCACCAAAAATGATATCACCCACAAATATCTTTATAATCAGCAACCTATGATCTTTCTCAGTCTTCAAATATATATTATTGTTATCACTCATCCTTAGGAAACCAATCTAAATGAAATATGAGTACAATCTCTCTTACCATGCCCTAGGTACTT
Organism: Chamaecyparis obtusa; assembly: GCA_027943335.1. Classification (NCBI taxonomy): domain Eukaryota; kingdom Viridiplantae; phylum Streptophyta; class Pinopsida; order Cupressales; family Cupressaceae; genus Chamaecyparis; species Chamaecyparis obtusa. The sequence continues at coordinate 235,263 of BSBK01001307.1, read as the reverse complement.
GTTTCAACCCATATAAAGATTTTTGTAATTTGCACATGAAGTTCTTAACTTTTGAATTGGTAAATCCTCTAGGTTGTTCAATGTATACCTCTTCTTCCAATACACCACTAAGAAAACTTGACATAACATCCATTTGATATACCTTGAATCCTTTGTAAGTAGCATATGCAAGTAATATCCTTACACCTTCAAGTTTTTCTATAGGTGCAAATGTTTCACCAAAGTCCAGGCCTTCCTCCTGTGCATATCCTTTGCACACCAATCTTGCCTTGTTTCTTATCACTTCTCCTTTCTCATTCATCTTGTTCCTAGAAATCCACTTAGTACTAATTATATTCTTGTCCACTAGTCTAGGTACTAGTGTCCAGGTTTTATTCTTCTCAATATTCTCCAATTCTTCTTCCGTAGCTTTCACCCAATCATCATATTTCAATGCATCTTTCATAGTTTTAGGTTCAAGTTCAGATAGAAAACATGTACTTTCTCTTTCCTTTCTTCTTGTTAGAACACTGATACTTTTATCATGAATAATTTGATCAAGGGAATGATTCAGTTTCACACACCTTGTCAATACTGATTTGGTTCTAGGAGTACCTTCAACTATTTGTATCAATTCTTTTTCATTGACTTGTCTCTCCATCGGTTCTGCTCTAGAGTCTGGCTCCACTGGTTGTACATATACAAACCCATGATAGTCTTTAGGTTCCTTCTTGATAGTTTCATCATTCTGCTCAAAAAATTCATCTACTCTTACATTAGCACTTTACACTATCTTATTTGTTCTCTTGTTCAAGAACTTGTAGGCTTTTCTCTTTGTGGTTCATATCCTAAGAATATTCCCTCATCACTTCTTGGATCAAAATTTCTTAAATTTTTATCTCTTTTTATGTAATGTATCTACTTCCAAAAATGTTGAAATAACTTACACAAGGAGATCGACCATGCCACAACTCATAAGGATTTTTTTTTTACCTTTATTCAACTGAACTATGTTCAATGTGTAAATAGAATTTCTCACCACTTCTCTCCAAAATATTTGTACAACACCTTTTTGAATCATTAATGTCCTAGCACAAACAATGATAAACCTGTTTCTTCTTTAAGCAATACCATTTTGTTGAGGTGTGCTAGGAGATGACAACTGCATTTTGACTCCATATTCCTCACAATATGAAACAAATTCATGTGAATTGAACTCACCTCCTTTGTCAAATCTAAGACATTTTAGGGTCTTATCATTCTCCTTCTCCACTCTAGCTTTGCAAATCTTAAACATGTGAAAATATTCTGATTTGTCTTTTAGAAACACAACCCACATCATTCTAGAATAATTATCAACAAGCAACATGAAATATCTATCACCATAATAACTCTGAGTTCTCATTAGACCACACAGATTGTTATGAAACAAATCTAAAATAATTTTAAAAGATTAATTTTATTAATAAAACTAAAACTAGTTAACTTCCCAAGCTAACATTCATTACACATTACATTGTTTTGCTTCACTAGGTTAGGAAAACCTCACATTATCTTCATCTTTCTTACTTTGACAAGGTTATCAAAATTTACATGACAAAACCTCTTATGCCATAACCAAAAATCTTCTACCTTAGCAATCAGACAACTCTTAATTATAGAATTTAGATGGAATAAGTTACCTTTAGTTTATTCACCGGTAGTAATTAATTCTCCTAATTTTCCAATAATCCTGCATATACCTTTATTGAAATCCAATCTATATCCTTTTTTATTGAACTGAGAAACACTTAACAAGTTGTATTTCAGACCATCAACCTAGTAAACATCATCACAATTTGTTTTATCATTTAAAGAAATAGGTCCTTTGCCTTTTACCAAATAGGGAGCATCATTTCCAAATCTTACCGAACCTCCATCACATTCCTCCATCTTGATAAATTTTATTTTATCACTGGTCATGTGATGAGTGCACCCACTCTCAATAATCCAGTCACCACCATGATTCGTGTTAGAAACTAAAGCTTTCTCACCTTCTTATGAGGGTTCTTCCTTTATTGCAACAAAAAAAATTTCTTATTCATCTCTTCCATCAGATTCTTCATCACTAACACCTTCTTCAACTAGATAACATGCCTTCTTTCTCTTATCCTTGAATCTCCTTGGATTCTCCTTCCTATCATTGTTAGGGCATCTAGAGGAAATATGTCCAATCTTATTACATGCAAAGAACTTCAAAGGAAACTTACCCTTATATTTACCTTTCCCTCTAGGCATCCTTTTAGTAAATAAAGCTTCGAGTTCCTCCTATTCTCTTTCTTCAAACAAGATAGATTCATAATCATTAAAATCATATGCTGAAGATTTTTTAGATATCTCCTTTCCTTTCCTTTCCTAGATGGTGCAAGAGTAAAAAATGACTTGAAAGAAGCTTCAACTTTTGGCATACTATTGTCATAATTGCTTAACTCAAATGCAGTTAATTTCCCTATTAATGCATCAAGAGTAGCATTAAAAGTTCATAGATATCTAAGCTCTTGTATAGATAAAACCCTAATAACATACCGAGATAATAAAGTTCTCAACTATTTTCTTACCACATCCTCCTCAAGAAGATTACCACCAACTCCTCGAATATCAACAACAACCTCTTTGATTCTTTGAATGTATTGTTGAATGTTCTCATTTTATTACATCCTCATGTCATCATACTTTCCTCTCAAATTATCAGCCTTTGCTTTCTACACATGTGGATATCCACCAGAATTGATCTTCAACTTCTCCCACATCTCATGAGAAGTATCCAAGTCTTTGACATCAATAAATTATGCCTTAGAAAGAGTACTGGGAATAGCTTCCATAGTAGTAATATGTTCCTTCTTGATCTTCAATTGGTCCACAGTCAGGGTTCCTAAAGGGACAATATACTTAGTAACCACATGATTCCAATACTGATTGCCCATTCCTTTAAGATAAATCTTCATCCAGGCACACCATATTGAGTACTCTCTTATGAATTTAGGACCTTTCTTTCTCATCATCTTCAGATCTTTGCCTCAAGTTGTTAAGCTTCACCACAATAGAGGACCAAAGATATGATACCAATTTTTAGTCTGAAGATTAGATTACTGAGAAGCGGGGTGAATCAGTAATCTACCAATTGTGCAAATTTTTAACCTCTTAATCTTTACAACAATATTTAGAAGATTATCTTTAATAGTATCAAAAAAAATATATAATCATAAGCACATCCACATAATCAATGAAATACTTAACACAAAGATTTATCTCGTGGAAACCCAAATCAGAAAAAACCACAGTGGGAATTAGTACCCACTAAATGATGTACTCTTCTGAAGTATGCCATGTAAGGAGCTTGAACCTATTAGGAGTTTATAAAAGAACTATTAGGTGCTACCCAGTTAAGGGATTAACCTTACGCCTGTTAGGACCTTTACTCTATTAGGAGTAGCCTTGTTAGAGGAATTTAAACAGAAGCTAATGTGCCACCCTGTTAAAGGATTTATAATAAGGACATGTTAGGATCCACCCAATTAAGGAATTTTGAATGTTGTAACTACTAGGGAATAACAAAAAGAATGATCTATAGAACAAAACTACCTCTTCTTGATCAAATCCATTGAAGCACACAATCTCTTCTCAACACACTTAACTCTACCATGGCTTGATCACAACTTGCACTTTACACTATACTTTCCCAACACACGATCAACACTAAAAACTTTTAACTTCATCACATAAATATTGTGTTAGAAATAGGAAATACTGAGAGGGGGGCTAAATCAGTATTTCACAAACTTTTTCTTTTTCCCACTTATGGATATATATAATTAACTTGTAACTTGCATAAGAAACTAAACTGAATAGAAAACACAACCATAAAATAAAAGAACTCATAAAACCATGTTTGTTCTTGAGGAAATCCTAGCCAAGGGAAAACCCCGATGGGGATGGTACCCAAAAATGATCCACTAATCAAAAGTATCTGGTTAAAGATATTGACCTTGTTAGGAGTCTATTACATCCTTATAGTGTCTCGGTCCTTGTTAAAGGAATTGGGCCTTTTTAGAAGCCTCAACCCTATTAGGAGTTGGTATTAGAAAATATGAATGTATGCAAGATGATCCCACTACCCAAACATGCAATATATAGTGATAATCTTCAATACAAAAGATAGAATACAAAAAACCTTTTACTGCTATTGAATATCTCCAATATTCTAATCTAGCTTTAGGCTCTTCACAAAACTTGCTATCAATTCGCACTGTTTTGATCATACATCAAATTTCACATAATACAACATTATACATCAATACAATATCATTCTTACAAATTTGAATTAGTCTTACAACTTTGCATTAGTCTTACAACTTCGCATTGCAAAATATTTTCCTTTATACAAGCTATCACAAATATAGCTTTCCAGTTGGCTTGCATGTTACCAAAACATAATATTAATCATTTCTTCCTTAGGGTTAACATCTAGTACATCATCCCTAATTAGTTAAGTCATTATTTTGATAAACAAAATAATCCCTTAACTCAAACAATCATTTAATAGTTGCTACCTTGTTCTGGTCGGCTCAACAGTGTTTCAGTAAAACATTAATATCTCTATTCGTACATCTCATATAGTCTTGCACTCTTACACATAGCTTCAATATACCTCATATAATTTGTGCTCAAGTTTGCATGCACTGGAAATACTTCTGTGAACTTCACTGATCAAAATAGTCTCTGTGTAGATAGATAAACATTGTTATACTTAGACAATTTCCTTAAGTTCTCATCCAGAACTTTATCATTGGATCATGATGATTTAATACTTAATATATGTTGCCATAATGACAATATCATGATATCCTACTTAGCCAAATTTCCAACATATTTTTCATCAAGCCCTAGAGTCTTCAATTGCCTTAGGCTTTCCCTAAACAACTTACAATTTTACTTTTAAACTTTTCGCTCGAATCCAATTTGCCCCACAACAAAATTCAATGTATAAATATTCAATTTTCCAAGATTGCATTAGCTAATACAATGATTTACATAGAATTTTGTGTTATGGGGTCAAACACATTTTGACCAAACACTAGCTTCCTCTAGAATCTTCTCCACATGTTAGCATCAAACAATGTGATTCTAGATCATCACCTCCATTCATAAAGACATGTCACCATATCGAGACTGACTCAACCAAATTCACTGCAACATCTACATCAATCACCGATCAAAGATTCATCAACTTTCACTCAAGAACACAAACACTTAAACCTGTAACAACTTTATCTCTTCTCACCGGTCACCTATCCTTTACACTAGGCACACAAATTAGTTGTGATTGCAACCATAGCTTCTACACACTATTTTTCACCATATCCTATGACCGCACCATAAGATGCAATAAATATTTTAAAAACTAATCAAATCACCTATCGCTTGTCACTAACTGTTCTAGTAGTTGCACTATCAACTTGCATCTAATCATAACTTTCTTACCAATCTACATCAATAGTAGCGATCATGTGTTTGACATTCAAAGACATACCCAAGTCTCTCATAAGAATCACTACAACTGAAACTCACTGCAACACCTTGATCATCATAATTATACTTAGCAACATACTAGGAACACTAGGTCAATACTTGACATCAATGACAACATAATAACTGGTCATCATGCAATCAAATATGTATCAAGATAACACCATAAATTAATTACCGTCACTGCATTAGTTATGCCAACAAGGTGATAAATGATAACAATAAGAAGGTGATGAACAATTAGAAGAAAGATGGTTGGGAGGATTCTATTTACTCTATTACTAAGGATTAGAACTTCACATGTTGATACATTATTTCTACCTTTTTAGGTTTGGTCTCTATCTTGTTAACTATTAATTGGTCTAGCAGTAGGTTCCTATTTTTTGGCTTAATATGTAAAGTTTCATGCATTCTTTCCATGTCCTTTATAGTTTTATATTATTTGTTAAGCCATATTTGTTCTGAACAATTGGGATTAGGGCCTTTTACCTACTATTTTAATAAAAAATAATTAGATCTTATAATTAGATCTTATGGTGTTTAAAGAAATAAAATGTTTTAGTTTATTTAATCACTAACCCTTATTTTAGTCATTTATGAAAAGTCATTATTTATACATGTATATCTACTATATAATTTTCTATTGGAGATTAATATCATAAAATCATGATATAGTAAGTATTCTATTATATTAGTTTCTCATTTTGTTAGATAATTAGATTAAATTCATCCAAGCAGGAGGAACAACTAGTTGTTATATTTTCATCACAAAAGTTTAGACAAATGAGATGTTTACATAGTCTTGTGTCTTCATAAATAAAGACAATTTACAATGAAAGGAAGAAAAGATATATAGTACAACTCATTTACTAATCTATGAGAGAAGGTATGTGAAAAATCATTAAATACATCTATTCATAGGGAAATAAAGATGAAAATAATATACAAGAAGATTATTTACATTGGTAAAACCATAAAAAATTATTTATGTGGTACAACTATCAGTAACTAAATAAAGTACTTGGAAACTCATTACTAGTCAAAGGTTATGGTACACTTTTCAATGTACAAGCCATTATTGGAGTATCACCAACTAGAGATAAGAGCTATATAACCATATGTATAACACTCACAATGGAAACCTCCATGTCAAGCAAATAAGTGGAAAATGACATGAATCCAAATTGTAATTTAAAACACCAAGAGCTAAAAAAAAATTAATGTATAACATAAATGCCTAATTAAACATCTAAAAGCCAAATTGCAAAATGTATACATGGACTAAAAGAACATATTCCCATCACTTTCTACTTTCTAATGATTCTTCACCACATGGAAGAAGTGTCTTTCACCTATCTTATATTCCTTACATCAATTGAATGCAACATATATTTAAACCATATCACATTATATTCCCCTCTAACATCATGTAATTCTATTACATTACATTGTCATTCCATTTCACATACTTCTATCACATTACACTCACATCTCATTTCACATACTTTTATCATGACATTCACTTTCTCATATTTTTGTGAGAAGTATATTTCTAACACAACTTATCAATATTCTCAAACATATTATTCTTACACATTTATTATTTATCATGTGCATATTCTATAAAACATACACCATGTTTTACTTGCCTAATTTCTTTTAGCAACATAGTAGAACTCATCATTGGAAACAAGAGTGAAAAAATCTTTACATTCACTGATTTTAAATACTTATTTATTTCAATTTGACATTTACCAATTTTAATTATTAGTTAATATTTATTCATGATAGTTATTATATAATTTTCCCGTCCTCCCCTAATTCCTTAAATGCTTTTAAAAATATTGATCTATATCATACTTGAATTTCATATAGTTCTATCACATAACATTTCTATTTCTCGTACTTGTATCACATTACATTCTCATTTTTCATATAGTTATATAGCATTGAATTCCCATTTTACATACTTGTGTCACATGATATTCCCATTTCACTAATTTTCTGAATAGTCTCCCATGGCAGCTCATCAATATTCTTAAAACTGAGATGAGATTGAAGAAAAGAATGATCCAGTCACTATTGAAATTGTTGTGAGCCTCGCGAATTATGATAAATTTCATACTCATTTGACATGAGATGATCCTTACCACTTTCTCTTTCTACTTTTTATTTATACCACTTAAACATTTTGAAAGCTTCAGTTTTTTCTTTCAAGAACATGATAGTCATCATCCTAGAGAAATCATCAACAAAAAAGATAAAATATTTGTCTCTATAATAACTCTGAGTTCTCATAGGACCACACAAGTTAGTATGAACTAACTCCAAAATAGCATTAGATGAATAGTGTTTTCTTTTAAAACTAGACTTTGATGTCTTGACCATTTGACATTGTTTTCACATAACATGGTCAGGTTTAGATATGCTCGGTAAACCTATAACTCTTCTTTTCTTAATGATCTTAATCATGTTGTCAAAGTTCACATGACATAACATGTTGTGCCATAACCATATATCTTGATTTTTAGCCAATAAACAAGAAGTTTCAATGTTTTCAAGATAGAATTAGTTAGCTTTTGATTGTTCACCAATACCGATCAACTTTCCAGCTCCATCATAGATTTTCACCTTTCTATTCTCAAATGCAACTCGGTGACCTATATTATTTAGTTATCCTACACTCAATAGATTATAATTAAGTCCTTTCACCCAATATGCATTATCACATCTGATCTTATTATTCAATAATATAAATCCTTTTCCTTTTATTAGACAAAGTGTATCATTTTCCATTTTCAGAGATCCTCCATTATAATGTTCAAGGTATTCAAACTTTTCTTCATCACCAGTAATATGATGTGTACAACCACTATCAATAATCCAAGTATCATTCTTGCTAACTTTAGAAATAAGTTTTGTTTCAACATACCTTTCTTCTTATTCGAAGTCTTCTTTCAATGCCACAAATACCACTTCTATGTCTTCATCTGTCTTGGTGTCGGTGTCTTTATCCTCATATTCAACTTGTAGCATGCCTTCTCGCCTTTATCCCTATAGTCTCGGTTATCTCTATTTCCATAGTGTTGGTTACCTATGTGATCTCGGTAATCTCTTCTATCATTCTTCTTTTCATTTGATCTCTCACTTGTTTTCTCATCTTCTTTCCTGTTAGGACATCTTGCAGTAATATGACCAATCTCTTTGCGTCTAAAACAAACCAAGGGTAGTTTACCTCTGTATCTTCCTTTGCCTTTTTTTAGTCTTTTGGCCATTAATGCTTCAAGTTCATCATCTTCAACTTCACTTTCACTTTTTTTTCTTATCTTATGTCTGCTACTTGATTTACCAATTTTTAGAGATGACATAAATGTAGATTCTACCATAGGTACAATACTATTGTCATAGTTGTTAAACTCAAATGCATTCAATCTACCAATTAGACTATCAAGTGAAATATTATTACCAGGAGCTACTCTCATTTCATGAATTGTAGAGACTCTAATAGCATAGGTAGGTAACAAAGTTTTGAGAATTTTACTTACCACAATGTCTTCATCAATAGTTCCACCTGCTCCTTAGATAGCATTCACAACCTCCTTGAATCAGTTGATGTACTGAGTGATGTTCTCACCTTCTTTCATCTTCATGTCATCAAACTTACCTTGAAGAATTTAAGCTTTAGCCCTTAGAACATTCACATCTCCTCCATGAACTAGTGCAAGCTTATCTAGCATCTATTTTGAAGATGTACATGTCTTAATATCTTCAAATTTAGCATCTGATAAAGAAGAAGAAATCTCAATCATCAAAGCATTGTGCTCATGTCTTTCTCTCATCTTATCGACAATCAAAGGACCAGTGTGTAAGATAAAATCATTTTCCAAATAGTATGTTGCAGAATCACCAATTCTAGATAGGTATAACTTCATCCTGCTTTGCCATGTTGAGAAGTTATCTTTGTTCAACTTTGGCACCTCTCTCTTATACATCTTGTGATCTTTAACTTAAGTCCTTCAAACTTTTTCTTTCAAGCACTCTTTCTCGAATACCAATTGTTAGATAACTAGGGGGGGGGGGGTGAATCACTTAATTATAGTTATCCTACAATCCCAAACACTCTCAGATGTATAAAAAAAAACTTTCAAATCAATTAATCAACTAGGTAAAACCTTAACTGTGTCTTTCTGTTCATTAACCGAATACCAATAATTAACTAGTGAATATACCGATCAAACTAGTAATTGTAATGTGTAAAGAAAATAACAATTCATCACATCCATACACATATAGCACTTTGATTTTTAACGTGGAAACCCTGTTACGGGAAAAAAACACCTAGGACCGGTAACCCAAAATAATTTCACTCTTCTGAAGTGAGCTCAGTTAAGAGCCAACCCTGTTAAAGATTACAATAACACACTGTAAGGTGTGACCTGGTTAGAGGGTCTATCACTAAGAGTTCTCCATGACCAAACATTCACTATGGGGCCAACATGAAAATAATCAACATTCATTTAATGCCATAATAAAATATAAAAACTATTAAGTCCCACTTAGTTAAGAGATTTGCCTACATAGCAATGGTTGGAATGAAATAGTAAATGATCTGATTCAAATATAAATTTCTTTGCAGATTTTCAGATCTATGCTAAGATCAAAATACCTTTGGCCTATATACTCAATTCAATTCCTTTGTATCCTCCAACTCTAATGTTCTTAGTTAATTCCTTTCTTTGATGCTCGGTGTTGTCTGTAGATTTTCTCAGTTTTGTCTTCAACCTATTTGACCAGTTTTGCATGAATGCAATCTTCTCACACACATTCCAGAATTTATAATGAATCTCTTGTCTCCTTTTATAGACATAAAAACCATTTTATTTCTAGCCATAGATTATGCCTCTTAATATTCACCATTGATTTTTTCTCTTTAACCTTCCTCGGTATTTGTGTCTGTAACACATTTCATTCTCCTTCATTTGATCATCCTTGAATTTTGTTAATCATTTGATCATCATAAAAAACTTTATCTTTAACCTCAGAATCATCCAAAATTATCCATCTCATCATCTTTAGTCGATAGTCATATGTTCTATTGATTTCTTTCACTCAATCAATACTGTGATGTGTCGGTGACTTCAAACTCAGTTAAAAATATACTCGGTATACACCACACTTGCTTGGTGTACACTATTTCCAACTCGGTGCATAATAAGCCCTTCATTTACTGACCACATAAACGTGTACGTTCTTGATCTTAAATCCATAACATAATTATGTAATACAATCAAATCACTAACATAATGTCATAGACTCATCAATAAGTTACCCAATGAATACCATATCCATATATTTCTCATACACCTCATCTTCATGTTAATATCTCATTCCTTCATCATTATTTCCTTCTTCAGATGTTTTTAACTATCATGATAAGTACAGTCAAAACTAGTTGACATCAATGACAATACAATAACTAATTTAATGTGTGTCACATATACCTTTGTAGCTTGGTGGCCATCAATAATTATCTTTTTAGTCTCTCAATCTCTCCTTTAAGATATTCAATCAGTTGTAGTATATCACTAAGATCTTGTATAGTTGAAACCTTAATAACATACTAAGGTAATAAATCTCTCAACACTTTTCTTACCACATCCTCCTCAAGAAGATTACCACCAACACCTCGAATAGAAAAAGTGCCCTCTTTGATTTTCTGACTATATTGCTCAATGTTCTCATTTTCTTGCATCCTCATGTCATTATACTTTCCTCTCAAACTATTAACTTTTTCCTTCTACACATGTGGATCTCCACCATAGACGATCTTCAACTTCTCCCACATCTCATGAGCAATATCCAAGTCTTTGACATCAATAAATTTTGCATCAAAAAGAGTATTGGTAATAGCTTCCATAGTAGTAGTATTTTCTTTCCTGATCTTCATTTGGTCTACAATCAGGGTTCTTGAAGGGACAATATACTTAGTAACCACATGATCCTCATACTGATTGCTCATTCCTTTAAGATAGAGATTCATCTAGTCGCACCATACTGAGTAGTTCTCTCTTGTGAAATTGAGACCTTCCTTTCTCATCATATTCAGATCTTTGCCTCAAGATATTAAGCTTCACCACAATAGAGGACCAAAGATTTGATACCAATTGTTAGTCCTAAGATCAAAGTACTGAGAGGGGGGTGAATCAATAATCTACCAATTGTGCAACTTTTTAACGTCTTAATCTTTACAAAAACATTCAAAAGATTATTTTTAATAGTAAAAAATTAAAAAATAATCATAAGCACATCCACATAATCAATGAAATACTTGACACGAAGATTTATCTCGTGGAAACCCGAATTGGAAAAAAACCACGGTGGGAATTAGTACCCACTAGATGATGTACTCTTTTGAAGTACTTGTAGCGAGGAGCTTAACCCTTTTAGGAGTTTACAAAATCACTATTAGGTGCTACCTGGTTAAGGGATTTACCTTAGGCCTATTGGGACCTTTACTCTATTAGGAGTAACCTTGTTAGAGGACTTTAAACACAAGCTAATGTTCCACCCTGTTAAAGTATTTACAATAAGGACTTGTTATGATCCACCTGATTAAGTGATTTTGACTCATGTAACTGTTAGGGAACAATAGAAAGAATGATCTATATAACAACGTCACTACCTCTGATTGATTAGATCCACTAAAGCACACAATATCTTCTGAACACACTTAACTCTGCCCTGGCTTGATTGCAACTTGCACTTTACACCGTACTTTCCCAACACATGATCAGCACTAAAAACTTTCAACTTCATCACATAAATATTGTTCATCAAGCTCTAGTGTCTTCTGTTGCCTTAGGTTTTGCCTAATAGGCGTACAATTTAACTTTTAAACTTCCTGCTTGAATCCAATGTGCCACATAAAAAAATTCAACATACAAAACAATTTTCCAAGACCGCGTCGGCCAATGCAATGATTTTCATAAAGTTTTGTCATGGGGGTCAAACATGTTTTGACAAAACACTAGCTTCCTCTAGAATCTTCTCCACACACTAGCATTGAATAATGTGATGCTAGATCATCACCTCCAATTATGAAGACATGTCACTAGATCATGACTGACTCAACCGAATTCACCACAACCTCTACAATGATCACTAATCAAATATTCATCAACTGTCACTCAAGAACACAAACACTTAAACATGTAACAACTCCGTCTCTTCTTGCCAGCCACCTATCCTTTACACTAGTCATACAAATTAGTTGTGATGTAGTACCCACCCGTATGTTGCTTTTAGTTTGCTTTATGATTTAGTTGTTTGACCGAATTCTTTTAGGTCACTTTTCATGTGATCGATTATTATTTCATTAAATGATGATTATGGATTATTGATTATCATATGTTTATCAAGTGTATGTATAGATTAGATGATGATGTTTCATGATGATAGATTACATGTTTTATATTGATTATGATGTACTTACCCCATACTTTCATGTGTATGGTTATCATGTGTTTGTATCTATTTGACATGTTTGTGTGGTAGAGGATGGATGCGTAGTTACTTGCATAGTCGAGATCCACACGTCCGACCGTACCTTATCATTGTTTGTTATATATTGTATGTACATGCTTCATCTTGTGATGACAAGTTTGCAGGTACAGGGCATCGTCTTCCTTGAATTGGCAAGAGTGAGCGTGCCCATAAACATTCATCTCAATGGTAAAGAGGGGAGATAATACACAGACCCAAAACCCTAACTTAAGCCTAATTTGCCCTAGGTTTGGACAAGTACCAATATGACTACCTTACCTGAATTCACCTAGTTGGCATGAATTCACGGATCTCGTTCTTGAGTGTGTGCTTGGATTTAGTTTGCTTGATTTTATTGTGCTTGATTCAGTTGATTTATGTTTATATAGGTGATTTTTATATGATTATTAATGTTAGGATTACAGTTGATTTTAATGATTAATTATGTTCCTATGGTTACTTAAGAAAATTAATCTAAAGTCAAATGTTTGATTATTTGAATTATTTGAACATTTAATTGTAATTAGATTTAATTTATGTTTGCATATTTTATTAAATGATTAAATAATTGATTTCATGATTTTATGATGCTTTGAGTATTTAATTTATTTAATAATGAATTTAAATTGTGACATGTGCATTAATATTTATTTTAAATTGAATTGTTCTCCAAAATAAACAACTTGTTTCAAAAAGTTAAAGTTGAGTTGTGCATTAAAAAGTATTTTTAATTTATTAATTGGATTTTCCCTCAATTTATGATTTGGAGTTGAACTGTGAGTTAACTTTTGAGTTGTCTTTAGGGATTGCATGAAATTGGGAATTGAATTCCTATTAGGGAAATTATTGCATTCATTTTTGGGAAGAGACAGGTTTTGGAGAAGATTTTTGGGGAGAGCTTGTGTGCTTTGAATTTTGGGGATTTTGGATTGTTGTGGTAGCTTGTTGATTTGGCTTCTTTGTGCATCTGGATCGAGTACCTGTTTGCTGCGTAGCTTTTAGATCTACAGGTTGGGTTGAATTTTGGAGGAAATTATATTTTCAGATCTACAAATGTTTTCATTTTCAGTTCTGGCATTGGATTTGAGGTAGGCGTCGAATTTTGCCTGTTATCTCTGTTTTCACATCTATTTGTCTTTCTGTGGTTGTATAGATTTCTATGCTTTTTAGTTGGTAGATCCGTGTTTATCTTGGATCTGGGTATTTAGAAACCCTACTATAGTTGATTTTATATTTTATTGCTATTTGGCATTGTACCATTATGCTAGCCAAATTTCGTTAAATAACTCTTCATAGTTTTCCTAGAAATCAATAAATTAGTTCAGGCCTATAGTTTAACTATAGGGATTGAAATAAATAAATTCCAATTAGAAAATCTATTTGTTGTTAAAAAACCCAATTCTAGTTGAAAAATTATCATTCTGGTTAAAAACCCAATTTTGGTAGAAAGGTCAATTCTAGAAATTATATTATCCACTGTTAAAAAAAATGCAGTTAAAGCAAATATTCCAATTTTGGTTAAAAGGTACTTGCTGGTTGAAAAATGAGCAGTCATAAATTAATAAAACCTTGTCAATTAGAAGAGACCAGAAAAGACAAATATGGAAAGTCATGCAATGAAAATATATACATATAAATATATTATGCATTCTGTATTAGAATAGATTTAAGATTAAAAAAATCATATTTTAGATTTTCTAGAATTTTGTTTCGGATCTAAAAAAAATATATTTTAAAAAAAATATTACATGCTTTGAAAGTTTGTTTTGTTATAAATAAACAAATTTTTTAAAAAATTATCAAATTTTTTTTTAAAAAATTAAATGATATTGGGGCGGGGACCACCCCCTTACGCTTCTCCCCATACTGTACCCTGCGCGGTAGTGGTAGTACCCCTGCTGACGGTACTAGTGGGTACTGCATGGTACAGGGGGCCCTGCCTTGGGTACTGCTCGACAGGGACAGGGGTGGCGTGGGGCCCAGTTCCCCCCCCCCCCCCCCTTAAACTTTTTATTATTATTATTATTTTTATATTACGTTTTGTTATTATATGTTAATTAATTTTTGTTTAATAAATTTTAGTTTATTAAATTTAAAATTTTATTTATTTTGTTTGTTAGTTTAATTAAATTTAGTTTAGTTAAATTAATTTTTGTATGAGATTTAGTTCTAATTAAATAATTTGCATAAGTAATTTAGTTTAACTAAATTAATTGTAATTTAATTTGTTTGTTAATTTAATTTAGTCAATTTTAATTACTTGATTTGATTAAATTGCTTGTCTTTTATAGTTAAGATATATTAGTTAAATATTTTTGGTTTAAAATTAAATTAAATTTTTAATTTTGAATCAATTTTCTTAACTATGTTATAGGGATTTAATTGAATATTAGATTTAATATTTGAAAATAGATAGTGGAAAATATAAATCTTTTAACCTTTATTAGGATCAATTACTTGACAAGTGTTTATGCTAATACTGAAATTGGGCTTTTCATTCTATTAGTTCCATAGGATATCACGAGAGGATGTTCTTTATTTATGATATTGTTATATTGTTTAGGCTTATATTCTTCTAGTGGGTCTAATCATTTTGTGCTAAGATTCAATTATGTTCAATGTGGAATTTGAATGATTATGGCTCAATTTTCATTTCTTTATAATGTGAGTGTTTTAGTCTTCATATTTTCTTGTGCGAATGGTGATATTGGGTACTAGAAGACCTAGGGGGAACAGAGACAGGGTTCTGTGTCAGTTGGACTTGTTTTTGATATCATGTTTGATGTGTGTGCCTATTCTGATTACCATCTATGTTTTGATCTTATGGGCTCTTGTTGATTTGCCATCTGGTTTTGTTATCTTTGTAATCATGTCAGTTTCTTATGTGTGAAACTACTTCTGGGATTACTTGATAGTATACCTATTTTGATGTTTATGAGATTATGAGCCTAGGGGAGGTTGAGTAGGTGCATCTTAGGGGAGTGGCTTACAATAGGGGCTGGGACCCAAAGTGGTTAGTACCTGGGTAACCTATCGTAAGTTATGTAATTAAGTGATAACATAGTAATTAAAACGTGTAGAGATCATTAAAAAGATAATTTAGAGTATGGTATGATTAGAATTCCTCATTCCCATGAGAGAGTATTCTAGTCCCACATGGATCATATTGAGGGTCCGGGGCCTAGAGTGGCCAGTCCAGGGTAACTCAATGCTTGATAGTTCGGGGCCCACCGTGACCAATCCAGGGTAACTCAAGTAGATAGACATGTGATGACACTCCCATAGCATGTAGCCTAAGTCACCTCCTGAGTTTTTGTTTATGCCTTTGGATTAGTGTGTCTCACCTTGCACTTTATTTTGTACACCTTGAGTAGAGAGCCTTCAGGATTCCTTGCTCAGTGGTTATTCTTGTTTGGTTTGGTCATCCGATTGGGGTTTTTTGTTATCTCCTCAGCACGGTGGGGCAGGCCTTTGTGGTTCTACATGGACGGGTGGTAGTGATTCTTTACCATTTGAGATTTGACATCCTGGTGCTGATGTTGTTGGTACTTCTGCAGTTGGATGCCTTTATGTTTCTTCATTGATTCTTCATTGATGGTTCTTATCATATCTTCCTTTATGTAATCCTATATTAGAGTATCGCATGTGATACCTAATATGGACTTTGTACTTCTATGTTAGATTTATTATTACATACCCTGCGACATGTGCAGTGGATGTCGGTTTATTAGTTATCATGGATGTCCATGAGGATTGTATTTATTAATGTAAGTTGTAATTGTATCATTTATGTTATGGGGTATTTTGCTATCTTTCCTTAGTTGTATCTTTGCTCTTAATTAATTCTACGTCATGGGACCCTCAAGATTTTTAATCTGTGTTGGATGTTGTTTCAATGTGAGTAAATGGTAATTGCTTCCGCACTGTTGTTTATCTTGTATGTTAACTTTTAAAAAAAAAATGTTCACCAAACTTAGTAGCATGTTATAGGTTAATTTCTCCTGGGTTCCCTAGCGGGGCATTACATGTGACTACAACCATAGCTTCTACACACTAATATCCACCATATCCCGTGATTGCACAACAAGACACAATAAAGATTTTACAAACCAATCAAATCATCTATCGCCTATCACTAACCATGCTAGTAGTTGCACTAGCAACCTTCATTCGATCATAACTTTCTTACTGATCTACATCAATAGTAGCAGTCATGTATTTAACATTCAAATACATCCCCAAGTCTCTCATAAAATCGCTACAACTGAAACTCACTACAACACCTTGATCATCATACTTATACGTAGCAACATACTAGGAACATAGGTCAATACTTGACATCAATGACAACCCAATAACTGATCATCACACAATCAAATCTGTATCAAGACAATACCAAAAATCACTTACCATGTCATTGCATCAGTTATGCCAACAAGGTGATAAATGATAACAATGAGAAGGTGATGAATAATTATAAGAAAGATGCTTGGGAGGATTCCATTTACTGTATTACCGAGGATTAGAACTTCATATGTTGATACATTATTTCTACCTTTTTAGGTTTGTTCTCTATCTTGTTATTTATTAATTGGTCTAGTTGTACCCCTATTTTGTGGCTTAATGTGTAAAGTTTCATGCATTCTTTCTATGTCCTTTATAGTTTTATATTATTCTTTAAGCCATCTTTGTTCTAAACTATTGGGATTAGGGCCTTTTACCTGCTATTTTAATAAAAAATAATTAGACCTTATGGTGTTTAAAGAAATAAAATATTTTATTTTATTTAATCACTAACCCTTATTTTAGTCATTTATGAAAAGTCATTATTTATACATGTATATCTACTATATAATTTTCTATTGGAGATTACTATCATAAAATTATGATATAGTAAGTATTCTATTATATTAGTTTCTCATTTTGCTAGATAATTAGATTAAATTCATCCAAGCAGGAGGAACACCTAGTTGTCATATTTTCATCACAAAAGTTTAGACAAATGAGATGTTTACATAGTCTTATGTCTTCATAAATAAAGACAATTTACAATGAAAGGAAGAAAAGATATATAATACAACTCATATACTAATCTATGAGAGAAGGTATGTGAAAAACCATTAAATACATCTATTTATAGGGAAATAAAGATGAAAATAATATACAAAAATATTATTTACCTTGGAAAAACCATAAAAATTTATTTATGTGGTACAACTATCACTAACTAAAGAAAGTACTTCCAAATTCACTACTAGTCAAAGGTTATGGTACACTTTTCAATGTACAAACCATTATTGGAGTATCACCAACTAGAGATAGGAGCTATATAATCATATGTATAGCACTCACAATGGAAACCTCCATGTCAAGAAAATAAGTGGAAAATGACATGAATCCAAATTATAATTTAAAAAGCCAAGAGCTAAAAGAAAATTAATGTATAACATAAAATGCCTAATTAAACATCTAAAATCCAAATTGAAAAATGTATACATGGACTAAAAGAACATATTCCTACCACTTTCTACTTTCTTATGATTCTTCACCACATGGAAGAAGTGTCTTTCACCTATCTTGTATTCCTTACATCAATTGAATGTAACATATATTTACCATATCACATTATATTCCCCTCTAACATCATGTAATTCTATTACATTACATTGCCATTCCATTTCACATACTTCAATCACATTACACTCCCATCTCATTTCACATACTTTTATCGTGACATTCACTTTCTCATATTTTTGTGAGAAATATCTTTCTAACACAACTTATCAAGATTCTCAAACATATTATTCTTACACATTTATTATTTATCATGTGCATATTCTATAAAACATACACCATTTTGTACTTGCCTAATTCCTTTTAGCAACATAGTAGAACGAGCATTATTGGAAACAAGAGTGAGAAAATATTTACATTCACCGATTTTAAATACTTAGTTATTTCAATTTGACATTTACCAATTTTAATTATTAGTTAATATTTATTCATGATAGTTATTATATAATTTTCCTGTCCTCCCCTAATTCCTTAAATGCTTTTAAAAATACGTATTTGTATAATACTTGAATTTCATAGAATTCTATCACATAACATTTCTATTTCTCATACTTGTATCAAATTACATTCTCATTTCTCATAGTTCTATAGCATTACATTCCCATTTTACATACTTGTGTCACATGATATTCCCATTTCACCAATTTTCTGAATAATCTCTCATGGCAACTCATCAATATTATTAAAATTGAGATGAGATTGAAGCAAATAATGATCTAGTCGCTGCTGAAATTGTTGCGAGCCCTGCGAATTATGATAAATTTCATAGTCATTCGACATGAGATGATCCTTACCACTTTCTCTTTCCACTTTTTCTTTATACCACTTAAACATTTCGAAAGGTTCAAATTTTTCTTTCAAAAACATGACAATCATCATCCTAGAGAAATCATCAATAAACAAGATAAAATATTTTTCTCCATAATGACTCTTAGTTCTCATAGGACCACACAAGTTATTATGAACTAACTCCAAAATAGCATTAGATGAATAGTGTTTTCTCTTAAAACTAGACTTTGACATCTTGCCCATTTGACATTGTTTGCACATAACATGGTCAAGTCTAGATATGCTCGATAAACCTCTAACTCTCCTTTTCTTACTGATCTTAACCACATTGTCAAAGTTCACATGACATAACCTCTTGTACCATAACCATACATCTTTATTTTTAGCCAATAAACAAGAAGTTTCAGCATTGTCAAGATAGAATAATTTAGCTTTTGATTGTTCACCAGTACCGATCAACTTTCCATTTCCATCATAGATTTTCACCTTTCTATTCTCAAATGGAACTCGGTGACCTATATTATTTAGCTATGATACACTCAATAGATTATAATTAAGTCCTTTCACCCAATATGCATTCTCACATCTGATCTTATTATTCAACAATATAGATTTGTTTCCTTTTATTAGACAAAGTATATCATTTCCCATTTTCAGAGATCCTCCATTATAATGTTAAAGGTATTCAAAATTTTCTTCATCACCAGTCATATGATGTGTACAACCACTATCAATAATCCAAGTGTCATTCTTGCTAACTTTAGAAATAATTATTGTTTCAACATACATTTCTTCTTCTTCAAAGTCTTCTTTTAATGCCACAAATGCAACTTCTATGTATTCATCTATCTCGATGATGGTGTCTTCATCGCCATATTCAACAATGTGTAGCATGTCTTCTTGTCTTTATCCCTGTAGTCTTGGTTATCTCTATTTCCATAATGTCGATTACCTATGTGATCTCGATAATATCTTTTGTCATTCTTATTTTCATTGATCTCTCACTTGTTTTCTCATCTTCTTTCCTGTCAGACATCTTGCAGTAATATGACCAATCTCTTTGCATCTAAAAAAAACCCAGGGCAGTTTACCTCTATATCTTCCTTTTCCTTTTTTTAGTCTTCTGGTCATTAATGCTTCAAGTTCACCAAGTTCATCCTCTTCAACTTCACTTTCACTTTCATTTCTTATCTTATGTCTGCTACTTGATTTAACAATTTTTTAGAGATGAAATAAATGCAGATTCTACTGTAGGTACAATACTATTGTCATAGTTGTTAAGCTCAAATGCATTCAATCTACCATTTAGACTATCAAGTGAAATATTATTACCAAGAGATGCTCTCATTTCATGAATTGTAGAGACTCTAATAGCATAGGCAGGTAACAAAGTAGTTCTGAGAATTTTACTTACCACAATTTCTTCATCAATAGTTCCACCTGCTCCTTAGATAGCATTCACAACCTCCTTGAATTGGTTTCTATATTGAGTGATGTTCTCACCTTCTTTCATCGTTATGTCATCAAACTTACCTCAAAGACTTTCAACTTTAGCCCTTAGAACATTTAAATCTCCTCCATGAATGAGTGGAAGCTTATCCCACATCTCTTTTGAAGTTTTACATGTCTTAATATCTTCAAATTCAACATCTAATAAATAAGAAGCAATCTCAATCATGAAAGCATTGTGTTCATGTCTTTCTCTCATCTTATTGACAATCAAAGGACCAGTGGGTAAGATAAACTCATTTTCCAAATAGTATGTCATAGAATCACCAATTCCAGATAGGTATAACTTCATCCTAATTTTCCATGTTGAGAAGTTGTCTTTGTTAAGCTTTGGCACCTCTCTCTTATACATCTTGTGATCTTTAACTTAAGTCCTTCAAACTTTTTCTTTCAAGCACTCTTTCTCTAATACCAATTGTTAGATAACTGAGAGGGGGGGGTGAATCAGTTAAGATGAGTTATCCTACAATCCCAAACACTCTTAGATTTATAAAAAAATAAAATTCAAATCAATTAATCAACTAGGTAAAACCTTAACTATGCCTTTCTATTCATTAATTGAATACCAATAATTAACTAGTGAATATACCGATCAAACTAGTAATTGTAATGTGTAAAGAAAATAACAATTCATCACATCCATACACATATAACACTTTGATTTTTAACGTGGAAACCCTATTATGGGAAAAACCACCTGGGACCGATAACCCAAAATAATTTTACTCTTCTGAAGTGAGCTTGGTTAAGATCCAACCATGTTAAAGGTTACAATAACACACTATAAGGTGTGACCTGGTTAGAGGGTTTATCACTAATAGTTCTCCATGACCAAACATTCACTATGGGGTCAACATGAAAACAATCAACATTCATTAAATGTCATAATAAAATATAAAGACTGTTAAGTCCCACTCGGTTAAGAGATTTATCTATAGCAATGGTTAGAATGAAATAGTAAATGATTTGATTCAAATAAAAATTTCTTTGCAAATTTTTAGATCTATGCTAAGCTCAAAATACCTCTGGCCAATATACTCAATTCAATTCCTTTGTATCCTCCAATTCTAATCTTCTTGGTTAATTCCTTTCTTTGATGCTCGATGTTGTCTGCAGATTTGCTTGATTCTTTCTTCAACCTGTTTGACTAGTTTTGCATGAATGCAATCTTCTCACATGCATTCCAGAATTCATAATGAATCTCTTGTCTCCTTTTATAGACATAAAAACTATTTTATTTCCAACCATAGATTTTGCCTCTTAATCTTCACCGTTGATTTTGCTTCTTTAACCTTCCTCAACATTTGTGTTTGTAACACATTTCATTCTCCTTCATCTGATCATCCTTGAATTTTTTTAGTCGTTTGATCATCATAACAAACTTTATCTTTAACCTCAGAATCATCCAAAATTGTCCATCTCATCATCTTTAGTCGACAATCATATGTTCCATTAATTTATTTTACTCAGTCAATATCGTGATGTGCTGGTGACTTCAAACTCAGTTAAAACTATACTTGGTATATACTACACTTGCTCAGTGTATACTGTTTCCAACTCGGTGTATACTAAGTTCTTCATGTACCAACCACATAAACTTGTACATTCTTGATCTTTGATCTATAACATAATTATGTAATACAATCAAATCACTAACATAATGTCATAGACTCGTCAATAAGTTACCCAATGAACACCATATCCATATCTTTCTCATACATCTCATCTTCATGTTAATATCTCATTCCTTCACCATTATTTCCTTCTTCAAATGTTTGTAACTATCATGATAAGTACAATCAAAACTAGTTGACATCAATGACAATACAATAACTGATTTAATGTGTGTCACATATACCTTTGTAGCTCGGTGGCCATCAATCACTATCTTTTTAGTCTCTCAATCTCTCCTTTAAGATATTCAATCAGCTGTAGTATATCACTAAGCTCTTGTATAGCTGAAACCTTAATAACATACTGAAGTAATAAAGTTCTCAACACTTTTATTACCACATCCTCCTCAGGAAGATTACCACCAACATCTAGAATAGAAAAAAAAACCTCTTTGATTCGCTGACTATATTGCTCAATGTTCTCATTTTCTTGCATCCTCATGTCATCATACTTTCCTCTCAAACTATCAACCTTTTCCTTCTACACATGTGGATCTCCACCATAGATGATATTCAACTTCTCCCACATCTCATGAGTAGTATCCAAGTCTTTGACATCAATAAATTTTTCATCAGAAAGAGTATTGGTAATAGCTTCCATAGTAGCAGTATGTTCTTTCCTGATCTTCAATTGGTCCGCAATTAGGGTTCTTGAAGGGACAATATACTTAGTAACCACATGATCCTAATATTGATCACCCATTCCTTTAAGATAGAGATTCATATGGTCGCACCATATTGAGTAGTTCTTTCTTGTGAATTTAGGACCTTCCTTTCTCATCATATTCAGATCTTTGCCTCAAGATATTAAGCTTCGCCACAATAGAGGACCAAAGCTCTGATACCAATTGTTAGTCCTAAGATCAGAGTACTGAGATGGGGGTGAATCAATAATCTACCAATTGTGCAACTTTTTAACCTCTTAATCTTTACAACAACATTCAAAAGATTATCTTTAATAGTAAAAAATAAAAAAAATAATCATAAGCACAACCACATAATTAATGAAATACTTGACACGAAGATTTATCTCGTGGAAATCCAAATTGGGAAAAAAACATGGTGGGAATTAGTACCCACTAAATGATGTACTCTTTTTAAGTACTTATAGCAAGGAGATTAACCCTTTTAGGAGTTTACAAAAGCACTATTAGGTACTACCTGGTTAAGAGATTTACCTTAGGCCTATTGGGACCTTAGCTCTATTAGGAGTAGCCTTGTTAGAGGACTTTAAACACAAGCTAATGTTCCACCCTGTTAAAGTATTTATAATAAGGACTTGTTAGGATCCACCAGATTAAGGGATTTTGACTCCTGTAACTATTAGGGAACAACAAAAAGAATGATCTATAGAACAACATCACTACCTCTACTTGATCAAATCCATTGAAGCACACAATCTCTTCTGAACACACTTAACTCTTCCCTGGCTTGATTGCAACTTGCACTTTACACCGTACTTTCCCAACACATGATCAACACTAAAAACTTTCAACTTCATCACATAAATATTGTTCATCAAGCCTAGTGTCTTTTGTCACCTTAGGCTTTCCCTAAATGGCTTACAATTTAACTTTTAAACTTCCTGCTTGAATCCAATGCGCCACATAAAAAAATTTAATGTACAAAACAATTTTCCAAGACCGCATCGGTCAATGCAATGATTTTTATAGAGTTTTGTGTCATGGGGTCAAACACGTCTTGACCAAACACTAGCTTCCTCTAGAATCTTCTCCACATGCTAGCATTGAACAATGTGATGCTAGATCATCACCTCCAATTATGAAGATACGTCACTAGATTGTGACTAACTCAACTGAATTCACCACAACCTCTACACTGATCACTAATCAAATATTCATCAATTGTCACTCAAGAAAAAAAATACTTAAACATATAACAACTTCATCTCTTCTCACCGGTCACCTATCCTTTACATTGGTCATACAAATTAGTTGCGATTGCAACCATAGCTTCTACACACTGATGTCCACCATATCCCGTGATTGCACCACAAGGCACAATAAAGATTTTACAAACCAATCAAATCATTTATCGCCTATCACTAACCATTCTAGTAGTTGCACTATCAACCTTCATCTGATCATAACTTTCTTACCCATCTACATCAACAGTTTCGGTCATATATTTAACATTCAGATATATCCCCAAGTCTCTCATAAGAGTCACTACAACTGAAACTCACTGCAACACCTTGATCATCATACTTATACTTAGCAACACATATGAACACTAGGTCAATACTTGACATCAATGACAACCCAAAAAATGAGCATCATGCAATCAAATCTATATCAAGACAACACCATAAATCACTTACCATGTCACTGCATCAGTTATGCCAACAAGCTGATAAATGATAACAATAAGAAGGTGATGACTAATTAGAAGAAAGATGTTTGGGAGGATTCCATTTACTGTATTATCAAGGATTAGAACTTCATATGTTGATACATTATTTCTACCTTTTTAAGTTTGTTCGAGCTATCTTGTTAACTATTAATTGGTCTAGTAGTACCCCTATTTTGTGGCTTAATGTGTAAAGTTTCATGCATTCTTTCCATTTCCTTTATAGCTTTATATTATTCTTTAAGCTATCTTTGTTCTAAACAATTGGGATTAGGGCCTTTTACCTGCTATTCTAATAAAAAATAATTAGACCTTATGGTGTTTAAAGAAATTAAATATTTTATTTTTTTAAATCACTAACCCTCATTTTAGTCATTTATGAAAAGTCATTATTTATACATGTATATCTACTATATATTTTTCCATTAGAGATTACTATCATACAATTATAATAATAGTAAGTATTCTATTATATTAGTATCTCATTTTGTTACATAATTAGATTAAATTCATCCAGGCAGGAGGAACAACTAGTTGTTATATTTTCATCACAAAAGTTTAGACAAATGAGATGTTTACATAGTCTTATGTATTCATAAATAAAGACAATTTTACAATGAAAGGAAGAAAAGGTACATAATAAAACTCATATACTAATCTTTGAGAGAAGGTATATGAAAATCCATTAAATCTATCTATTTATAGAGAAACAAAGATGAAAATAGTATACAATAAGATTATTTACCTTGGTAAAACCATAAAAAATGATTTATGTTGTACAACTATCACATTCTAAATAAAGTACTTGCAAATTCGTTACTAGTCAAAGGTTATGGTACATTTTTCAATGTACAAGCCATTATTGGAGTATCACCAATTAGAAATAAGAGCTATATAATCGTATGTATAACTCTCACTATAGAAACCTCCATATCGAGCAAATAAGTGAAAAATGACATGAATCCAAATTGTAATTTAAAAAACCAAGAGCTAAAAAAAAATTAATGTATAACATAAAATGCCTAATTAAACATCTAAAAGCCAAATTGCAAAATGTATAGATGAGCTAAAAGAACATATTCCTATCACTTTCTACTTTCTTATGATTCTTCACCACATGGAAGAAGTGTCTTTCACCTATCTTCTATTCGTGAGCTCATTCTTCTCAATGAGTTTGTGGTCAATTTCATATAAAATTCATTTCATAATAAATGTCCTCAAAATTGACAAGTAGTTTTGGTCAATTTCATATAAAATTCATTTCCATGCGGCTCATAATGGAAAAGGTTGAAGCTCGTATTAATGGTGGTCAATTTCATATAAAAATTGACAAGTAATGTATTGGAGGCGTTGTGGGCATGCAATGATGTGTCAGTCGTTGTGGGCATGCAATGATGTGTCACTGACATTGATGATTTATATCAAATCACATCCCTGAAAATTGACAAGTTAGCTTTTATTTTTATTTTTATTTTTTAAATTCATTCATTCTGAAATCAGAGTAATGAAAAGGATGTGTACCATTTGAACCCAGCCTTTATGTTACTTGTCATTGTCAACGTATTCTTCATGAATGCGAGGATGAGATAATTTTGGTATCAGTGACAAATGACAGATCACTGCTTTTGACAATTGACAAGTAAAACTTGTCTTGACATACTCAGATGGAATTATCTATGGAGGTATCATGTGGATAAGATATGTTTTGAATTTAGTTACTAAAATAAATTGCAGATATGTATTTTAATTCAATTATTAAATGAAAAAATATCTTGTTGATAGTTCCTAAATATATACCTGCATAAACAACTGTGTGGACATGTCTTAGTGGATAAGAAAGAAACATCATTGTGGTGCTTTCAAATATGGAAATTGAATGATGGCTGTGGATTATGTGTCTTGTTTATAGGGGAAAGGATCTAGTAACTGAACGTGTTCTAATTGTCGTAATAGGAGTTGCTGATTTTAATACTCATATTTATTGATTTAATGTTTAATTTTTTTTACAATAGTTTTGACTTCTAAGTTGTTATTGCTATGATGACTAGTCATAATTGAATGAAATGTATCCTTAATTGCAAAAAGCACCAAGAGACTCTCGACACAAGGACATAAATACACAACAAAACATGTAGAACTTTTTTCTAGCAAACAATTCTACAATAAAAAATAGAAACTTATCAAATCCATAGTTCACCATTAGAAATGGAAACTTACCTAATTTTTTAGTCTAGCATTATCTAATTTTATAAGGTATGTTTTTTATATTTGAATAAGAAAATTTTAAAGAAATGAAATAAGTTAATAAATAATATTATATTTTAAATTTTGTAACTTCAATTTATAATAGAAACAAATCTTAAATAAATCAATAAATATAACTAAATTTTGAAGTTGATTTTTAAAATTTGTAATAGAAATATATCTTAAATTATAAATCAAAAAATACTATTCAATTTTGAAGTTGATTTGTAAAATTTATAATACAAATATTTATTATTTAAGATGTATTTGAAAAATAAAATAATTTAACAAATAATTTTAAATTCTAAAAATGACTTATTTTCACTTTATAATAGAAACATATATTTTGAAACCCACCTAAAAATATTACATTTTGAAGTTGATTTACTTAAAATTTATTACATGAACATATACCTATCAAAAAATAATAATAATTTTTTTTTAAAATATATAAATATATAATTCAATTTTACATTATATTTAGCTCAAAAATTTGAAATTTGAAATTTGTTAATATAGGTATGATTTATGCCACATGACACTATTTTTTGGGGGTCAATTTATATTTCTTCATTAATTTGATAAGTAAAATTCCTCCAAATATTTATTTCTAATTTAAGAGGGTATACAAGTGGAAAAACTTCAATTCTAGGTTAATATTCACACTAACAACCATAGATAACCAATCCCTACAAGCTGCAACATATATGATAATCTTTCAACGTAAAATAAGATAAAAATAAATAATACCATTACATACCTAAATTTTCAAATATATTTGAGTATAATTACATACCTCAAAGGAATGAAATGCCATAAACTAAATTACATACCTAAATTTGGGTATAATTACATACCTAAATTTTTAGATATATTTGGGTATACCATTACATACCTAAATTTTAAGATATATTTGGGTATAATTACATACCTCAAATGAATGAAATGCCAAAAATTCCTAAGGAAATATAAAAAATCAAAACATTAATAAAATCATTAGGATTGACTTCATTAATTCAATATTTTGATAATCATAGTAATCATCACAATCTCCAAGGGCTCGTACATTCCCATGAAAACATTACCTCAAATCAATACCTCCTCTATTCCTAATGAAACTTAGTTGTGATGAAATGCAACCAAATTGATAACAATTTATCCAAATTAAACTAAAAATATTAGGGGAACAAAGAGCATATCTCCAAGTGCACAACCAAGTCAATATGCATATAATTATCCTTTCAAACAACTACTAATATATACATTGACCTACAAAACCTCTTAAGCATAAAGCATGATAGACTAATTACTATGTAGAAATATATACAAGATATCATTTAAATTAAATGTACTATTGTAATTTAAATATCTTTGATCGATATTTTATGATTCATACTAATCTTGATAACATAAGAAATATTTGATATAAATTCTAATTGAGAATTGAGTACTCGACTTTAATAGAATTTACTTTGATAAAAACTAATATTTTAAACTATCTACTTGTAACTAAAACATCATTGCACCCTCCATTTTACACAAAAGTTTAATAGCTTCCTAAACAATGAAAAATATTTTTATCAACTCTATTTGTTATCCCATCCAGATTAATTTGCATCCTATAATATGATTAAATTCTCTATCGTCCCTCTTTCTAATCTTTAGAAGAATTAAATGCCAACATTAAATTGATACATCAAAAATTATGATAATAAATTAACAAAATGAATGTACAAAGGAAAAGTAACATGACTAAATGAAATGTGAACCTTTCCTCCAACAAGATTAGAAAACCAAATATGTATATAGATAGATAGATGGATAGATAAAAAAGAATGTATGAACTAATTTTGCTAATGTATCTACATTAACTATGTATATGTATAATATGCAAAATCTAATAAATAAATATTCAAGTCAGAAAGAATAATCATAAAATTGAACACCTTGTTCAATTAATGTAGAGTAAAATTTGGATCTCACTAATTTTACTAATAAATAACATAATTTTATTTTAATTTTCGTGACACAATATAAAATCTTAACTTAATTTAAACAATACAAAGTAGAGTAGAAATAATAAATAACTAAATGACAATTTTGTGAATGATGTCAAAATCATATAATAACTTAGTTTTTAACTAATGTCACTCGGAATGTAATAAGATATATTTCATATTCTTTTTTCTATTGCATATCATAAGTCATAAAATAGTTACATCAAATTTTACAAAACATTACAACAAGGGCTGGAATGATATCCTCAGCTAGAGCAAAAAGAGGCTCAAAAAGAAGCTTCAAAAGTTACATTGTTGCCATCATAAAAAGCATAAAAAAACTATACATGAGGGATTACTAAATCATTCAGAATAAACTTCATGGCCTGCCTCTGACTCATTGGAGTCAGGGGATACAACATTGTATCCTATGATCTCATAGGATCTAAAGGTAGATGCTTCTGATCTAACTATTCCTCCTCCACTTGGTACATCCTGATTAGATTTCTTAACTTGTTCAATGAACTTGGCAAGCTTACCATCAAACTTAACTCTGAGTTTCATGGTAGTATAGCCATGAGCTATGTCTTTTTGTCAATGGTAGCCTTACCATCTATAAGGATCTGCAAGAATTTTCTCTCCTTCATCTTGATGACAGTTGTGACCTGCAAGGAAACATCAAAGTATATGAGTCTCATAAGAGACCCAATAATATTCTTGTCCTTCGCTTCCATCACATCATTATTACGAGCCTTCCAAATAGTCCACAATATAATAGAAGAAAGGATAGAGCAAAAAATATTGTAAAATTTTTTGTTGTTAATGCGCCCTGAGATGATATTCAAAGTATTGAAATTAGTATTATAGGTAAGACCAAATATCTTCCAGACTTCAGAGGCAAAGAAGCATTCAAAAACAACATGGAGGATAGATTCAGGATGCCTACACATAGTACAGAGATTGGGGTCTCCATTAGGATTTTTAAAAGGAAGTTTATGTAAGAGGAGTCTCCACAAAAAGAAGATGATCTTGGGTTCAACAGGTCTGGTCCAAATAGAGGTAAAGTATTTGTTCCAGTTAGGCACAGGAGCCTCTAGGTGCCATTTAGAGTTAGCATGGGTAAAGATATCAAGGTTATGGGTAAGTATGTGGTGAATTGAGATATAAAGTCTTCTAAGATTTCATCCTCTTTTATGACATCTTGAAGATATCATTGTGTGTGTGAAAATTGTACCTGATCTGTAAACACAACACTCAGTAAAACATTAGAGGTTAGTGATAATCAAAATCGTGCAAAATTGAAAGCTATCTAACCAAGCGATTTACTGCCTTCTAATAGGTGCGAGATTAATGTTCTCAGATTGTAATCGAGATCAGTGACCTAGACGACACCTAAATGAAGGATTTGAATGCAAAAGATGGATATGAAATTGAATGCAATTAATCTATATTTTTTATTTTTCTATGCAATAATAATTGTAAAAACTGATATGAAATCTATGCTATTGAAAACTGATATGCTATGAATCTAACAATGATATGTAATATGAATGCAAAAAAAATAAGATTGATCTCACAAAGCTTTGAATTCGCAAGTTGATTCCTCAATCTCCAATTCTCCAGCGTGATTGTGCAAAATATGAGATGATTTGTGAAGAGCTGAAGCCTTAATTTATAGAAATCCAGGGCTTTGGAGGTGCATGAATAAAAGCCATAAATCACTCAAATTAACTCATCTTGATTTTTGAGTTATCTGATCATAAAAGATAGTTAATTCTCAAAATCATGCAAAAACATGCAAAAACAGCTTTTTAACTCAAATTAGAGTTTAGATCAGCTTTTTGAACTCCAAAAGGATGTTGAGTTCCAAAAAGTCAATAACTTGCATTGATTTTCTGATTTGGAGTTTAACTGTTTCTTTTGAATATGCATAATAATTAAGAATTAAATAAATAAATAAAGTGATTTATCCTCAACTCAACTGATTTTTGAAAATAAATAATTAATTTATGGGTTAATTAACTATTTATTCAAACTTTTATTAAAAATTATATTATTAAATAATGACAACACGCTTTAATTAATTAAATAAGAATTTAATCAATTAAAGATAGGAATTTTGATTTATTGTCAAAATTAAATAATACAATTAATAATAGATAGAATTAAATTTAATTACATAATTAAGTGGCAAATATTAAATCTAATTAATTAAATATGAAAATATTCAATTAATCAAATTTTTAGGATAAATGTGATTTATCGCCAAATAATCATTAAATTAAAGATAATTAAGATAATTAGGAATATTACTAGGAATATTCCCTGATGCAAAATTTAAGATAATCAATTATGATTCGATGATGTTTAGATGTGCCTTAGGTTAGGACTTTGATGTCGATTTTGTTCGAATTGAAGATGTAGGAGATTAATGAACTTATAGCCCATTTTTGGGGTATTACATTTTGCCCCTCTTTGAATTACTGTGCGAAGCGCAGTGGTTCAAAGATAGTCTGTGTTTGATAAAGATATGAAACTGATTCAAAAGATAAACCGATCTCAAGATAGAAACCGATTGAAAGATATTGAGATAGGAGTTGATTGATATTGACTTGATATGGAGATAATAGGTCTTGAATGACCAAAGATAATGTTCACTGTAGCAGCAAATGAACCTATGATTGCGAAAAAGTGTCAAAATGCCTGATTCTGAACCTTAGGATTGATAAGAAGTGAGTGACCCGTTCTAGACTCGATTGTCTTAGCAGAACTAGCAAGTATCACATCTGAATCCTTCAGTTGCCGAAGAACCAAGGAAAGAACACTATGATCCGATGGTTGCAAAAATTGATACAGTTTACAAGATTAAGAAAATATCAGATTGATATGGATCTTGATGAATCTGATATGCCCCAAGTGATGATAGATTTGCCCCGAGCGATGAGGACTTTTGATGAATCAGTAACTAGACGTGATTGTTTGTCTTGATCACTGATGAAAGATATTGATAGACTTGATCGATAGAATTTGATTTACAGACTTTGAATGATGTGCAATAGCATGCCCCCTTCGGGATTAAAATTAAAATCTGACAAGAAAAGTCAGCGTTGATAGTTTAGAAGCATGTTAATTGATCTGAGAAGTGGTTATTTACATCCGAGAACGCATTCTGCATCGTTGGAAGGTCCCAAAAGACCAAGTTTGACTAGGTTTGACCATGAGTTGACCATGGTTGACCAAGTTGAAATTTTGATAGTTTGATGTAAGATAATCAGTTAAGTTGAATACTAGATTTCTGTGATGATTGAAGGTCGAATATGCAAGTAGTTAATAATATGAATGATCTCAGATTTGAATTTTGATCCCGAAAAAGGATTCTACTTGCTATTTCATTGGAGGAACCTTCGTGTGAGATTCAGCTCTTGTTAGACTTGAAGATGCGATTTGAAAAATCATTTAAGCATTGAAGTTTGTTTAATCATTGTGAGATCATGTAAACATGCAAAATGCAATGAGACATGCAAAATGAAATGCAACCTAAGACCTAGGACCTAGTCACTGATCATGTGTCGATTTGTTATCATCATTGAACTTTTTAGGTAACCGGATAAATCAATACAATGCCCACTAGCCATGAAACCATAGACATATGAATATCGATTTGTATGTGCAAGAATCAATACAACACCCACTGGTCAAACAACCATGGACATATGAATATTGATTTTAGTTGTTGAATGTCGGATTAGATATAAGCATCAAGGCACAAACGCCAGGATGACCTGAATATCATGTCCATTTTGATATAGCAATTTGTACAAGCATCAAAACATACACGTCGTGATGACCTGAGTACGCCTTGCGTTACAAACACATCAAACAGTCAAGAGATCATTCTAAATCCAATGTGAATTACCCGTAGTGACCCTTTATCGTTCACATCCTTAGGAAAGATTGCGTTCCACAGTAGGAGGAAGAACTCACTCAAAAAGACAATAGTTAGATCAAACTTCCTTGAATTTTTTTTGGGTATCAATGGTCGAGGTACGCATGGCCATCCAATTCGAGATAGAGGCTCTTACAGTCGGACACCATTTCAATCCAAAATTTCCAAAGTTGTTAGATTTTCACATACAAGCAGAAGACAAAGAAAAGATTATGCCCCCAGTCATCACTCTCTAAATCCTGTAAAGGACATCATTGAAGAGCTCGAAGGGACACAATATGCAAAAATCTCAATGCGAATCAGTAAGCATACAAGGAGATAAAAGCATGAAAAGCACATATTGTTTTCAGTTTGAGTTTGATGTTTGATTGTTGTTGATGCAAAATCCTTTCTGGAGACGAGACTGACTGACTGACTCAACTTGAAGCTTCAAAGGACTCTGAGTGGATATGACATGTCTAAGATACATTGGAGACTATAAGATATGACATTGATTGCCCCCAAGTTTGAACATTGATAGGATACAGACACTTGAGCTGATTGGTGTACAGACCGACTTATTGAAACCAGGATATGCAGAAACAAACCGGGAGATATGTAAAAACTAAAGCAAGACTGAAAGCTGGGAAAGACCAAGATTGTGCTGATAGATGGAGCATTTTGGAACAAGTGGTGCCCGTTTGCCGAGTTTTCACCATCTTGGTAGAGATTCTATTTTTGCTACCGAGGTGCCTGTTTCCAGGTTTTCACCAAGGCACTTTTTTTTCTTTTTTTTTCTTTTTTTTTTTTTTTTTTCATTTTTTTGTATTTTTCATTTTTTCAATTTTTTTGTACTTTTGATATTTTTTGATTTTTTTTGTGAATCATCAAGGTGCCTATTGCTAGGTTTTCACCAAGATGTTCATTTTTTCAGGACTTTTTCCGATTTTTAAGATTTTTTCAGGACATTTACCAAGCACTGAATGCCTTAGGCATAGAATTTCTTTAGATGGAGAACGTTGATTGGTTCTCGGAGCTGTTCTCCTTCAGTGGTTGAGAGTTGATAGGCACCAGAGCCAAAAGTAGCAGTGATTACAAAGGGACCCAACCAATTGGGTTCGAACTTCCCCTTGCGTTCTCGATGTGATTGATTTTTAGGATTTTCTCTCAACACTAGATCGCCAACCTGAAATTCTCTATGTCTGACTTTCTTGTTGTAGCCTCTAGACATTCTTTTCTGATACACTCTGAGATGATCATACGCTGCTTGTCTGCGCTCATCTAGTAGTTCAAGTTCTTGTAACCTCGACACTCTGTAGTCTTCATCAGTGACAAGTCCATGCATTCTAATCCTGAGTGATGGGATTTCAACCTCAATAGGCAGTACCGCTTCAGACCCATAAACTAAAGCGAAAGGTGTAGCCCCTGTAGGCGTTCTGATACTAGTTCTGTATGCCCAGAGAGCTGGATTGATCATCAGATGCCAGTCTCTTCCTGTTTTATTCACTGTTCTGTGCAAGATCTTCAGGAGATTTTTGTTTGAAGCCTCAGCTTGTCCGTTCCCTTGAGGATAGTAGATAGATGACCAATGTTGAGTAATTTTGAACTTGGCACATAAGTCATCTAGGTCCTTGTTTTTGAATTGTCCCCCGTTATCTGTGATTATAGAGTGAGGGATCCCATATCTGCAAATGATGTAATTCAGGATGAACATAGAGATCTGTTTCCCTGTTGCTTGTGTTAGAGGAACTGCTTCTACCCATTTTGTAAAATAATCTGTAGCTGTGATTATATGGGTATGTCCATTAGAAGAGTGCGGATGGATAGCACCTATGAGATCAAATGCCCATTGTTGAAAAGGCCATTGTGTAGTAAAGGGAATCAGATCTCTCCCTGGAGCATGAATCAAGTTGCCATGTACTTGACACTGTTGACAGTTTTTAGCAAATTTAATAGCTTCTTTTTCCATTTCAGGCCAATAATACCCAGCCCTAATAAGTTTTCGAGCTAACGTTAACCCGTTCGAGTGTGACCCACATATACCCTCGTGGACTTCCTCTAATGCACGTTGAGACTCTTCTCGTTCTAAACATCTAAGTAGTGTACCATCTAGACCTCGTTTGTACAGATCATTACCAATGATGACATATCGGGATGCGGATCGGATAAGGTTTCGTTTCTCAAAACGGTTAAAGGACTCAGGGATGATTTGGTCGTGGAGATAGGAGAACAAATTTTTGTAGTGAGATGAGTCATAACTTACAACAGTGCAGATCATGCGGGTTTCAGGGGAGTCATATGCAGGATAGGATAGGGCTTCCACCAGGAACTCGTAGCGTAGTTCATGTTCAGGTTGTTGTAAAAGAGTAGATAATGTTGCCATTGCATCAGCAGCCTTATTCTCCATTCTGGGTATTTGCTCAAATGTGA
This sequence comes from Chamaecyparis obtusa, assembly GCA_027943335.1. Classification (NCBI taxonomy): domain Eukaryota; kingdom Viridiplantae; phylum Streptophyta; class Pinopsida; order Cupressales; family Cupressaceae; genus Chamaecyparis; species Chamaecyparis obtusa. Next base: position 199,666 of record BSBK01001307.1, on the reverse strand, counting down.
TAGAGATGAAGTATTTCTTTAGATCATCGACCATTCTCTTGTAAGGAATGAGCTTTTCATCTTTGGTTTGGTACACATCATTGACCTGGTGGATGACCAGTTGTGAGTCTCCATGAATGTGCATCTCTGTAACTCTCCACTGTATTGCCATTTTCATACCATTGAGAAGTGCCTCATATTCAGCAATATTGTTTGTGCAAGGAAACTTTAATCTGAATGCTTTGGGTATCGAGTATCCTTGAGGAGTAATGAACAATATGCCTGCGCCGGATCCATTCTGTGTGTAGGAGCCATCAAAGAATAATTGCCATGCTCTAGAAGAGAGGTGCATGATAGAGGAATCGGGAAATTCCATTTGCATGGGTGTATCATCAAATAGTGGTGCTTCAGCTAATTGATCAGCAATGACCTGTCCTTTGATAGCTTTTCTTTCAACATATTCAATGTCAAATTCGCTCAAGAGCATGACCCATTTAGCTAGTCTACCTGTGAGGGCAGCTTTGCTTAGGAGATATTTCAGTGGATCAATTTTAGCTACCAAATGAGTAGTATGAGCTAACATGTAGTGTCTCAATTTCTGTGATGCAAAGATCATAGCGAGACAGGCCTTCTCTATCATTGAGTAGTTCTTCTCATAGGCCACTAAAGTTCGGCTGATATAGTAGATGGCTCTTTCTTTCTTGTTCTCATCATGCTGTGCTAGCAATGCCCCCAGTGATGTATCTGTTGTGGAGACATATAATATTAATGGCTTCCCATGAATAGGAGGCATCAATATAGGTGGATTTGATAGATACTTCTTGATATGTTTAAAGTTGTTCTCGCATTCTTCATTCCATGCAAAGGTCACACCTTTATGTAATGTTTTTGTAAAAGGCTGTGAGATGTCCGCTAGCTGTGATATGAATCTTCTGATAGATTGAACTCTGCCTTGCAACGTCCTCATTTGACTGATATTTGTGGGAGGTTGCATCTCTATTATAGCCTTGACCTTAGCTGGATCAACTTCAATGCCTTTCTTGGAGACGATGTATCCTAGGAGCTTTCCAGAAGTGACTCCAAAAGCACACTTTTTAGGATTTAGTCGAAGACTAAATTTTTCCATTCTGTCAAGGATCATGCTCAAGTCTGTTAGATGTTCAGTTCTAATCATGGATTTTGCCAAGGTATCATCTACGTAATCCTCCATTGTTCTATGCATCATATCATGAAAAATAGATGTCATTGCTCTTTGATATGTAGCTCCAGCATTTTTGAGTCCGAATGGCATAACATTCCAACAGAAAGTTCCCCACGCACATGTGAAAGCTGTTTTCTCTTGATCTTCTGGAGCAATTTTGATTTGGTTGTATCCAGAAAAACCATCCATAAGGGAATACATTTCATAGCCCGCAGTCATGTCCACTATCATATCAATGTTAGGCAGTGGAAAATCATCCTTAGGGCATGCTCTATTCACGTCTCTAAAGTCCGTGCATACTCTGATTGAACCATCTGGTTTGGAAACAGGTACAATGTTGGAAATCCACTCAGCATAGTCTATGACACGGATGAATCCAGCTTTTAGGAGTTTTTCTAGTTCTGCTTTGACTAAGAGTGCAACATGAGGATGCATCTTTCTCAATTTTTGTTTGATTGGTTTTACTCCGGGAGCAATGGATAGATGGTGCATAATGAGATTGGGATCCAATCCTGGCATATCTGAATATTTCCATGCAAAGTTGATCTTTTTCTCTGATAAGAAGGTAGTGAAGTTTTGTTTCTCTTCATCTGATAGAGATTGTGCTACATGTACCAACGGTGGGCGCCAGAAATGTGTGTGTGAAAATTGTACCTGATCTGTAAACACAACACTCAGTAAAACATTAGAGGTTAGTGATAATCAAAATCGTGCAAAATTGAAAGCTATCTAACCAAGCGATTTACTGCCTTCTAATAGGTGCGAGATTAATGTTCTCAGATTGTAATCGAGATCAGTGACCTAGACGACACCTAAATGAAGGATTTGAATGCAAAAGATGGATATGAAATTGAATGCAATTAATCTATATTTTTTATTTTTCTATGCAATAATAATTGTAAAAACTGATATGAAATCTATGCTATTGAAAACTGATATGCTATGAATCTAACAATGATATGTAATATGAATGCAAAAAAAATAAGATTGATCTCACAAAGCTTTGAATTCGCAAGTTGATTCCTCAGTCTCCAATTCTCCAGCGTGATTGTGCAAAATATGAGATGATTTGTGAAGAGCTGAAGCCTTAATTTATAGAAATCCAGGGCTTTGGAGGTGCATGAATAAAAGCCATAAATCACTCAAATTAACTCATCTTGATTTTTGAGTTATCTGATCATAAAAGATAGTTAATTCTCAAAATCATGCAAAAACATGCAAAAATAGCTTTTTAACTCAAATTAGAGTTTAGATCAGCTTTTTGAACTCCAAAAGGATGTTGAGTTCCAAAAAGTCAATAACTTGCATTGATTTTCTGATTTGGAGTTTAACTGTTTCTTTTGAATATGCATAATAATTAAGAATTAAATAAATAAATAAAGTGATTTATCCTCAACTCAACTGATTTTTGAAAATAAATAATTAATTTATGGGTTAATTAACTATTTATTCAAACTTTTATTAAAAATTATATTATTAAATAATGACAACATGCTTTAATTAATTAAATAAGAATTTAATCAATTAAAGATAGGAATTTTGATTTATTGTCAAAATTAAATAATACAATTAATAATAGATAGAATTAAATTTAATTACATAATTAAGTGGCAAATATTAAATCTAATTAATTAAATATGAAAATATTCAATTAATCAAATTTTTAGGATAAATGTGATTTATCGCCAAATAATCATTAAATTAAAGATAATTAAGATAATTAGGAATATTACTAGGAATATTCCCTGATGCAAAATTTAAGATAATCAATTATGATTCGATGATGTTTAGATGTGCCTTAGGTTAGGACTTTGATGTCGATTTTGTTCGAATTGAAGATGTAGGAGATTAATGAACTTATAGCCCATTTTTGGGGTATTACAATCATCTCCTCTCAAATCATTCCCTCTACAATACTCCTTGTATTTTTCCAATAATTTAATCTTCATCTCGTTCCAGTTATGAATAACATCATCTCCAAGAGAACCATCTCAATGTTGACTCCTTTAAAGTTGAAGGAAAGAGTTTAAGCCTAGATGGGAATCAATAGTGTAGTAAAAAATTATGCAAACGATGTCAAATTCAAAGAGGAAGGTATCAGGGTCTTCTATTACTAGACCATAAAACTTGGGTAAGGTTGATGTAGAGATATTCTTGAGATTATTGTTATTACGTTGATCAGAGATTGGGAATGCAAAGATAGTAGGTGGATTTGTGGTGCAAGAGCACCCTAAAAACATGATGAAAATATATCAACTCCTGGGATGTCTATTCCTCCTAGGACATTGATGAACAATAAAGAAGTCCATGGGACTCAAAGACAATAATGAGATCTATTTGTAAGACCCTTTGCCAAGTTGGTGTTTCTATAAACCCCTTGGCCAAAGTTGGTCAAAGGATCATTTAGATGGTAGTTAGGCTATGTTAGAGTCTAGGTTGATGTTTTAAGTACTTTTGGTTCATGTGGAACCCCTAAAACATAAGGACTTAGTCGAGTTTCTTATTGTGAGCAAAAAGTGCAAAAACGCACAAAATATTGTCAATGCAAAGTTGTCAACTTTGAAACTTTTGCCAACTTATTGTAACTAATACTCCCAATAGTCAAAACCTTTGAAAATCAATTTTGGATGTTGGGAAAGGTCCATAAAGTACCCCATATGGCCGGGTCTTGGACAGAGAATGTAATTTGAATATTTAAGCAATAAAAACAACACTTTTTTCCTATAATTCTATGAATTTTTGCAATAGTACGAACCAGTACGGATGAATGATGGCTTGAGACTGATGGGATAATTTGGACCTTAGAGATATATTTCATTTGAAAGTGGATTGGGCTTCTGAAGTTGTGTTTGAAGCAAGATATCTATTGTTCTATTAGTAGGGGTCTCAAACCCTGAGTGACCTAGGGTTTGCTCAAGGAAATGTCAATTTATTATCTTGCCACCATCTGAAAAATCTAATTCTTGGTGAAATGAGACTTTAGAATCTATATTTTATGATCATGGAAGTGATTTGTAGGACAAAGTGTGACATGGTGATTTTTGTGAAAATCTAGGTGAATCTCTATGTGGCTACCTCTACACAGTCAATAAGATTGAAGGGTTGGAGCACTTTGGGGTGGAATCAAGGCATTCGGCCTTGGAATTGGAAGTTTTTTAACCTATCCTAAAAAATTTTATAGGTGAGAAGATTTTGGATTGAAGAATCAAATCACTTCCTTTGTAAATGTACCCAATTACGTCTAGTTGTCCTAGTGAAGAATTTGAGGGTAAGTACCTTTGATCTCCTGATCAAATATTGTGGATTGAGGTCTCTATTGGTTATCCAAAAAGGTGAATAAAATAATCATACCTTGTGTTTGTCAAGAGTTGAACTCAAAAACCTCTCTGATAAAGGCTACATGCTCTAGGACTGCCTTAAAGAAGAAACTACCCTCTAGAACCCTAATTGGAAGGGTTGGGCTATTGGATCATCTCCATTAGGATCAAAATTGATAAAATGTGTAATGGTTTCACCCCATCAAGTCAATAAGATAGTTTTTCACATACTTGGAATAATTGCCCTTTTGGGTCACTAGGTGTCAAATCAATGAACCATAGGTTGCATTGAGATTGGTTAAAGGATCTCGCTAAGGGATTAAGGCAAGAGGATATGGGAAGGTTGGAAGGTTGTAGAAATTCTTAGAAGGAACTCAAAGGTGTGAGCCCTTGACTAGCTCCTTTAGATCCTTTGTTGGAGCAAGCCTAGGAGGGGCTTGAAGTGTGAAGTTGTATCTACCACAAAGGAGGAGATTCCAAGTTTTGGATACTAACTCTGATCAGTCAGGGGCTCTACATCAATTTTCCATTGTTGGACCTCTTTGGGGACCTTCTGGATGATGAACCACTAAAGGAAGATAGTTTTCAAGATCTTGATTCAGATTGAAAAGGTCTTCAAGTGGTTAAAGATCTAAATTGGCTAAGATTTATGCGAAAGGATTGAGGTCTATAATTTCTTCTTCTAAAGAGGATGAGGATGTGGGAAAAAACTCAATAGCATCATAAAAGGGATTTAAGTTTTCTTCTTCAGAATATTCCAATGGCATAAAAGGTTCTGCAATCTTATTATCAGGGTGATTAGGAAGGAATCTTCCTAGAGCATCTCTCCTTCTTCTATACATGCAGTTGATCTTCGAGATTTCATGGGACTTATTGAAAAAGAAACTAGAAAATCTTGAAAGTGTTAAAATAATCATAAGAATGGCTAGACTTAGTTCTTATTTGACACCATCCCCAACAACGACACCAAAAATGGTTAGTTCTATAAAGAGTACTTAATAACTAGGTCCTTGAATCTCCTTGGGGATTGGATATCCTATCCAAGTAGCTATATTTTCTTATCATGGAGACACATTTAAATATCAATCTAGGGATTTATACTTGAAAATATACGGCATAGGATGTGCACTAAGTAACCATTAAATCCATTTACTAAGAAGTTGCAGGAAATCGAATACATAAAGAAAATACTATTCTATGGCTGTAGGAAGTTAAATGCTTGAAGTAACTTAACTAAAACATCTCATAAAATGGAATACTAATTAGAAATACTTGATTAAAGAAAATAAATCTCAGTTCACACCAAACAAGGACTACTTTTTCTATTATTGCTGCAAGAATAGACACATGGAATGGACTCTAGTGGTTGCAAGAACAGTCAATGTGGGAACTTCAGATTCTATGGAATACAGAAAAGGAAAACTATATTAATGGAGGAATATCTCACTAATTGGGCCCCCTTTGTGAGTATTCCTAAAAAACTCAATTACTTAGAATATACTCAACTTCATTATCTATTCATAAACATGGCTTGTTACATGCATAAACTCTCAAAAACCAAAAAAAAATCTTTATCCAACCTCCATTTCTCTATCAACTTACAGATGGGCCAATAATTTGTCTTTGTTTTATGATACTTTTATGCTCTATTTCAAACATTTCTAAAACATTTGTTATGCCTTTTCAGTATTTGAACTTATGAACATGTTATAAGTATAGTCAAATCAACAAAACCCATGGGTAGATAATAGTTGATATACTTTTCCATATATTATATATATTGCAATTTTTCATATAGCTATTTGAATGTGTGTTATAATATTTGGATTAGTTGAATAGTTAAATGCTTGAAGATATGTATATTCTATTAGGTTTATAGGAAAAAAGAAACAACTGAAGAATGGATTAGTGTGCATTAATGAAGAGCGAGGAAGACTCAGTCACGATGATGGAAAGCCATTATGGTACCGCAGGACATGCCTGATAAATTGAAGCGAGAATCATTCCAAGAAATAAAGGAACATGCTTACACTATATCTTCTCTGTGATAAATATTCTATTGAAGAGGTTATGCAGCCTTTATGTTATTCTATCATGAACTATTGTATTTTCCTTCCTTTATGGCATGAATTAGTTAGAAATAATCTTGTGTGTTCAAATAAGCATCAATCCTCTATATAAAGAGAGATGATCTTTAGGTAGAGAGTTAGTCATATGGTTTTATTATTTCTATAATCTAAAGAAAAGTTACTTTTTCAGTTTTGTGTGTTGTCTCATGATAAAGTAATCAATTTTTTGGAAATACAATGAAGAAGTGATTTTGAGTTCCATTTTGTGTTGGTAGCTAGTAGAAGCCGACCAAGGGGACCCACTTGGAAGGTGGATTAGAGTAGATTAGATTAAGTTGTTTGATTATTTACATTAGTTCAAGTAATTTTAATGTTCTTTCCTATAGCACTATACACTGTGTCTGTTCCTACAACACTTGAAATAATAATCATTGTGAATGCTTTGGGTTGACATAATAGATTAGGATTGAAGTTATAGTTGTTAGCACTATTTTCATTAGTAGATGTGTGTGTTTACTTTCCTGCAGCAATAGTGTAAGTTTCTTTCATGTATTTTCCTTCCTCCAGCTTAAGCAAAATGAATCCATGAGAGACTTAATGCACAAACTATGCATCCCATTTCAAGTATACATCCCTGGGTTGACAATTTAGATGCACTTTATGATAGGGAAAATAATACTTAGTTTGAATATACTATTCCTAGGAGAAGCCAAGGCATGATTATTATTACCTATTATGGGGTTGTTCTTTTTTGGCATCATTTTCGGGGATGGTGTCAAGCTAAGAACTTTATTGAGTCATTTTAGATACTTTTCTATTTTCTAGATAGTAGTTTGTAGTTTTGAACTTTCTTCACAAGTTTGCCAAAGTACCGGCATGCATCGAAGGGAAAGAAGATAAGATGTCTATGGAAGATTCCTTCTAAGAGAACCCAATAATTTGAAGAAGTTGAATTACCTTTTTTTGATGCAAGTCCTGAGTTTCCTTCAGCATCCTCATCTGTAGAAGACCCCTTTGATCTATCTGATCTTCAACCTTTTGTTGAAATTTTGGCCAGTTTTCTTGATAATTTCACCTCAATTATACCTATTCCTAATAATCCTTTGGCTATTGTCACTTCCTAGCCACAACTTCACTCCCAAATACCTGCACTCTTCCTAGTCTTATAAACAATGCCAATCTCAAGAACATACCCAATGTTTTACTTCCAAAGTTCTATGGTCTAATCACTAAAGACCCTGACACCTTTTTATTTGAGTTTGAAATTCTTTGTCAAAGATTTGATTATAACACTGATAGTCACAAATTCAATTTGTTTCCAGCCACATTAAAGGATTCAAATTTAAGATGGTTCATGGGATTAGGGGCTAATGCAGCAACCACTTGGAATGAGATGTAGACTTTTTTTGTACAAAAGTATAAAGACTATTGTAAAGGGGGAGACTTAAGAGGGGATGGAATTTTTTTATGTTACAAAATGAAGATGAAACTCTAGAAGATTATATTTCACGCTTCCTTTATAATCTACTGAAGAATCCTTAGCATGCATTACAGGAGGATTCACAAAAACTCATTTTCTTGAGGGGAGTAAATGACAACTATCTTGAAGCACTTGATCTTATGGCTGGAGGAGACATTTCTCAATATTCCTGGGATGATCTTAAGAAAATATATCTTAACTATTCAATATCAGTAGTGAAGAAAGGTAGAGGGTTTCGACCCACACTTGCTAAAGGGAATAGATTTGGTATTTCTAAAATGGAAATTTCTAATCTGCTGTTAGATTTAAAATAAGATATTATCAATGATGTTGCTACACACTTGGACAAAATGCAGGCTAAGAAGAAACACAATGATGTCGAGGTAAAGCTAGCTAAATATTGTTCTCACTATTGGTAGCAAAAGAAGGGTTGTCGGTGCAAGCTAGTGGTTGTAATACCCCAAAAATGGGCTTCAGTACCATTAACCTCCTATAGCAACAAATTGATCAAAATCAACCCTAAAGTCCTAATCCAAGGAACATTTTCACATCAAGCTATCAAAACTCTAATCGATTTTATCACAAATTTGCATCGGGGAATATTCTTAAATATTCCTAATTTATCTTAATTATCTCTAATTAAATATTATTTGGTGATAAATGATATCATGTTATTTATCCTAACTACAATTAATCAAATATGTTAAATATTTAATTAATTAAACTTCATTTAGCCACTTAATGACTTTAATTAGATTTAATTATTTTATTCTTAATTAATATTGCTTATTTGGCAATTAATCAAAAACTTTAAAATAATTGATTGAATATTTATTTAATTGATTATATTAAATTGTCAAATTGATAATATGATTTTGAATAAAGTTTGATCTAATAATTGATTAACCCACAAATCAACTATTTAATTAATCAAATGGGTTGAGATTATTACACATGGGAATTAGATAAATAAATCAATATTAAGTATTTATCTACACACAAATCAGAAGGTTCAGTTAACCCAAATTCAACTCTCTGACTCATTTTGTTAAGTTTCTAACTCAACACTTGATTGTGAGTCATAAAGATGATTTGCATGATCATCGAAAGTTAACTATTTCTAATTCCATGAGTACTTGCCAATCAATTCAAGTCAATCAAGGAGTGATTTTTGGTTTTTTCATGAGTTATCAAATCCAGGTTTTTCTATATAAATGATCGTCAGTTCTTCACAAAGCATGTGCAATCTTGAGAATAAAAGAGTTAGACCGTTGAGTTCTCAATTGATTGTGCCTCCATTGAGATCATTTTTATTTACATTTTTCTTAGTTTTGCATTCTTAGTTTGATTTCATTTCATTGTTATCATAGCTTTTAGATCATTTCATCTAGCTTAATTGTTATTATTGCATTGGAAAACTACAAAAATATAGCTTATATCTTGCATCCATTTCAATCATCTAGCATTCAAATCCTTTGTCTAGACGTCACATTGTCACTGGTCTCAGTCATAATCTAAGAATACTATACTCACGTCTCTTAGAAGGAAATAGATCATTTGGTTTATGATAGATCATTGATTGCTTTCTTATTTATCATTTATTTGTATGTTCTACTAAAGCGTTGTATCTTCTTAGCAAGTAAAATTTTCACACACACATTTTTGGCACCCAACGTGGGGCTCGATATCGGGTTTCCCCTTTTCTTTTCATCTCATTTATGATCATTTTTCATGTGGTTCTTGGATTGTGTGAATTTTCCATACATTGCATAGGAAATATCGTAAGACACTTTGGATTGACGTTTTAGACTATCATTTCTATTGTACAACATACAACATTCACGAATTGTCATGCCAGAGTGGACCCATTGTCGTATCAGTGCAATTTTTATGTGTAGATAGGTATCATGTGTCGTACGACACTCAATACCAGTTTTTCATTTTTCGTATGGGTTATTGTGATCATTTTTCAAAGTTTTGCCATGAAGTTTGATTAGCACTGACTCTACCTCTGTTGTTTGTGATGTATGATCATTTTTAGACAGTCTAACACTTTTTGTAGGATGTGTGAGGAAGACTTGAGCATTAGAAACTTGTAAAATCAAAATTGGCCTATTCTTGTCTTTACTTCTAAGCCCTTGTTTGCAGGAAACCTATCAGAGATCACTTGTCAAAGAAAGCTCAATCAACTTAAAATTTCTGACTTGTAGTTTTGTAGGTTGCCAAATCTTCGTCAAGAAAATATTTTTCTAATTAAAATATTTTTTCATAGGCACATAGTTAATTAATTATGTGTGGCATATTGACATTGTGGTAGATACTAAGGGACTAGTCTCTTCTCTTTTACAGAGAATAAAAAACTAGAAGGTATCCCACCCCTGGAAATATATGTACTATCTCTAGATTAACTCTATTCTGCATGTCTTGGATAGGGAAAAGGAAAAGGTTAGGGGATTATGCTCTTCTCTTTTCAAGAGAATTAGAAACCTAGATCCTATGGTCCCCAACCTCATATTTCAATTAAACCATAACAGGCCTTCTAGTTGAGGAAAAAAGCTCCCAGGAATGACCCAACTGGGGACAAGTTTTAAGCCAACTCTTCCACCCCACTAAAATTTGATGATTCCTTGAGATGAGAATTTTGGAAGACATGATTGATCTTGTTCATGGAACCTTGAGTTAATATTTTTCATGAACATGCTTGGATCTTGTGTAGAGAGGAGCCACTTGAATCTTGCTTGCGAGACTACACAGGTTTGAGTACTCATAGGGCTATAGGCCTCAATCCTTCTTGCGGGACTATGTGAGACAATTTTGAACAAATGCCTTTATTAAAATCCTAAGCTAGTGGCCACCGATCTACCTTCGAAGGATTTGTAGTGCTTGTGTGAGGTGAATAGTAATCACCCCAAGAAACTTGTCATATCAAGCTGCTTCCAACATTAACACCCGGAAATATATGGGTGTCAATATCCATTGCATTTTATTGGCCACCCATATGGTGGGGAGTTAGGGGATGTGTTCCTAAGTCAATGAGAAAGTGTTGCATCTCTTCTCCTAATTAGGCTAAGCTAGGTGTGATTGATTCAATGAGTCAGTTCCCAAAGTGTTTTCTATGATTGTAAACCTACTGATATGTTAAACATCCTCAAACAATCAGAAATACACAAATCCAAAACTAGAAAACAAACTTAAGATGAAAACATCAGAAATTTAGAAACTTGAAGCAAAAATCCTTTTTTTGGTGTCAGTTGTCATTTTATCCTATCAATTATCATACAATAATTATCTAGAATATTGCATTACCTATCAGAACTACCTATTTGTCATATCAAAAGTAATTATTGTTAGAATTATTTAGAACAATAGAGAGGGGGGTGAATCAGTTGTTCTCAAGTCCAGATGTACCAATTAAACTTTCTAGCACTTCAACAATCTCATATCTAACTAGCTATTCAACTTATTCTCTATAACATATATTAGAAACATATAACATGCAGTCCACTATCCAAAAGTAATTAACTTATAGAATATAACAACATTCACATCAAAAAATTCACACAAGTATAACACCAAGATTTATAGTGGAAACCCAACTTGGGAAAAACCACTATGTAACATGCTACTGATATTTCACTCTTCTGAAGTAAACTCTGTGAACAGCTAACCCTGGTAAAGGTTTACAAACACACTGTTAGGTGTGAACCTATTAAAGGATTTAAACACTCTATCAAAAGTGACTAGGTTAAAGGATTTAAGAACATTCCATTAGAATGCCACCTTGATTAAATGATTTATACAATGACTGTTAGGTCAACCTTGATTAAAGGATTTAGACTGATACAATGGTTAGAAAGTAATAGTAGTTTCTGATCTGAAAAAAATACAACTCACTTTGAAAATACATATTCACTTTGCACATATATGTTGATTTACTGACTAGCCTCCATTTCCATCTCCATCACTGATCTTCTCAGAATTCGCTTCAAGCAATCACAACTCTATTCAGCTCCTTCACAATTTCACCTTCATCCTTCTACTTATACTTATTAGTCAATAACAACAACCACTTCAGCCCATTTTGTAACCTCACAAATGGGTTTTCCTTTATACATCTTCGATTAGGTAGATCCATCTTTTTCCACTTAATCTCCTCTGTAGATCTTAGGTTTAGGTCAGATTCATCGAATCCATCCATCATTATGTTCTTCATCCTTCCTTCTAGATACATCTCCAAAATTCTCTTTGAATCCATAATAAAATGATTTACTATGCATTAAATGCTCCATACAATTCATTAATAAAGTCAACACAATTTATATATCCCAATAATTCAACTATGTTGACTGGGAATCCTTTCTCCAAATGTAAATTACTGACACTCGGTCAATACAGTGTTCTTGTCCTTGGTCATCACTACGTATCTTGGTCATCTCTACAAACTATCTTCCTCGACAAACACTATCTTTTCTCGGTAATTTCCTTTTGCTCAATATATACTGGCACTCGGTCGACACTAACATCACTCGGCTTAAACTAGATTTCTTCACTTTTGCTCAGTTAAGCCTACCTCTTCAGTCTTCTTACTTAGATAAACAATACATTATCTTATCAATGTGCCAACTAATCAAGTACCCATTGAAGTATCAAATAACTCAAGCTTTCCTTAGGTTCTCTTGTTATCTCCTTTCCATAATCCTCTTCATCAATCAATAGATATGGTACGTACTATCCTAGATAGAAATTATCTTACCAATTAAGGTTTGACATCAATGACAGTATAACAATTATTTCAATTGCAATTTCCAACAATCTCCCTCTTTGGCATTGATGGAAACACCACATGAATAACACATGATTTACCAAACAATCCAAAAACTTATGTGCATTAGATTTTTATAATATCCTTAGCTTCATTCTGATTCACAACTTCTTTTCCTTGCCTGACCGCATACATAGCCCTCTGAATCTTTTCTATATATCTCTCTTTTTTCTCTGAATCTCTAAATCTCTCCCTCTTTGACAACAATGCCAAAGTAGTATCTATCACTTGCATCTTCCATATGTAAATGTCTCCATGTCAGTTCAGTATGCTATATTTCTCCCTCTATCATCTTTCTTATGATTGATTATCATCTCTTCTTTACTTCTCACAACTCTAGGCAATTCCTAAAGTGTGACCTTTTCTACATCAATTTGTCAAATATTCTATGTAGCACATTTGAAGCAGTGCTCCTAGTTGACTAAGAAGCCTCAGTTAGGGGAATCAGCCCTAGTTTACCTATAAGATATTCATGAGCATCCTTAGGTAAAGCTTTTGTGAATATGTCTTCTAATTGTTCCTTTGTATTCATATATTCCATTCTCACTTCTTTGTCTTGTACCAACTCTCTCAAGTAATGATGCTTGATAGCAATATGCTTAGTCTTTGTGTGCATCACTAGATTCTTTGATATATTGATAGAACTTGTGTTATCATAGAAAATAACAACCAGCTCAGTGATTTCATCTTTCATTCTTTTTAACAATTTCTTGATCCACACTAAAGTTGAACAATTCACTGCAGCTGCTACATACTCAGCTTCTGTTGTAGATTGGAAAATGCAGTTCTATTTCTTGCTTGTCTAGGAGACTAATCTCTTTCCTAGAAATAATGCTCCACCACTTGTAATTTTTCTATCATCAACATTTCCAGCCCAATATGCATCAGTGTAGACTCTTAGTTCAAATTTTTCATTCTTCTTGTAGTATAATCCATAATCCTCTGTCCCTTTCAAATATCTCAGTATTCTCTTTATTGCCATCATATGATTTTCCTTAGGATTGGCAAAAAATCTTGCCACAATACCAACTACTAGGGCAATATTCGGTCTGCTATGGACAACATATTGTATCTTTCCAATCATAGATCTATACAAGGTTTGATTCACTTCAACAGTATCATCAGTTTTAGATAGTTTCTGCCAAGTAGCCATAGGAGTACTTAGTGGTCTGGAATCCTCCATACCAAAATTTTTCAGTATCTCTTTAACATATTTAGATTGATTAATAAAGATACCTTTCTCCATCTGATGAACTCGTAAACTAGCAAAGAATTTTATCTCACCAAACATAGACATTTCAAACTCATTTTGCATCTCATTTGAAAATTTCTGACATAGGGCATCTTGTCCTCCAAATATGATATCATCAACAAAAATTTCAGCTAACAAAATCCCTTTACCTTCTTCAGTTTTCATATACAGATTGTTGTTGTCATTTGTTCTTGAAAATCCAATATTTATCAAATAATTGTGTAGTCTCTCATGCCATGCTCTGGGGGCTTGTTTCAATCCATACAACACCTTGTTCAACTTGCAAACCATATTTTTCTTGCTTGGGTCAACAAATCCTTTAGGTTGTTCAATATATACTTCTTCTTCTAATATACCATTCAAAAATGCATATTTGACATCCATTTGATATACTTTAAAATCTTTATATGCAGCATATGCAACTAGAGTCCTCACTCCTAATCTTGCTACAAGGGAAAATTTTTCCCCATAGTCTATTCCTTCTTCTTGTGCATAAACCTTGTATACCAATCTTGCCTTGTTTCTGGTGACTTGTCCATGTTCATTTAGATTGTTTTTGAATACCCATTTTGTTCCAATAACATTCTTATCTTCTGGTCTCATCACCAAAGTCTAGGTATCATTCTTTTCTATCTAATCAATTTCTTCATTCATGGCTTGTATCTAGTCATCATTCTCTAAAGCATCTTTTTCTGTCTTAGGCTCAAACTCACATAGTAAACATGTAGGGTCTTTCAACTTACTTCTTGTCAGGACTCTAGATTCTTTATCTCTAATGATTTTCTCAGGCTTATGATGTCTTCTTACATACTGTGACAATGTAGGTTCAGATTTATTTTCTCCTTGATTTTGATCTTTAGGTTCATTATGAAAATTATCAGCTTCTTTTGATTGCTCAGCAACATCCTCCTGATGCTCGACATTTCTTATCCATGACTTTTCATCTAGTTCAAGTGTATTATTTTTCTCTCCTTCTTCCATGTAAATAAAAGATTTGTAATCTTCAGGTTGTTTTTTTCCCTCTAATTCGTTCTTTTCTACATATTCATCAACTCTAACATTTGCACTTTCCACAACTTTGTTAGTGTTAGAATTCAAACACTTATAAGCTTTGCTCTTAGTGGAATAACCTAGGAATATGTCTTCATCACTTTTTGTATCAAATTTTCCATTCCTATTGTCTTTCAATATATAGCATTTACTCCCAAATATTCTAAAATACTTCACATTAGGTGCATAACCATGCCATAGCTCATAAGTTGTAGCATGTGTACCTTTCTTGATTTGTACTTGGTTTAAGGTATAAATAGTTGTACTTACAGCCTCTCTCTAGTATTTTTGTGCAACATTCTTCTCAATCATCAGTGTTCTTGCACAATCCATAATTGACCTGTTTATTCTCTCTGCTATGCCATTTTGTGGAGCTATTCTCGATGCAGACATATGTCTATTGATTCCTCTATCATTGCAGAATAGATTGAACTCATTTGATATAAACTCTCCACCTCGATCAGATCTCAAACATTTCAAGATTCTACCTATTTCTTTTTCAACTTTTTCCAAATACCACTTAAACAACTGAAATACATCAGATTTTGCTTTCAAAAACATTACAGTCATCATCCTAGTGTAGTCATCAACAAACAGAATAAAATACTTATCAGCACAATAAATTTGTACACCCATAGGTCCACAAAGGTTAGTATGAACCAATTCCAAAATATTTTTAGAGGTATATGTCTTGCTCTTAAAACTAGACTTTGTCAATTTTCCTAATTGACACTGTTTACACATCACATTATCAGGTTTCTTCAATCTCAACAAACCTATAACTTTCTTCTTTTTACTAATATTTACCAGATTGTCAAAATTCACATCATTCCATAACCATACATCATCAAATTGTGCAAACAAACTTGTTTCTTTAGATAGGTCTAGATAGAACAAGTTACCTTTTGTCTATTCTCCACTTCCAATTAGTTCACCAGTGGCATCAAATATTTTAGCCTTTCTGTGAGGAAATTCCACTCGGTAACCAATATTTTTCAACTGTGCAACACTCATAAAATTATAGTTAAGACCTTCAACCCAATAAGCATTTTCACATGTGATCTTATTAGTCATCTTAATTGATCCTTTACCTCTCACAGGACATGGTGCATCATTACCAAACTTAACAGTTCTACCTTTGTAATGATCTAGGGTTTCAAATTTATTTTTATCACCAGTCATGTGATGTGAGCATCCACTATCAATAATCCATTTATCACCTTTACTCACATAAGAAATAAGTGCATTTTTCTCATCTTCATCAGAATCATCTTTCATACCAACATAAACTACTTCAATATCACATTCATTAGATTCACTAGTGTCATTGTTAGTTTCTTCTTCAGCAATATAGTGGGATTTCTTACCTTTGTATTTGTAGTCTTTGTACCTTCAGTGATCTATGTAATTTTCTCTTGTCCTTGTACTTGCTTTCTCTTCTCTCATCTTTATCAGTCCTGTCAGGGCATCTTGCTGCAATATGGCCAACTTTGTTACAAGAAAAATAGATTATAGGAAGTTTACCTTTATATTTCTCTTTTCCTCTTTTTAGTCTTCTAGCAATGAGTACATCAAGATCATCTAGTCCCTCATCAAAAGTGTCACTTTCACTGTCACTGTCACTATCACTTTTCACACATTTTTCTTTTTCCCTCTTAGACTTATGTAAAACCATTTGTGACTTTAATGTAGATTCAACATTAGGAACAATGTAGTTATCATAGTTAGATATCTCAAAAGCAGTAAGCTTACCAACAAGACTTTATAGAGTTAGAACATTACCAGGGCTACATCTGTATTCTTGAATTGCATAAATTATTATAGCATAGATAGGAAGAAAAGTTCTCTATACCTTACTAATGATAGTCTCATCATCAATGATTCCATTAGCTCCTCTTATAGCATTAACTACCTCCTTAATTCTACCATAGTACTGAGCAATATTTTCTCCTTCTTGCATTTTCATTTCATCAAACTTACCTCTCAAATTTTCATATTTTTCTCTCATTACATTAGTATCTCCACCATAGATAGTTGTAAGATTATCCCACATTTTCTTTGCAGTAGTGTAGTCTTTAATATCTTCAAATTCAAGATAGCTTAAGGAAGATGCAATCTCCAGCATTGCTCGATTATGTTCTTATTTTTCTTTCATCTCCTCGGCAATTAAAGGTGTAGTAGGTATAACATAGTCATGTTCTACATAGTACTTTGTTGAATCACCAAGACTAGCTAGATGCAATCTCATCAAACTTTGCCATGCAGGGATGTTCTCTTTGTTCAATTCTAGTACCTCCTTTTTATACATTTTGATCATTAGCTTCAAGTACCTTTAAAATTTTCTCTGTAAGCACCAATAGATCTGATACCTATTGTTATAAATATTTAAAACAACAAATAGAGGGTGAATTAGTTGTTCTTAGGTCTAGATGTACAAATTGAACTTTTTAGCACTTCAACAATCTCAAATCTAATTAGCTATTCAACTCGATCTCTATAACATATATCAAAAACATATAACATGTAATCCACTATCCAAAAGTAATTAACTTGTAGAATATAACAACATTCACATCAAAACATTCACACAAGTATAACACCAAGATTTATATTGGAAACCCAACATGGGAAAAACCACTTTGTAACATGCTACTGATATTTCACTCTTTTGAAGTGAGCTCTATGAAAATCTAACCCTGTTAAATGTTTACAAACACACTACTAGGTGTGACTCTATTAAAGGACTTAAACACTCTATCAAAAGTGACCTTGTTAAAGGATTTAAGAACATTCCTTTAGAATGCCACCTTGATTAAAGGATTTATACAATGACTGTTAGGTCAACCTTGATTAAAGGATTTAGACTGATACAATGGTTAGAAAGTAATAGTAGTTTCTGATCTAAAAAACATACAACTCACTTTACAAATATAGATCCATTTTGCACATATATGTTGATTTACTGACTGGCCTCCATTTCCATCTCCATCACTGATCTTCTCAGAATTCACTTCAAGAAATCACAACTCTATTCAGCTCCTTCACAATTTCACCTTCAGCCTTCTGCTTAGACTTATCAGTCAATAACATCAACCACTTCAGCCCATGTTGTAACCTCACAATTAGGTTTTCCTTTATATCTCTTTGATTAGGTAGATCCATCTTTTTTCACTTAATCTCCTTTGTAGATCTTAGGTTTAGGTCAGATTCATTTTCTCCATCCATCATTATGTTCTTCATCCTTCCTTCTAGATATATCTCCAAACTTCTCTTTTATTCCATAATAAAATGATTTACCATGCATTAAATGCTCCATACAATTCATTAATAAAGTCAACATGATTTACATATCCCAAGAATTCAACTATGTCGACTAGGAATCTGAATTCTTTCTACAAATATAAATTACTGACACTTGATAAATACAATGTTCTTGTCCTCGATCATCACTATGTATCTCAGTCATCTCTACAAACTATCTTCCTCGGCAAACATTTTCTTTGCTTAGTAATTTCCTGTCACTCAGTTGACACTAACATCACTCAGCTTAAACTATATTTCTTCACTTTCTATCAGTTAAGCCTACCTCTTCAATATTTCTTCTTACTTAGATAAATAATACATTATCTTATCAATGTGAAAACTAATCAAGTACCCATTGAAGTATCAAATAACTCAAGCTTTCCTTAGGTTCTCTTGTTATCTCCTTTCCCTAATCCTCTTCATCAATCAATAGATATGGTACTATCCTAGATAGCAATTGTCTTACTAGTTAAGGTTTGACATCAATGACAATATAACAGTTGTTTCAATTACAGTTTCCAATAACTGTGTGTTGTATGAGTATTGTCAACATTTGCAAGAAACAAAAACATTGTCTGGTGTGAACTATTTTTCGAGCTACCAAATTGTCATGTCAGGGTCTATTCTATGTCGTACGAGCCTACATATTGTTGTATGGAAATTTTTCACAAACTATCAAAAAAATCATGATTGTAATAGGGAAGTTAGTCAACCTTCTATTTTGGTAAAAAATCTACCAGAAAAATTCACTGTGTCAAAAACCTTGTCAAACAACTTCAATTTGTCACCATCTCACAAAGACTAAGTGTAGTGTATTAGTGTCCTCTATTCTTTGGGTGGCTACCCATACATCTCAAATATTGTATTCTTTGCTTATGTCAAGTTCATCTTTTCATCAACAATTCAAGCTCATCTTGACAAGGTTACGTCACTTGGTCCCTTTTAGAACAGATTGTCATTTTAGTTGTCTTATCTTGCTCTAAGATTCATCTAAAAGTTAATGGTGGAAACTAGAGCTTCCCTACATAGAAAATAAGGAGAAGATCCAAAGACATAATCCTCTTCTTCTCTCATTGCCTAGTCCTTTCATATAGAATAGAATCCTCTACTTAATCAACCATATGATCATGATCTTTACGAGGAAGATGAGTTAGGAAATCTACACCTGTAGAGAGGCCACACACCTCCTCTTGAATCAACCCAATATAACAATCAACACGTTGCTATGTCTCAAAGAGAACCTAGTCATGGTTCACAAGGCCACAACTCTGATGAAGGAAGGGTTCAAGAGCCCACACCTTCATAAATTGCACAATACAAAAATGATGATATTTTTAAGAAACTCATGAGACACTTCCTCCAAGAGGATAAGGAAGGATACTTCCTAGAACTAGCCCAACAAGGGGCTAAAATTCCTCATAATTTTAATGTTGTAGACATCGTAGCACAAGAGGAAGAAACCCCTATCACAGCCATGATGCAACAAATGCATGCTATGCAAGTCAAAATCAACAAACTAGAAAAGGAGAAAGAGCCCAAAGAATTCTCAATGGATGCCTTATTTCCATTTCCATTTGATCTAAACTTGTATATGCCACCACTCCCTCAAGGGGTAGAGATACCAAAATATGACTAATATGATGCCAATTCAAATCCACAAGATCATGTTAGGGATTTTTCCACCCTATCAATGGACTTTATGCATGAACCAACCAACCTAATGCATCTCTTCCCATGATCTTTGGGAGGGGCAGCCATAAATTGGTTCTCCAAAATACCTTCAACAATCAAATCTTTTGAGGATTTGATCAAATGTTTCTACCAGCAATACAACTACAACATTCAAAATCCTATCACAATGAAAGACATATTTAACTTGAAAGAGAAAATAGGAGAACCATTCCTAACTTTTCTCAAATGTTGCAAAAAAAATTTCTCACTATACCCTCGACAAATTCCAGAAAATGAGAAAATGGAAATCTTTATCAATAATATGATTCTGGAAATCAACTATCACCTTCAGATGCAAGGTCAAACTTCATTTGAAAAAATGGTAGATAGTGCCATGAAAATAGAGGATGTACTTGTTCACAAGGGAGATATCACACTTTACAAAGAAAACAAGTATGATTCAAGTTCCAATTCACACAACAAAGATAAAGTCAAATTTTGGAACAAGAACAAAAATGTTTTCACAGATGGTGTTGTTGATCACATCAGTGCTCCACCTAAAGCACCCACATTAAACCTAACAATTGGCACTCAATCCATAAAAGCCTCAAAAAAGAAAACAATTGAGCCCCCTTAAAAGTCAAATGAATACAAACCATGGGTTACAAAACAAAAGGACAAGTTCACTCCTTTGGGTGAGTCCTTGGAATCTGCCATGAAAACTTTATTGGAAAATAACATCATCATGCTACCTGAGTTGAAACCTTATGAGCCAGAAGTCAAACCTAAGTGGTGGAAGGAGACTGATTTCTATGATTTTCACCAAAAAAAGGGTCATAAAACAAATAATTACATGCACGTGAAACATCTTATTCAAGATAAAATTGATGTTGGAGAAATTTTTATTGACAACCATAAATCCAATAATGATCATATGACATTCACGGAACCTTTTCCGAAACATAATCAGGGAGAATCATCTTCTTCCAAACCAAATGTGGGTGCTAAGGTCAATTAGACATACTCTAGTAACAATGAAGTAATCAACATGGTAGAGCCATGCACATCTCATCATTGCACTATCATTACCATTGTCAAGAAGGACAAATAAAATAGATCAGCCAATGCGGTCACTAGATCTCAAGGTCAAGTAACTCTTTCAGGACTAAACTCAGGTTCATCAAATGCCCTGAAAGTACCATTCAACCTTACATCAGAAACTAAATAAAGTAATGCATATAAATCTTCCAATTCTAAAGAGTCCAAAATAACATCATCAAGATACAACATTATACAACAACTTCAATACACTAATGCCAAGATCTCCATATTCAAGTTGCTTCATATTTCTCCTACTCACCAAGTAGTTTTAGACAAAGCTATCATCAATTCTAATGTTCCAGAAGATCTTGACCTTGATTAGTTTCAGACCATGGTGGGTCATTAAAAATCTCCTCAATAAATATCATTTTCAGAGGAAGATGACAATTTACTCAGTCATCCACATAACTGGCCATTACATATTGAAGTCATGATTGAAAATTGTCATGTCAAGTATGTTTTGATAGATGGAGGAGCTGGTCTAAACATTTGTTCATATAAAATGGTTACTCAACTAGGTTTATCAGAAAATTCTATTGATCTAAAAAAGAAAATAACAATAAAAGCATATGATGAGCAAGAAAGATTCTCAAAGGAAGTCATCATTCTGCCTATCAGAATAGGACCTTTAATTAGAAACATCACTTGTAAAGTATTGGACCTCCCATTGGCCTATGAAATCCTTTTAGGAATTCCCTAGATTCATGAAATGGAAGAAATTCCATCAACATACCATCAATGCGTCAAGTTCCTATATGATGGAGTAGAGATCACAATACCCGCAAATCTTTTAGTATCTTACAATGCTTTGAAAGAAAGCACCAACAAACTTGTTCCAAAAAATAGAGAGTCTTCTAAAAAATAGAGTGATATAGCCTCCACATCCAAACTAGAAGACATACAAAAGGAGATCAAAATCAAATATATAGGTATAGGAGAATACACAATAGAACTGAATCTATCTCTTAAATCTCTCCCACTCTCACCTAAATCTTATGGGAAACCTTCAGAGAAAATGAAACCTACAACTAAAGAACCACAAGTCATCTATGATGGGAGTTTCATCATAAAAAAGGTATCCAAACAAGAAACAGATGAAGAAGAGGCTATATTATCTTGGTTAGACAAGGATGAATCCCAATCAAAAGTGGTTTAGGATTGTGAATCTAAATCACTTAAGATTCCTTCAAGATCCTATGGACCAGGGAAAAAGATAATTTATAAAATGGGATACACTAGAACATGACCTCTAGGAACAAGAGGAAAGGGTATCATAAAACCCATTGAGCACTTTGGAAAGAAAAAATAAGATTAAAGAGGCATAGGTTAACCTTTCCATTCATAGAGAAAATAGAACTAGGAATAGATACTCAAGAAGAGGAGGAAACATATCATAAATATGGTGATGATTCAGAGAAAACATATATTTTTCCTTATGAACGTATACCTCAGCACATCTTGAACCTTCTTAATGATTACAAGAAACCTAAGGAAAGAGTCAATGTGGTACACACACAAGAACCTACTACTGCACAAGAACAAACTGGTACATAAGAAATAGTCACAACACAAGAACTGAATGATTCAGAAAACAAACAAGAAGAAGAAGGTGTACCCATCACCATAGCTAAACATTTGGGATACTCTAGTGATATAGATTCACATGAATATTAATTCAATTCAAAATCTGAAGGCAACCTTGCTTGGGGAATTTGTCCTGATTTCACGCATGTTCTTGACTTTCCCAAAGATCCTGATGATGAATTTAATGATTGCGAATAGGGAGTTGTTCTAGAACCAGAAGAAGAGGATCTCATAATAGACAAACATATCGATGTTATTCACCAATACACACCTACAACTAGCATAAGCTGAGAACTAAATGATGGACCTCATGAATCTAATTCACTTATTACCAACATAGGATCCAACAATGACATTGAGATGCTTAACAAAATAAACATCTTAAGTAGAAGTATCACCTTAGAATTTGAGAGTTGGATCAGAACCAATGATGACAACACTGTATGTATAAACACTCTCAAATAGTCCTTCTTTAAGCTTACTCTCAAATATCCAGAACTTATTAACCAAACATCTAGAGACCTGAGCCAAGATATCCACACTTTCCAAACAGACTATGCTTTAGCATGCTACCTGAATGCGGTTGATCCTATGAAAAATTCCATCAATGAACCTAGCATTAGTATGATAGATTCAGATATCAAATATCTTAGTCAAAAAAATAAGAACAAAAAGAACAAGAGCTCTAAGGGTTAAAACCACTATGTGGCAGTCTCAGAGCCAAAACTAGTAAAAATTAAAGATGTATTTGAGGGTGAAGACCTCTTTGAGGTTCCCAAGGATGATATATTTGATGTCCTTCCGAGTCATTTATAGGAAAGATCACCAATTTTGATAGAACCAACTCAATCTATCAATTTAGGCATAGTGGAAGAACCTCGGTTGATTCATGTTGCACAATCCCTATCGAGGGAGGAGAAACATGAATTTACCATATACTTAATGGAGAAAAAGATAAACTTGGCATGGAAGTATTCAAACATGCTAGGATTAGATCTTGATCTGATTATGCATCATCTCTCTATAGCTCTAGGAGTTAACTAATCAAGCATAAGTTGTGAAAAATGCACCCTCATGTTGCACTTCTTGTCAAAGCTAAATTAGAGAAATTAATCAAGGCATGAATCATCCATTTGAGTCATAGACTATGTTGAATGGATATAAAAAATTGTTCCAATGTCAAAACTAGATAAGCCTATATGAGTATACATAGATTTTAGAGATGTAAACAGAGCATGCCCAAAGGATGAATTTCCACTACCAAACATTGATATGATAGTGGACATCAGTGCAGGATTTGAAATGTACTCCTTAATGGATGGTTTTTCTGGATATAACCAAATAAAGATAGCCCCAAAAGATCAACAGAAGACAACTTTCACCTACTTTCTACTGGAATGTAATGTCATTTGGTTTGAAAAATGTCGATGCTACTTATCAAAGAGAAATGACATCTATCTTTCATGATATGATGCACAAAAATATGGAGGACTATGTGGATGACACATTGGCTAAATCAATGAAGAGATTTGAACACTTATCTAAACTGGGTACAATATTGGATAGAATGGAAAAATTTAGTCTCTGACTAAACCCTAAGCAATGTACCTTTGGTGTCACTTCAAGAAAACTCCTAGGATACATTATTTCTAAGAAGGGTATATAAGTGGATCCAGCAAAAGTCAAAGCAATCATGGAGATGCAACCTCCTAAAAATATTAGTCAAATGTGTACTTTGCAAGGAAGAGTGCAATCTATCAGATGCTTCATCTCTCAGTTAGCTGATATATCATAACCTTTCACTAAAATATTGCATAAAGGTGTGACTTTAAAATGGAGTGAAGAATGTGAAAATAATTTCACCCACATTAAGAAATACTTGGAAAATCTGCCAATTCTCATGCCTCCTATTTTGGGAAAGCCATTAATATTATATGTTTCAAAAATAGATACATCACTGGGGGCATTATTGGCACAACCTGATGATAATAAACAAGAAAGAGCTATCTATTACATCAGTCAAACCTTGGTGGCATATGAAAAGAATTACTTTATGATAGAGAAAGCATGTCATTGTGATCTTTGCATCAGAAAAACTAAGACACTACATGTTGGCTCATACTATACACCTAGTGGCAAAGATAGATCCATTGAAATACTTATTAAGCAAAGCTTCTCTCATGAGTAGATTAGAAAAATGGGTAATGCAATTGAGCAAATTCAACATTGAGTATGTTGAAAGGAAAACCATCAATGGACAAGTCATCACATATCAACTAGCTGAAGCTCCAATACCTGATGACCAACCAATGCAAATGGAATTTCCTGATGCTTCTATTGTGCACCTATCCTCAAGAACATGGTGATTATTCCTTGATGGGTCTTACACACAAAATAGATCTGGAGCTAGTATCTTGTTCATCACTCCACAAGGGTACCCCATTCCAAAGGCATTCAGGATTAAATTTCCTTTCACTAATAACATAGTGGAGTATGAAGCTTTTTTAAATGGAATGAAATTGGCAATAGAAAGGAAAGTAACTAAATTGCACATTCATGGAGACTCCCAACTGGTCATTCACCAAGTCAATGATGTGTATCAAACAAAGGATAAGAATCTCAATCCATACAAATAGATGGTAGATGATCTAAAGAACTACTTCATTTCTATCACATTTGAATATATAACTAGAATGGAGAACAAGGCAGCTGACGCCATCGCTACACTAACATCTATACTACAATGACCAGAGCATGAGCTACACTATGAGTTTCTGGTGGAAGCATTTTCATTCACTACCTATGATTTCCTAGAAACCCGCATGATTTTCACTCTTGTTGGTCATGATTTCTCATGTTACAAAAATGTCTATTCCTACCATCATGAGCAAGTCCTTCCCGATAGCCTTAATTGTAATGAAAAATGACACCTTATCTGAAACACATTTGTACACACTAAATAGTGCACTTCTCTAAATCATTTCTTCCAAGAGAATCCATGGATTGGAAACTTTGAGAAATTGATTTAGAGCTCCCTAGGCATGGAGTGCAAGGGTGTTAAGAATGCTCTCAGCTAGAGCTATTAAGCCAATAACCTTGCTAGTAAACAATGCAATGGGAGATTCAAATGAAGACAAGGGCAAGAATGCCAATATCCCCAAGAATCAAATGGAAATGCAAATGCAAATGCAACTATGCTAGAAATAGAAATGCAAGCTATGCTATGAAAGGAAATATGCAAGCTAAGCTATAAAAATGAAAGATAGAAGTATTACAAATCCTTACTATTTAGACTATGTGAGATCTAAGCTAGAGCTTGAAAGGAAACTAATCTAAGAAAGCATAAACATGAAGCTAAGCTAAGAATGAAAGAATGAAAGCTAAATGTAGAAAGATCTCCAAAAGGCTCAAAAGTCTTCAAAAGCTCTAAGGTCTCTAAGAAATCTTGCAGCATAAGGTTAGCATAAAAATTTGGGGATCTAGAATGAAGAAGAGAGCTCTCCTTTTATAAGAAATGAGAAGGAATGGACCATGGAGATTAAAAGGAAAAAAATTTAATCAATGGTGGAGCATCAAAAAGGAGCAATCCATGTGCACAAGTATCCTCCAATGAGAAAATAAGAGTTGACTTTTGTGCCCCATATGAGACAAAAAGTGTTTTTTCCCTTTTTATAAAATGCTTTATTTGTGCAACTTAGGATAAGAGGAAAAGTGGGGGGCTTTTTATTTAATAAAAGGGGAGGGAATTCATTTTAATTAAAAAAAGACTTAGGATGAGATGGTTAGCCCATAAAAAATAATTGAATATATACACACTAAATAGTGCACTTCTCTAAATCATTGCTTCCAAGAGAATCCATGGATTGGAAACCTTGAGAAATTGATTTAGAGCTCCCTAGGCATCGAGTGCAAGGGTGTTAAGAATGATCTCAACTAGAGCTATTAAGCCAATAAACTTGCTAGTAAACCATGCAATGGGAGATTCAAATGAAGACAAGGGCAAGAATGCCAATATCCCCAAGAATCAAATGGAAATGCAAATGCAAATGCAACTATGCTAGAAATAGAAATGCAAGCTATGCTATGAAAGGAAATATGCAAGCTAAGCTATAAAAATGAAAGATAGAAGTATTACAAATCCTTACTATTTAGACTATGTGAGAACTAAGCTAGAGCTTGAAAGGAAACTAATCTAAAAAAGCATAAACATGAAGCTAAGCTAAGACTGCAAGAATGAAAGCTAAATGTAGAAAGATCTCCAAAAGGCTCCAAAGTCTTCAAAGGCTCTAAAGTCTCCAAGAAATTCTGCAGCATAAAGTTAGCATAAAAATTTGGGGATCTAGAATGAAGAAGAGAGCTCTCCTTTTATAAGAAATGAGAAGGAATGGACCATGGAGATTAAGAGGAAAAAGATTTGATCAATAGTGGAGCATCAAAGAGGAGCAATCCATGTGCACAAGTATCCTCCAATGAGAAAATAAGAGTTGACTTTTGTGCCCCATATGAGACAAAAAGTGTTTTTTCCCTTTTTTATAAAATGCTTTATTTGTGCAACTTAGGATAAGAGGAAAAGTGGGGGGCTTTTTATTTAATAAAAGGGGAGGGAATTCCTTTTAATTAAATAAAGACTTAGGATAAGATGGTTAGCCCATAGAAAATAATCCAATATGTACACACTAAATAGTGCACTTCTCTAAATCATTGCTTCCAAGAGAATCCATGGATTGGAAACCTTGAGAAATCGATTTAGAGCTCCCTAGGCATCGAGTGCAAGGGTGTTAAGAATGCTCTCAGCTAGAGCTATTAAGCCAATAACCTTGCTAATAAACCATGAAATGGGAGATTCAAATGAAGACAAGGGTAAGAATGCCAATATCCCCAAGAATAAAATAGAAATGCAAATGCAAATGCAACTATGCTAGAAATAGAAATGCAAGCTATGCTATGAAAGGAAATATGCAAGCTAAGATATAAAAATGAAAGATAGAAGTATTACAAATCCTTACTATTTAGACTATGTGAGATCTCAGCTAGAGCTTGAAAGGAAACTAATATAAGAAAGCATAAACATGTAAAGCTAAGCTAAGAATGCAAGAATGAAAGCTAAATGTAGAAAGATCTCCAAAAGGCTCCAAAGTCTTCAAAGGCTCTAAAGTCTCCAAGAAATCCTACAGCATAAGGTTAGCATAAAAAGTTGGAGATCTAGAATGAAGAAGAGAGCTCTCCTTTTATAAGAAATGAGAAGAAATAGACCATGTAGATTAAGAGGAAAAAGATTTAATCAATGGTGGAGCATCAAAGAGGAGTAATCTATGTGCACAAGTATCCTCCAATGAGAAAATAAGAATTGACTTTTGTGCCCCATATGAGACAAAAAGTGTTTTTCCCCTTTTTATAAAATGCTTTATTTGTGCAACTTAGGATAAGAGGAAAAGTGGGGGGCTTTTTATTTAATAAAAGGGGAGGGAATTCCTTTTAATTAAATAAAGACTTAGGACAAGATGGTTAGCCCATAAAAAATAATTGAATATGTACACACTAAATAGTGCACTTCTCTAAATCATTGCTTCCAAGAGAATCCATGGATTGGAAACCTTGAGAAATTGATTTAGAGCCCCCTAGGCATCAAGTGCAAGGGTGTTAAGAATGCTCTTGGCTAGAGCTATTAAGCCAATAACCTTGCTAGTAAACCATGCAATGGGAGATTCAAATGAAGGCAAGGGAAAGAATGCCAATATCCCCAAGAATCAAATGGAAATGCAAATGCAAATGAAACTATGCTAGAAATGGAAATGAAAGTTATGCTATGAAAGGAAATATGCAAGCTAAGCTATAAAAATGAAAGATAAAAGTCTTACAAATCCTTACTATTTAGACTATGTGAGATCTAAGCTAGAGCTTGAAAGGAAACTAATCTAAAAAAGCATAAACATGAAGCTAAGCTAAGAATGCAAGAATGAAAGCTAAATGTAGAAAGATCTCCAAAAGGCTCCAAAGTCTTCAAAATCTCTAAAGTCTCCAAGAAATCTTGCAGCATAAGGTTAGCATAAAAAGTTGGGGATCTAGAATGAAGAAGAGAGCTCTCCTTTTATAAGAAATGAGAAGGAATGGACCATGGAGATTAAGAGGAAAAAGATTTAATCAATGGTGGAGCATCAAAGAGAAGTAATCCATGTGCACAAGTATCTTCCAATGAGAAAATAAAAGTTGACTTTTGTGCCCCATATGAGAAAAAAAGTGTTTTTTCCCTTTTTATAAAATACTTTATTTGTGTAACTTAGGATAAGAGGAAAAGTGGGGGGCTTTTTATTTAATAAAAGGGGAGGGAATTCATTTTAATTAAATAAAGACTTAGGATAAGATGGTTAGCCCATAGAAAATAATCGAATAAATGACAGAACTAAGATTTGATCAAGAATAAGCAATTGATGATTTTAGCAAATAATGCTAGAAAGGGGCTAATAGTCTAGAAAACCATTTTTGGGTGATTACATTTGCCCCTCTTTGGCTAATGTGTGATCAATTTGGAAACACATTACATTAAAGAATAGATCAGCCAAGAAGGCAATAGAGATCTGACTCCAAAGTTTGAAGTGTAGAGAGATAGAAAATCTTGCATGGTCAGCCTAGTAGCGACAGTACTAAACACTTAGGAAAGAGATGAACAGTATTAGAACTCGAGATGAGAATTAACATGTCAAGCACAAAGATAGATCGATCAGAGAAAATGGAATGGTCAAGCATATGCTCTAGAGAATAGCCAATAGGATATGATGTGTCTGCCCCCTCGGGATCAAAAGTGAAATCAGGTAGAGGGAAGGAAAAAGAAAGAGAAATGTGATCAAATCACTAGAAATCATAATCGAAGATGAAAGATGATAGGATAACTATCAAGTAGTGAAGATATGCCCTAGTCAGGACCTTAGAGAGAGATGAATTAAATGAATGAAAGACTAGAAGGGTGAGAGAGATGGAGATGAAAAAATGAAGATGCCCCAGCGAAGGTCAAAGGATAAGGCCTCAAATGGTCATCCAACTATGCAGAAGAGGGTGAAATGTGATTTGGACAATCAAGGTGAACTTAGATTTTGGTTTTGATCCCGAAATGAATAGAAAATGTTGTGATATGAAGATAAGAAGTGAAAGACATGATCGGGAAGAAGTGAAAGGTGAGCGCAGTGGACCGACAGGTCCACGAAAGATGAAAGGAGAGCTCTCTCCATATGCAAGATGCAAAACTAAACTAATCATGAACCTAAAAATGCAAGCTATTATGAAAAGTGGTTTACTTGCAAGGTCACAAAGCTATTAGACTCTAATATTCATCATCGAGCATTATTGGTAGGGTCACAAGATCATACAATACACACTAGTATAACTATGTGGATCTGAATATGATCTATATCAGATAGGAATGTGGAAATCCCACCTACGCATCAAAGACATATAGATCAAGATGACTAGTGCAGTGAGGTTCCCTAGGTTTGATATAGCAAGATTATGCTCGCATCGAGACATAAGAAAGTCAAGATGTCTATAAGCATGCACTCACGAACATAGTCAAGGACAATACCTTGTAAATCCTAGACTCAAGAGGAACAAGCATAAATGCTCATGACAACCAAGATCAACAAAATATACCCACAGGCAAAAAGCAGATAAAACATGTCCTCATGCCCCAGTCTTCTAGCTCAGCATCATCAAAAACTATTAGGGAGAGAACACTCATCAAAGAAATCATCATAGCTAGCACACAAAGAAAGAAATTCCAACAAATCTCAAGAAGGAAAGTGTTTAAGTGCATGTGTGTAGGTCATAGAGTCAAACTTTGAGTATCGCATCTACCAGTGAGAAATATTGCATCATCTAGACTGCGGGTAGGATATCTGATAAGTGTTAAGAAACACTC
Organism: Chamaecyparis obtusa; assembly: GCA_027943335.1. NCBI lineage: Eukaryota > Viridiplantae > Streptophyta > Pinopsida > Cupressales > Cupressaceae > Chamaecyparis > Chamaecyparis obtusa. The sequence goes on along the minus strand of BSBK01001307.1, from coordinate 168,928 downwards.
GACACTGGGGTAGTATTGAAAAACAAAATTGGGGTGGTGTTGAAAAACATCATTTGCAAGGTGCCTAAGAAACCCAAAAGCACAAAGAGACCCAAGATAAGCTAGAACAACGTATGCCCCCTAGACTAAGACGAGAGTCAATTCCAGGCTAGGGGAGGCAAAAGCGAGAAGTGGAGTGAATGAGCGCCATGCAAGAGTGATAGACATAGGTGCAAGGGTCCCAAACAATGCTTGTTTCTAGGTTTTCACCACTTGATAGATTTTTTTTTAAGGACTTTGTTCAATTTTTTTGTATTTTTGCTACCAAGGTGCCTGTTTCCAGGTTTTCACCAAGGCACTTTTTCTCTTCTTTTTTTTGAATTTTATATTTTTTTATTTTTTTGGAATTTTGAATTTTTTTACTTTTTTTAAGTGAGACATCAAAGTGCCTATTGCTAGGTTTTCACTAGGATGCTCATTTTTTTAGTACTTTTTATGCTTTTTAGGATTTTTTCAGCATAATATATGAATTTTTTGGAATTTTTCTAGGATCAATAAAAATATGTACAAAGAGCTCCAGAACTTTAGACATAGTACTTCATCAGATGTAGATAATTGGTAGGCCTAGTAAGCTCTTCTCCCTCTGGCGTAGATAGTTGATAGGCCTCGGCCCCAAATGTTGTTGTGATAATACAAGGCCCTAACTAGTTCGGCCAATAGTAACCAACCCTAAGCAATTTTTGAGCTAACGTAAGACCGGTAGAATGTGATCCACATATGCCATCATGGATTTTACCTAGCACCTTTTATGACTCCTCTATTTCTAGATACTTAAGGAGAGTTCCATCTAGAACCTTCTTATACAAGTCACCAGAGGTGAGGACAAAGTGTGAGGTATGGCGGAGGAGTTGGTGGTCCTCAGTGCATGGTAGATATTTAGGAATAATTTGATCTGGTAGATATGAAAAGATAGTGGCATAGGGGGGAAAATCTACAGGGGAAGTGTAGGCAAGATAAGGCAACTCTTCCACCAGGAATGCAAAGTATGATTCTTGTTCTTCCATTTGTAGAATGGATGCCAAAGTAGTCATGACATTAGCCACCTTGTTCTCAAATTTTTGCTTCTCAATATCAACCTTAACCAAAAATGCCATATGGGGAGGCATCTTTATGAGCTTTTTCTTGATAGGTTTTACCCTTGGAATCATTTTCTCTAGAAAGACTGCGGCAAATTATTCTTGATTTGTAATCTTTTTAGGTTCAGATACCACCACAATGTGGTTTTTTCCATTCGACCATTGTTTTTCTCTCTTGATTGTATGACAAAGATACTTGATATCTGATTCTAGCATGTTTGTTGCAAGTTCACTGGTGGAAGAGATAGTAGGTTCAATGGCTATGAAATCTGAATGTATGAAGGAGAGCAGAGTGATAGGTGCAAGAGCATTTATGCAAGGGATGTCATCTCTGGTGATGAGAGAGGTTGAGCCTATAAGGTCGGCTCCAAAAGTGTCAAGATCTAGATTTGTCATAGAAGGACCAGTGTGGTCCACTAAAGCAATACGGGGATCAAACTCATTAGACCTAACGCGAGACTCAGCAACTACATCGGGTTGGGCACTATAGGTATGAATTGCATCAACGTCCATATCTACTATGGAAGATCCATCGGAGAGGGTATCCCATTCATATTCATTGGAATCTGTCGTTGAACTTCTACTGGGATGTTTGCACCAAGAAGGTTTAGGACATTTAGAAGTAGAGGCACTTGTGTCATTGTTTGTGAGATCTGCTCTTTCTAGTAACTGCTCAATATTCCTATGTTGTCTAGCTCTTGGATCAAATTAATTATCTCTAAACATAGAAGCTTTAGCTGAATCATTGTTAGGCATACATTCTCCTTCCCAAAGGAGTGAAGTAGAAGGAAGATAATCTCCCATTTGAGCCATAGTGTGTAGTGGTGACTCATCTTTATCTATGTCTAAATCACTGATCATGGGAGCATTTGTAGAACAGTTAGGGAGGTCATCCTTGGCACCATATCTGAGACCTATTGTATCGTTAGAGGGTCTGCCATTGGTATGACTTAAAGGCTCAACTAGGGCATGCCCATTATCATTTATAGGTCCTTGACCTTAATAGCCCATTTTCTGCAAAAATTTATAGCCTTTACCATAGCGCTTAGGGGAAATAGGAGTAGCAATTATTGTACTATCCTCATCTTCTCTATAGATCCACTCTCAAACAACTTGTTCTTCTCTTTCTACTTCTAGAGGAATGGATGAAGGAACAAAGGTATCAAAGATTGTCATAGCGGAAGTGGAAGGCTTCATCTTGTAAGAAGGTCTACCATATGATCTAGGAGAAGTAGGCATAGCAGCAAGAGAGTCTAGTGTGTATTCACCCATACCAATACTCATCATCTTTAATGTTTGTTTAGCCTCAATAAAGGATGCACTAGGATCATTAGAAGGTTTATTGTGAGGAACAAACATCTCAGCAGCAGCAAGAGTATTGATAGCAATATTATGGTCTCCAGGAATCACAACTTTAGTGCCATCGTATGGAAATTTGATGCACTGATGATAAGTGGAAGGGAAAGCTTGCATGTCATGGATCCAAGGATGACCCAGAAGAATGTTATATACAAGTGGGATGTCCAATACTTGGAACTAAATATCTTTTGTGATAGGGCCCACTTGGACAGGCAGTGTGACAAGACCTTTGGAAGATATTTCCACTTCATTGTAAGCTTTTATAGTAATCTTCTTCTTAGGATCTACAACAAATTCTGACAATCCCAACTATTGCACCACATGAAAAGAAATAATATTTAACCCTGCACCATTGTCTATCAGGACTCAGCGGACTCGGGTGTGGTAGACTTGAACTTTGATGTGTAGAGAAAGATTATGGGGGTGACTAAGAGATATGTCATCTTCTTCAGAGAAGGAGAGATAGCGGGGAGATGAGATATGGTTGACCATAGCCTGGAATTGATCTAGATCAATGTCATTAGGGACACATGCTGTATGTAGAGCTTCTTCAAGGATTTATCTATGCAAAGGGGATAACTGAAGAAACTCAAAAATAGATATATGTGCTGGTGTCCATTGCAACTAATGGATAAGATTATAGCTAGACAAAGCTAGAGGAGCTGTTGGTTTGAAAGATGAGGCTGGCTTGGGATCAGGTGTAGTTTTAAGGACCAGTTTAGCTTGCCCCCTAGTAACAGCATTTAGTGCCTCACTTCGGGAAGATGAACTACCACATGTTTGCAAGACCAACTTTGGCATACCCTAACTGACTTTATTATCATCTTGAGATCTCATCATAAGAACACTCTCGACGGGCTCTACCATGTTGATCATAGGTGAATCAAAAGTATATGTGTAGTTGATCTTAGCATCATGATTCTTCTTATTTGGTTGAGAGGACTCCCCCTTGTCATACTTAGGTAGAGGATCTTTGAAAGCTTGGTGATCAAAATTTTTAACTAAGCCATTCGTGAGAATTGTGCCTCTATCAATGAGATCTTGTACAATATCTTTAAGCGTGAAACAATTGTCAGTCTTGTGTCCCTTGTTTCTATGATAGTGGTAGTAATAATCCTCTCTCCACCAATCTAGCTTAACTGGTGGATCATAGGGATGAGTTTTCTCAGGAAGCGCAAGATAATTATTGGCAACCAAAGTCTTAAGAATCACATCATATGGTTCAGCCAATGGGGTATAGACCCATTGTCAGAATTGCTTCTTTGGCTTATCAACATATTGAGGCTTGGTAGCTTCTTGTTGTTTTGCTGCGTAGATAGCATTAGAGAGATTGAAAGCAAGCTCTTTAGCTTTTGGGATATCTACAACCCCATCAGTGACAATGTACTTATCCCTATTCCAAGGTTTGCTCTTATCTTTTCCATTGCCTCTAGTATCTTTATTAATAACAATATCCCCCTTTCTTATGGCCACATCTTCAATCTAATATGCACTTTCAACCATGTCGTTGAAAGAGGAGAATAGTTGTTTCCTTAGATCGTAATACAATTCTAGCACAAGAGTATTGATGAAAATGTCAATCTTTTCTCTTTCATCTAGCTGTTGAGGATATCGAGAATACAATGACCTCCAATGTTGTAAGTGGAAAAAGGCTCACCTTGGTTTTGCTTTAGAGCATTGAGATCTATCACGGTGATAGGCTATTGGATGTTGTATGAATAATGCTGGGTGAAGCGCCTAACCAACTCATCAAAAGTTTTAAGAGGTGGTGTCAACTTTGCAAACCATTCTAGAGCTTGTCCTCTTAAACTTCTAGGGAACAATCACAAAATAAATGTGTCTTCATGAAGGAAGTCCATGCTAAGAGCATAAAAGTGATGCACATGGTCATGGGGGTCACTATTTCCATCATACTTGTCATATTTAGGAACCTCAATATCCCTAGGAAATGGGACCATGTATAGACTCCTATCAAATGGAAAAGCACAAATAGATTCTACAAAGGAGACCTTTGGAGGCTCTCTTTCTATTTCCATTTGGGTAAGGCATTGATTTGTCTGATGTAGTTCTTCCTTAAGGACTTCCAATTTAGTTAGTACTCTTTGTTGGACAATTTGTCTGACATCATAGCCGGGAGGAAGCTTGTATCCTCTAGAAGTCATATATTGGAAATATTGGTCTCCATTGCGCTCTAAAAGCTTAAGCATCTTTTGTTGGGAGTCCTCATCTTGTTCAAATGCAATAATATCCTCACTAGAAATATCATCAACGGCCTCTTCCTCATGGTGAGAGGAAGGTGGTCTAGGAGGTAAAGAAGGTACAACAAAAGTTCATCTCGGAGGAGATCTAGGTGGCGTGTTGTTGTCATAATTGCCATTAGCATCAAAAAGTGGTCTATGCTCATAACCACTAGTCTCAGGTTGCTCGTGAGACATTCCTCTCATAGCCATGCGCATAGCAGCATCCATTATGTTATTACTATGCTCTTTGTCTAAGCGTGTTTGGTTGTCCTTGTGCTCAAAGTGATCTTGCAAATGGAAAAAAATTTCTTGTTCAGTGAGAGTGAGTGAGACATTGTCTATGTTTTTGGAGGACTTAAATGTGGAAAAGAGGAAGCCTCCTTTGTACCATGGGGTAGCCTTAGAATCCTCAGAACTAGAACTAGCATTGCTAATAGGTTCTCGTGAGTGTCAAGTGGGAGAAGGTAACTACGTATAATTGAATGAAGGGTGACTCCCTTGTTCAAATTGAGACCAAGTTGTAACCGGCATGAAAAAGGAAGTTTTTCAACCAATAGAATGAGACAAAGTTTCTTAGATGTTGAGAAAAGAAAAAGCCAATAATGATCACTTGTCAAGATAGAACAATAGATATGGCTGGTCAAAGTGCTCAAGAACTTATAATAGTCAATTGACACAAGCCGAGATGTGAGCAAGAAGCTCAATTAGCAAGTAGCTAGAGAGGTAACCATGTTTAGACAAGTGATCAAAAGTGACTTTTGATAAGCTCAAATTGAAAAAGTTTTAGCTCATTTTTTCAGTCTTAGAACAATCCTAAGCATGTAGGTAACAAACCAGCTTCAGATAAGAATAGAGGAAGACACTCTACAACAGGTTAAAGTTCAAGTTTAACAACTTTGAATTGCAATAGTAGCAGGATAGCAGAATAACTCAGGACTCTTGATTGAGGGTGTGCGATGATGTTTCAGTATCATATGACTCTTGACCAGTGAACGTGAGAAACTTAGTTTTGAAAGCAATTTGGTCAATGTTGTAAGTTGTCAAGTACAATTTCTTGGTTACAAGCACAGTAATATCAGGAAGTAGACAAGTTTGCAAATAGCAGGTGATCAAACATGTCATAAAAACAATTGCGCAAGGGCAAAAGCAACCTTGCCAAGACAAGCAATTGTGATATCAAAATGAAAAATCCTATGAGTAATACCGTGATGTTTTATGTTCAAGAACATTTACACGGGTAGATCACAGTGAGAACACTTCAAGCACTTGCTAGCCTAGAAGGACAAAGGCTCAATACTTAGCAACTTGGCCCACACTCATTGTTCCATTGCCTCACACAAAGTGGTTACCCACAATAGATGTTGGCTTTGTCATGGAGGTGTCAATGACACAACCAAAGGAACACAGATGGTGAGTAATCTTGGGGTGATCTGGGTTAGTCCACTAGGATCAATCCTTGCACCAAGATGCTAAGCGGAAAAATAGGGTGGCTTCTATCTATGGTTCTTAGTAAGGGCTTCCGTTTGTAATACTCCCCTTGCTCCTCGAAGGGACTCCTTACCTTGCGGCAAGTAACGGACCTCGCGGCCACAAGAGTACCTTAAGCATTCTTGCTCAACATTTTCCTCATGGTCACAATCCCACAAGTACTCACATTAAGTGAAGACAAGTACTATGTCTACCAAGGTTTTGTGTCCTTGATAGCCTTGAGTTTATAGTGGGTCGGAATAGCTCGGTATTAGCTTGTCCTCACTTGGGTCATTCCTCTTGATTTCTCAAGAGCAGGCCCGCTAAAGGACTCTATAACTAAACAAAGAATGGATTAATCTTTGAGGTTCAAGATTTCTGGTTCACCTCAAGGGTGAAGAGCATACTCTCCTAGCTCAAAAATCTCTCCCAAACACACCAAGAAAAGTTTAATTACCCTCTTGCTTTCAAAATCTAGAAGTGGGTAAAGATTTCTGGTTCACCACAAGGGTGAAGAGCATACTCTCCTACCACCAAAAGACTCCTACAACAAGATCTTAAGTGCCTAAGAAATGAAACTAGTATATGTCGCACTTAAAAATGAAAGCAATGAAAAAAAACACTTGATTGTTTTTATGTGTTGGGAAGCCCTGCAAAAATAATTAGTAGCCCTTTTGCATTTGGAGCTTTGACATGTGTTCTTTTGGAAAAATATTTCAAGCAATGAAGGAACCTAGAAGCACAACTTGTTAGCTCCACAATGGTTAGCACATCAAAAATTAGATAATCTGCAAGTAAAATAGTTGATCAAATGGAAAAATTTGAAAATGAAACCAACATGGTTGGATCAGGCTCAGAAAGAGCTTTCCAATGATATATCACACTTAAATTTTTGATACTGTATGTGAAAATTTCTCAAAAATGGGTGCCAGTTTTCTAGAGTGGCACAAATTTTGAAAACACTAAAATTTTCAAAAAAAATAGAAAACCCAAAACTTGCAGGATAAAAGAGCTAAGAAACAACTCACTACCAGGTACAGGTGACAGTACAGTCACCAAAAATATCACGCGATACTTTACAGTATACTGGGGTGATAATATATTTTTGGGTGATACTTTGTTGTACCTGCAGGTGACAAAATGTCTCAAATGGAGTGATACTTTAATTGGTAAAGTATCATGCCACCATATGTGAATGATCACGTGATACTGGAAAACTATTGCATGATAATCTGAGACTAAAAAACCCGAGAGCCGAAAATCAAGCTAAAATTTGACAAAAATTTGATGGAAATGCAGAAAATTAAGGACAAAACAATAATGCTCTGCCCCACGGTGGGCACCAAAAATGTACACACTAAATAGTGCACTTCTCTAAATCATTTCTTCCAAGAGAATCCATGGATTGGAAACTTTGAGAAATCGATTTAGAGCTCCCTAGGCATGGAGTGCAAGGGTGTTAAGAATGCTCTCAGCTAGAGCTATTAAGCCAATAACTTTGTTAGTAAACCATGCAATGGGAGATTCAAATGAAGACAACAGAAAGAATGCCAATATCCCCAAGAATCAAATGGAAATGAAAATGCAAATGTAACTATGCTAGAAATGGAAATGCAAGCTATGCTATGAAAGGAAATATGCAAGCTAAGCTATAAAAATGAAAGATAGAAGTATTACAAATCCTTACTATTTAGACTATGTGAGATCTAAGCTAGAGCTTGAAAAGAAACTAATCTAAAAAAGCATAAACATGAAGCTGAGCTAAGAATGCAAGAATGAAAGCTAAATGTAGAAAGATCTCCAAAAGGCTCCAAAGTCTTCAAAAGCTCTAAAGTCTCCAAGAAATCCTACAGCATAAGGTTAGGATAAAAAGTTGGGGATCTAGAATGAAGAAGAGAGCTCTCCTTTTATAAGAAATGAGAAGGAATGGACCATGGAGATTAAGAGGCAAAATATTTAATAAATGGTGGAGCATCAAAGAGGAGCAATCCATGTGCACAAGTATCCTCCAATGAGAAAATAAGAGTTGACTTTTGTGCCCCATATGAAACAAAAAGTGTTTTTTCCCTTTTTATAAAATGCTTTATTTGTGCAACTTAGGATAAGAGGAAAAGTGGGGGGCTTTTTATTTAATAAAAGGGGAGGGAATTCCTTTTAATTAAATAAAGACTTAGGATAAGATGGTTAGCCCATAGAAAATAATCGAATAAATGACAGAACTAGGATTTGATCAAGAATAAGCAATTGATGATTTTAGCTAATAATACTAGAAAGGGGCTAATAGTCTAGATGACCTTTTTGGGTGATTAAAACATCAAGCTATGTCATCATTGGTAATGATCTATATAAATGAAGTGTGGATGGTACACTCCTTAGATATTTAAAGCGAGAAGAGTCAAAACACACATTAGAGGAATTCCACGATGGTATTTGTGGGTCACATTCCAACAGTCTAACATTAGCTCGAAAATTCATTAGGGCAGGCTACTATTGGCTAGATATGGAGAAATAGGTCGTGAAATATGCCAAGAATTGCAAGAAATGTCAAGTCTATGGTAACTTAATTCATGTAACAAGTAGATATTTACTTCCATTTACAACACAATGGCCCTTTCAACAATGGGTATTTTATCTCATAGGAGCCATATATATACATTCATCAAATGGTCACACCCATATCATCACAGTAACTAATTATTTTTTAAAATGGGTTAAAGCAGTTCCATTGATACAAGCAACCAACAAGAAGATTTATATATTTATCTTGAGCTACATAATTTTCCAATATGGTATCCCACACTTCATCATCATTGACAATAGAGGCCAATTAAAAAACAAGGACCTCAATTCCATATGTTCCAACTTTAAGATCACTCAATATTGGTCATCCATCTACTATCCATAGGGAAATAGATAAGCTAAAGTGTCCAATAAGAACTTACTCAAGATATTTCTCCGCATGGTCAACAAAACATGGTGAGATTGGCATCTAATGATAAATCTAGCTCTCTGGGCCTATAGGACAAGTATAAGAAAACCAACCAGGGCTACTCCCTTCACTTTAGTATATGGGACTGAATCAGTACTACTTATAGAGGTTGAAATCCCATCTCTACAAATTAGAATGCATGGTCTAGTACCTGATGATGATTACAAAGTGTCCAGGTTGCAAGAACTTGAATTACTAGATGAGCACATGAAATTTGTGTATGATCATATCAGAGTTAATCAGAAATGACAGTCTAGAGGCTACAATAAGAAATTTAGACATAGAGAATTTCAGGTCAGTGATCTAGTCTTGAGACAAAACACTAAAAATCAATCCCATTGAGAATGCAAAGGGAAGTTTGAACCCAACTAGCTAGGTCCCTTTTTTGTTACTACTACTTTTAGCTTTGGAGCCTACCAACTCTCAATGACAAAAGGAGAACAACTCTGGGAACTGATCAATGTTCTTCATCTAAAGAAATTCTATGCCTAGACATTTAGTATGGGTAATATGTCTTGAAAAAGAAACTAAAAATTAGATAAAGTCTTGAAAAAAATGATCATCCTAGTGAAAACCTAGCAATAGGCACCTTAATGATACAACAAAATAAAAAAATGAAAAATACAAAAAAAAAAAAAGTGCCTTCGTGAAAACTTGGTAAACAGGCACCTTGGTAGCAAAAATAGTATCTCTACCAAGATGGTGAAAACTCGATAAATGGGTGCCACTTGTATGAAAATATTCATCTATAAATGCAATCTTGGTAATCTCCCATCTTTCTATACTATTTTAGTTTGTATATATCTCCTGATGCTTTCGCATCTCGCAATTCCATAGGTCGGTCTGGGCACAATGGAGCAAGAGTCTAAAACTGATCAATTTTTATAACTTGGGGGCATCACTAGTCATATTATATGGTCCTTAGTACCTCATACATGTCATATCCATTCAGTGTCCTTTGGTGTCTCATCTAAGTCAGTTCTTCTATCTCCCTACCAGTCAAGGATTTTTAGAACTGACACCAACATAAACAAGCACACTACTACAACAAATCAACCTCTAAGATATGTTGAAATATTTTTTTATGTTGACTGTTTCATATAAGATTTTTGCATATGATGTCCCTTGAGATAATTAATGATGTGCCTCATAGGATTTAAAGAGGCAAGGACTGGGGCATAATCTTTTATTTTTTTTCTTCTTTTAAGTGATTTCTTTCTCTTACTGTGAAATGAGACATTACCCCAAGGATGTGAAGGATAAAGGGTCATTGTGGGTACATCTATTATTTTATGACATGACCCATCATGAGTCATTGAAAATAGCTCTTACTCATATTCACATTATAACAAGGATGAACTCCCCAATGTTTGGCATGTTTGTAGGCAAGGCGTATTCAGGTCATCACAACGTCTATGCTTTGATACTTATACAAATTGCTACATTAAATGGACATGATATTCATGTCATCTTGGCTCTTGTGCTTTGGTGCTTATATATAATCCAAAAAATCTAAATAAAATTCAATATTCATACATTCATGGCTTCCTAACTAGTGAGTGTTGTATTGACATCTAGTGTTACCAAATATTCAGTGATGAAAAAGACCACCAAATGATCAATGACTAGGTCCTAGGTTGCATTTCATTTGATTTCTGCATTATGTCTAGTTGCATATCATTCATTTTTTTAATTAAACATAGCAATTACTATTCTCAAGATTATGCACTTAAAACATCAAAAGATTGAGGGTAATGTGAAGGTATCTTCAACAGACAAGAAAGTAGTCATCGTCTCAAGTTAAACATCCTTTTTGACAAAGATGGAGTACTTGGATTCTTCATGTACCTACAAAATCATCATGTGGATCACTGATTTTTCATTTACATAATCATTTCATCCATCCATTTCATATACACATTTGCATAAATAAACATAACAATGAAGTGCATTTTCATAATTCATACAACATCAAAGTACATCCATAATGCATAATCATACATACATTGAAAAAGAAAAAATTGCATACATTTGCATCATATGATGAACAATATCATAAATAGAAACTACAAGTGCAATAAAGTCAAATCAATAGATCTCATATATAATTGACATAGTCAAGGGGTACATCTCAAAATATACAGTACAATAGGAGTACAAATGTGCATAAATATCCATCATCAATGATGAGCTACAATGAGCTATACAACATGTATATCACAAAAGGTCAAAATCTACAAAACAAGGAGGAAGTTATCAAGTCATATTTCTGCTTGATCCTCAACATCAGGTGTGTCTCCTCCTCTAGTAGGAGCCTCTCATGGTGGATTTGTTCTGGGTGCCCTTGCTCCCTTTGAGCTCAACATATATTGCGAATAGGAAGGTTCCCTCTCACCTGCTGGGACAACTAAAAAATATGCTAACACATAGTAGGCTTCCCTGCTTGTCTAATGGACAACCTCGGCCCATAGGGTGTGTGTCTATGATATCAACTCCTGTAGCTGGGTGTCTCACTCTACCAGTCTAATCTCTAGTATGAGTCTCTGGGCTCTCAACTCCTTCACCTACTGGTGGAGTCAAAAAATGGTATCCTACGGAGTGTGTCTTAACCTCTCCTCTAATACATCCTCCCCTCCACTCACTATGGCTTCCTCACCTCCCAAACCCTCCCCTCTCTACCTCCTTCTCCGCACCCAAGTCAAAATTAGGAGCATCCTCTACCTCTCCCATGGGAACATCCTAATTTCCACCAATCACCTTATCTCCCCCCATAGTGCTACCAACTACACATAAGGTCCCACCCTCTCCCCTGGTCCATCTCTGTCATGCCACTGAGGGTCTAGGTAAAGGAACCGTGCGCTGCCTAGGGGCAGGTCTCACCTCTTGTATCTAATAGGCTAGCTCTCCTACAACCCTCTATGTAGAAGGAATCAGCTACACTGGTGGAATATGTACCTCATGTGTCCTCTAACCCCTGCCTTAGGGATAACCCATAACATATGTTACCTCCTCCATCATAGGAATGGGCTCAATTAGATTCAAGAATCAAGGAAAGGGGTGTGTTGCAATGTGTGCTCTATATGCATCCATAACCCTAGCATCCACAACCTATGATGTGTAGTCCCAATCCATGCTCTGGAGACCACTGTACTCCTACATGCAGACTGCATAGGATAGTCATGGGCTCCAACCTAACCCCATCTCTCACACCTGCCAAGCATAGGAATAAAAATCTTGTGTAGTATCTTGGATGAGCCCATATTGCTTCCATGAGTGAGTAATAATGAACCTCTCAAGTACATTGGTCAATCAACCAATGAGAGGGTGACTCTGACAGAACTATCCAAAATGTGCCTTAGATGTGGGCCATGCCTTGATCTGAAGGTATGGTCTCCAAATCATAATTTTTATATCATCAAGGATCCACCATGAGTACTTTGTCTAACCCATCCAAGACTCTGTCATGTACCCTACATACCTATAAACTAGTGGTTGTTGGGGCTATCTCTCATCACCACAAATAAACTTGCATATGGGGCTATGCTCCCATGCCCAGATCTATAAAACCAAAACTCTACTGGCAAAAATATTGGTCTCATGATAGATGGCCTCATGCATCTCTAGAAAAATATGGGCTAACAGGCACTGTCCCCATCCAAGTTGTGCGGGATGCGTGATGTAGGAGCATCTTAGGTCCTTGGCAACCCTGTGTCACCAAAAACAAGTTTGAGTTTTCCTATTTTTCTTTGTTCCTTCTTTAACCGAGTTGGCTTGGTAGTTGTTTGGTTTCCTTTGTTAACCGAGATTGGTCGGTTAATTCCCTGGCGCTCGGTTATCTTTTCCTGGTGCTCGGTTATCCTTGCTTACCAAACTCTTTGTTTTAGTTTTCCATTGAGGATGACTTGTGCAATTAATTATGGTAATGGATTTAATGTTGGTATCTATCATTGGGAAGCATGTGGACATAGATCTTGATGTTCCTTCCTTTTATGGTGGATTTGAAGGCTGACTTTTTCGGTAGCCTCTTGTATATATTTTAATCTTTTGGTTGTAGTTTAGGAGATTAGTTTTAGGAGAAGATAGATGTTAGAAGATTGAAGATAATTTCATATCCTTGCATGTTGGAGGACTATTGTACTTGAAATGTAATATCTAGCCCTAATCAGGAAGGCCTTACATCCCGACATGTATGAATCAATTTGAAGAAATAGAAGGAGTTGATCAACATTCTCTCTCTCATTTTTGTGTATTTTCTTCCATGTGTGATCTCTGCAAGGTGGATCTAGATTAGGGTGTTCCTTTGGCCCCTATCCTCATCCTCCCTTGTGTCAGGTGGTATCAGAGCTAAGGTGAGATCTGGATCTAGATTTTCAAATCTAGGTTTGAGAGTTCCTTCTTGTCAAACCCTAGTTGATTTGTTGTGGGGTAGTAGATTATGATCTAGCCTACAATTACAGAGGGTTTCAAGATGGTTCATGGGAGATGAGATGCAGATCTAGGATTGGTAGACATGTTGAGATAACTTTCTACTAGATTAGAAGTTGTTGAGACGGCCTAGCGAAGAGGAAGACATCTTGAAGATGTTAGTGATGATGAAATTGAGGAAGAACAAGGTGATGTAGAACCTACACTGATGATGGATCAAGGTGAGGAAATATTGTTGAAAGCTTTCAAAAATATGAATTCTACACCACATTTCAATCCTTCTGAGTATAGTCAAAAATTGGATTCGAATGAATTGGTGGAATGGATCACCGAGATGGGGTACTTTGAATATGAAAATTTCCCTAAGAAAAAGAAGATGAAAATTACAAGCACAAAGTTGAAGAGTCATGCATCCTTGTGGTGGGAACATCTACAATTGGATAGAAAGAGGAAAGGAAAAGACAAAATTAAGGTATGAAATAAGATGGTAAATAAGTTGAAAGGAAAGTTTTTACCTTATGATTATCAGATTAACCTAGTTAGGTGAAGGCAAATTTTGAGGTAGAAAGATAGCTCAATAAAAGACTATACTGAGGAATTCTATAGATTAGATATTAGATCTAGACATGATGAAGATGACGTGGAAAGAATTTCTAGGTACCTGAATGGATTGAGAGTTTCCATCCAAGAAGAAATCAGTTTGGTTAAGTTGGAAAACATTGAAGAGGCCTATCAGTTTGCCTTGAAAGATGAGGAAAAATTGAACAAAATAAATGAGCAAAGACAAAGAGGTAGAGGTGGTAGATTCCCTAGAGGAAGAGGTAGATCTTATGGTGAAAATAATAGATCTCATCTGGAATAGACAAATTTGGATAAATGTAAGACCGACTGGAAAGGTTAAAGTTCATCTAGAGGAAGAGGCAATAACTACCGAGGTGGTTATAACAGAGGCGGTTTCCAAGGAACTTGTTACAATTGTGGAGAATGACATAAATTGTTTGAGTGTACACATGCAAGTAAGAAGGTCGATAATAGTAGAAATGATTTGGTACAAGAAGAGTCACTGAATGAACCTAAGAAGGAAAAGAACTTGATGGTAAGAAGAGCACTTTGGAGTGAAAGTAATAAGATCCGGTAAGGAAAATTTTGTTAAGACCAGATGTAGAGTTTTCGATGAAGTGTGGTAGGTAATCATTGATAGTGGAAGCTTAGAGAACTTGGCATCTGATGAAATGGTTACAAAGTTATAGTTGAAAAGGTTGGAACACCCAAAGCCCTATCAAATTTCATGGTTCAAGGATGAACATACACTCTTGGTAAGTGAACAATGTTATGTGAATTTGAAAATTGGAATGTACTATGATAAGGTGTTATGTGATATCATGTCTATGGATTGTTGTCATATTTTGTTGGGTAGACCTTGGCAATATGATAGACATGCTATATATGATGGAAGATTGCACAAATATACTATTTGGGTTAATGGGATAAGACTTGTTACCTTTGATTGAAGAACCTGTTAGTAGTGTTTGTACATCTGTGAAAGTTTTCTTGATGGAAGGAAGAAATTTTGTTAAGGATTTGAAGAAGAATGATGTATATTTTGTTGTGATTCCTAACAAATCGAGTAAGAAAATAGAGGATAACATACTTGAAGAGATTGATAATTTACTCACCAAGTATAGAGAGATTATTTCTGATAATGTACCTGATTGTTTTCCACTGAAGAGAAGCATGGATCTAATCCCTAGAGCTAGTTTACTGAATAAGGCACCACATCGGTTAACACCTACCAAGAATCAAGAATTGAACCAATAGATTCAAGAATTATTGCAAAAAGGTTTAATTTGAGAAATTTTGAGTCCCTGTGTAGTACCAGTTGTATTGGCACCTAAGAAGAATGGAGAATGGAGAATGTGTACTGATTCCGGAGAAATCAACAAGATAACAGCGAAATATAGGTTTCCTATATTGAGAATGGATGACATAATGGATAGTTTGACTAGAGCAAAGTATTTTAGCAAAAATGATTTGAAAAGTGGGTGTCATCATATCAAAATTAGAGAAGGTGATGAGTGGAAGACTACTTTTAAGACAAAAGAAGGTTTGTATGAGTGGTTGGTTATGCCTTTTGGTTTAACTAATGCACCGAGTACTTTTATGAGATTGATGAATGAATTTTTGAAGAAATTCTTAGGTAAATTTGTGATTGTATACCTAGATGATATTCTAATATTTAGTAAAACTAGAGAAGAACATTTTTTGCATGTTAAACAAGTATTGCAGAGGTTAAAATAAGAAAAGTTGCTACTAAATCTAAAAAAGTGTTCTTTCATGAAAGAGGAGATTGTGTATGTAGGATTTGTGATTTCAATTGATGGTTTGAAAATGAATCCTGAAAAGGTTGAAGCTATTTTGAATTGGCCTACACCTGAGAATGCTAGTGAGGTAAGATCATTTCATGGTTTGGAAATTTTTTACCAAAATTTCATAAGGAATTTCAGCTCAATTTGTAATTCTATGACTAAAACTATGAGAGGAGATAAAAGAGAATTTAAGTGGACACATGGAGTTGATAAAAGTTTTGAGACTCTGAAGAAGAAGGTTGTTGAATTTCTTGTGTTAACACTGTTTGATTTCAATGAGGTATTTAAAGTGGAATGTGATGCAAGTGGTAGTGCAATAGGAGCTATGTTGATTCAAGAAGGTAAACCTCTTGCTTTCTTTAGTGAAAAGTTGAATGATGCAAAAAGGAAATATTATGTGTATGATCAAGAATTCTATGCTATTGTTCAAGCCCTAAAGAAATGGAGACATTATTTGATACCATGTGAATTTGTGTTGTATACCAATCATAAAACTTTATAGTATTTGGGTAGTTAGAATAAGTTGAATCAGATACATATGAAATGGGTTAAATATTTGTAGAGTTATACATTTGTGATAAAACTTAAGAGTTGAGTCACTAACCGAGTGGCTGGTGCATTAAGTAGAAGAAGATCTTTGATGACCAAGATGAAAATTGAAGTTCTTGGTTTTGATGACATGAGAGATTCATATGAATTAGATCCTAATTTTTCTGAGCCATAGCACCTATTCAAGATCAACCGAGTACTAAATGGGAATACTGTTTCATTCAAGGAGGTATGTTGTTTAAAGGTATTCAGTTGTGTACACCGAGGGGATCAATGAGAATTAATTTTATAAAGGAGAAACATAGTAGTGGTTTGGTGGACACTTTGGTGTTGAAAAGACATTGAATTTTCTTAAGGAGATATACTTTTGGCCCTAGTTGTATAAGGATGTCTAGAAATTTTTGAAAAGTTGTGGAATTTGTCAAGTTGCAAAAGGAGTAAGTCAAAATATTGGATTGTATACACCAATTTTTGTTCCTGAGAAACCTTGGATTGATATCAGTATGGATTTTTTTCTTGGCTTACCAAAGACAGCAAGAGGTAATGATTCTATATTTTTTGTTGTAGATAGATTTTCTAAAATGGCACATTTTATACCCTGCAGAAAGACATCAGATGTAGTAAATATAGCAGATATTTTCTTTAATGAAATTGTCAGATTGCATGGATTACCGAGGAGTATCATCTCTAACCGAGACAATAAGTTTTTTGAATACTTCTGGAAGACTCTTTGGAGAAAGTTTGGCACCAAGTTGAGGTATAGTTCTACATTTCATCCACGAACTAATGGACAAATAGAAGTTGTGAATAGAAGCTTGGGTAATCTTTTGAGATGTTTAGTTGGAAACACACCAAGTAATTGGGATTCTATGTTGGCACAAGTAGAGTTTGCTTACAATAATTCAGTGAATATGAGTACTGGAAAAACACCTTTTGAGATTGTAAATGGCATACAACCGAGAGGTATATCAAATTTGAGGGATATTGTTGATGAAGAAAAGAGAAGTGTTGAAGGAGTAAATTTTGCTGAGTTCATGAAGACATTGCATGAAGATGTGAAACATAAGTTGGAGAAAAGTAATCAGAAATACAAAGACAGAGCTGATAGATCTAGAAGACATAAGACTTTTGTAGTCGGTGATGAAGTAATGGTTCATTTGAAGAAAGCCAGATTTCCTGTTAGAACATATGGCAAGTTCAAAATGAAGAAGATTGGTACTTGCAAAATTTTGAGGAAATTTGATAGTGGAAATGCTTATGAGATTAAGTTACCTGATGACATGGATATATCACCTATATTCAAGATTGATGATTTGTATGAGTACTATGAATTAGATGAAGAAATGACAATACCGAATGATTATCCTAAGAAAAAGATAGAAGAAGTTGAGAATCTTTTGGAACACAGAATTGGCAGAAGTACAAGAGGAAAATAGTATATGGAATATCTGGTAAAGTGGAAGAATAGATCGATTAAAGATAGTTCATGGATTTCACAATCTGAGTTGGATTCATCTCAAGTTGTACCTGCTACATGATTCAGAGAATCATTTCAAATAACCCCAGGTGTCTGATGTAGGAGCATCTCAGGTCCTTGGCAATCCTGTGTCACCAAAAAAAAGTTTGAGTTTTCCTGTGTTGCTTGGTTCCTACTTTAACCAAGTTGGCTCAATAATTGCTTGATTTCCTTTGTTAACTGAGATTGGTCAGTTAATTCCCTGGCGCTTGGTTATCTTTTCCTGGTGCTCGGTTATCCTTGCTTACCAAGTTGTTTATTTTAGTTTTATGTTGAGGCCAAATTTTGCAATTAATTATGGTTGTGGATTTAATGTTGGTATCTATTATTGGGAAGCGTGTGGACCTAGATCTGGTCATTCCTTCTATTAATTGTGGATCTGAAGCCTGACTTGTTTAGTAGCCTCTTGTATATATTTTAATCTTTTGGTTGTAGTTTAGGAGATTAGTTTTAGGAGAAGATAGAAGTTAGAAGATTTAAGATAGTTTCAGATCCTCGTATGTTAGAGGACTATTTTTCTTGAATTGTAATAGCTGGCCCTAACTGGGAAGGCCTTATAGCCTGACATGTATGAATCAATTTGAAGAAATATAAATAGTTGATTTGCATTCTCTCTCTCATTGTTGTGTATTTTCTTCCATGTGTGATCTCTACAAGGTGGATCTGGATTAGGGTGTGTCTTTGGCCCCTGTCCTCATCCTCCCTTGCGTCAATGTGTCATCAACCTCTAAACCATAGGAGCCCAACCCATTAAGAAAACCATTCTACTAATGGTCTGCCATGATAACCCCACCGATCATCTCT
Organism: Chamaecyparis obtusa; assembly: GCA_027943335.1. NCBI lineage: Eukaryota > Viridiplantae > Streptophyta > Pinopsida > Cupressales > Cupressaceae > Chamaecyparis > Chamaecyparis obtusa. The sequence continues at coordinate 150,098 of BSBK01001307.1, read as the reverse complement.
ACTAGGATACACTCCAGTCTATGAGTCTGCCCATATTTTTGTACCAAAGTTTCCCAAGGGATCTACTGGGAACCTGCTCATCAGTAGAAAACATAGTACAAAATGCCTATAACCCTGTGTTCCCTGAGCTCACATAGTTTGGATGGGGACCATGGAAGAGAATCCTCAATATCTGATATACATCCTTGGGGATAATGGTGATCTCCCCGATCGGTAGGTGAAAAGTCTACGTCTCTGAATGGAAACACTTAATCAAAGATGTCAATAGACTATGATTTTCCCTAATCTCGGGCAAACCAATCAAGTTCTCAAAACCACAAGAGGCAAGGTGAACTCTCAAAGGGTCTAGTAATGAGATGCAGAGTCTCTGAGTGGTCAGATGTGTCACCCTCACATGTATGTCCGAATACGATATTTGCAAAAACCAAAGAGTGAAAAAGGCATCAGTCAATTGATCCAAATCAACGTAGAATTGATGAAAATTAGAAAACTAATCATTCTACAAGGTACAATTAATGTCATTGAATCCAATTGAGCAAATAATTTTTTTGAAAAAATGCATTAGGTGCCTTAAAAATGCTCGTTGTTTTTCATACCCAATACAAAAATTTAAAAAACTGGCATCAAGTGTTGTACGATAATCAGATATGTCCCATATGTCAATTCTTCCCATATGACAATATGCTAAGTCCCGTAGGGCAAGCCATGCAACTCAAGAAATGTCATATGAGCTTTGGGTCCCTCTCATACAATAACCATAACAAACATATACGATAATTGAAAGTTATGTGAATTGTAATACAAAAATACACCAAGTGTCGTACGACACTCAGAGAATCAAAAATTAAAAATGACAAAAAAAATGCATAAACATTAAAAAATTCAATTAAAACATGTTAAATTGCATAAAAGGAGGAGTTCAAAGGCTGACTTACCAGATTACCATACTGTCGGGGTCTCTGGTATCGTCAGGATCACTTGAATTAGTGAGAGGAGACAAGAATTGACATTTTCTTGCTCAGAGGGCTCCACAAACTATCAAATTCAACTACACAAATGATTTTAAAAATGACCCTTTCAGCCTTATATAGGTTTTGACCTAATTTTCAAAAGTGCTCCAATTGACGTAAAAATAACACTCTTAGCTAATTTTGACGTCTTGAATCCATTTTTGAGATCAAAATCAAAATCTGAGATTGTTCAATTTGTTAAAATAGTGATTTAAAATTTGGACCCAAGACGACTGACTACTTGCATAATTGACCTTCATGACATCAACAAACCCAAGATCTCAATCTATTTGATCATTTTACATCAAATTTTCTGAATTTCAACTTGGTCAACCATGCTCACCCATTGTCAAATCTAGTCAAACTTGGTCAACAGGACCTCTAAATGAAGCAAAATGCATCCTTGGACGTATATAACCCTTTCTAAACTCTATCACATAGCTTCTTATCAATTCACACTGGCTTTCTTGCTAGATTTTGATTTTCATCCTAAAGGGGGCATGGTATTATATATCATTAACCAAAATCAAATCTGTTAATCAAACATTATATTGAAAAAACTTTTTCAAATCTTCTTCAGCAATTAAGACAACAACCAAGTCTAATTGTTGACTCAATCAAAGTCCTTATCACTTGGGGCATATCAGATTCATCAAATTCTATATCAATTCGGTATTCTCTTTAGCTTGTAAATTGTATCAGCTCTTTTTAACCATCAGTTTAGATGTGTTATTTCCTTGATTCTTCGTAACTAAAGGGTTCGAAGTTGGTATCCTTTTGATTCATTCAAATAAGAAGGTCTGGAGTCAGGATATTTAAATTCCTCGTAATCATAGGTTCATAATTATACATTTTATCACTTCTTCATAATTACAGGTTTAGAGTTGCTATTATCGACATCATCTTTGATGCTTTGGTGAATCAGGACTTAAATCAACATCTTGAGACCTATCAATCAATTTATGTCTCAGAATTGGTTAATCAATCAGGATCAGTCTTTCCATCACATAACTAAGTTTGGGTCTCAATAAACAGATTTATCTTTGAACCACTCTGCTTCACATAGTAATTCAAAGAGGGGAAAAATGTAATACCCAAAAAATGGGCTTCATTACCATTAACCTCATATATCAACAAATCAATTGAATCGACCCTAAAGTCCTAGTCCAAGGCACATCTACACATCAAGCTATCAAATCTCTAATCGATTTTATCACAAATTTGCATCGGGGAATATTCTTAATTTATCTTAATTATCTCTAATTAAATATTATTTGGTGATAAATGATATCATTTTATTTATCCTAAGTACAATTAATCGAATATGTTAAATATTTAATTAATTAAAATTCATTTAACCACTTTAATTAGATTTAATTATTTTATTCTTAATTAATATTTCTTATTTGGAAATTAATAAAAAAACTTTAAAATAATTGACTGAATATTGATTTAATTGATTAATTTAAATTGTCAAATTGATAATATGATTTTGAATAAAGTTTGATCTAATAATTGATTAACCCACAAATCAGTTATTTAATTAATCAAATGGGTTGAGATTATTACACATGGGAATTAGATAAATAAATCAATATTAAGTATTTATCCACACACAAATTAGAAGGTTCAGTTAACTCAAATTCAACTTTCTGACTCATTCTGTTATGTTTCTAACTCAACACTTGATTGTGAGTCATAAAGATGATTTACATGATCATCGGAAGTTAACTGTTTCTATTTCCATGATTACTTGCCAATCAATTTGAGTCAATCAAGGAGTGATTTTTGGTTTTTCCATGAGTTATCAAATCTAGGTTTTTCTATATAAATGATCCTCGGTTCTTCACAAAGCATGTGCAATCTTGAGAAAAAAAAATTTCGACTGTCGAGTTCTTGATTGATTTTGCCTCCATTGAGATCATTGTTATTTCAATTTTTCTTAGTTTTGCATTCTTAGTTTGATTTCATTTCATTTTTATCATAGCTTTTAGATCATTTCATCTAGCTTAATTGTTATTATTGCATTGTAAAACTACAAAAATATAGGTTAGATCTTTCATCCATTTCAATTATCTAGCATTCAAATCCTTCGTCTAGATGTCACATTATCATTGGTCTCAGTCATAATCTGAGAATACTATACTCATGTCTATTAGAAGGTAGTAGATCATCTGGTTTATAATAGATTCATTGATTGCTTTCTTATTTATCATTTATTTGGAATGTTCTATTAAAGTGTTATTTCTTTTTAGCAGGTACAATTTTCACACATAGAGTGGAAAATTTGGAGACCCAACACCTTCCTACTGAGTTCAGGCAAATAGAAGGAGAGGACAAGCAAGTATTCTTTTTTGGTCAATTGTCTGCAAGTTGTAAGACTGTTGGAAGTATTCTTTTATGACTAAGGATACCATGCATAGACTAAGTATAAAAGGGTTGAGAACCACTCCAACAGTCTTATAGCTTGCAGACAGTTCCATTGTCACCCCAAATGGAATAATAGAAGACATTGTAGTTCCATTGGATTCTTGGGAATATCTTATTGACTTCATGATATTATCACCTAAGGTAACTCTTGTTGGTTACCCAGTCATCCTTGAATGAACTTGGTTAGCCACAAATGATGCTAATATAAGTTATCATTCAGGTAACATGACCATTTCAGATGGCCAAACAATTAAGAAGTTAGCTTTATATCCTCCAACCCAACCTCAACCAGATTTAAGTACTCTTATTTGGCATGGTTTTGGAGATGAGGTGGAAGAGCTTAAATTTGTTTCTCAACTAATGATGTTACACAAAAAAAAATATTCTACAAATTCAAGAAGATGATGATGTGATTTAAAGCATTCTTACCAATTACTGTGTTACAGTAAAAGATATCTTTGAAAGTTCTATTTTGCAAGTGTCTACCTATGAGGATTGTGTTCTACATGGTGAACCTGATATTATCCATCAATTACTATCTTGAGAGATATCCACACCTCCTATACTTGAAGTATCAATGCTTGAACTAACAACTAAGGTGGACATTTCACCTGGCCACAACCTGCATGTCAATAATAAACTGTCATCACCACAATTATCCATGTTAACTCAACTCCTTTGTAAACATGAGAAATATTTTGTCTGGGATTATGGAGATATGAAAGGGTTGAGCCCAAAGCTTTGTACACACAAAATATATATCAATGAAGGTAGTTTATCACTCTATCAACCTCAGAGAAGAATTAACCCAACCTTGAGAGAAATTGTAAAGACTGAGTTTTGATTAAGTAAAAATAGGTTTTGTTAGGACCTAAAACCTTTACAAAGTTTTTAACGATAAATCATTGAAATTATAACAAAGTCTATGCCTTAGCACCCCAAAACATAAGCAGAAAACAATAGAATAGTAAAGACTGAGTTGCAAAAACTTTTGAATGCTGGTTTTATTTATCCAATCTCATACAACAAATGGGTTTCCCCTTTGGTAATAGTCCCTAAAAAGGGAATTAAATGGAGAATATGTGTGGACTACTAAGAATTGAACAATGCTACAAAGAAAGATCATTTTCCCTTGCCATTCATTGACCAAGTTCTGAATACCTTAGCTGGTAAAAAGTACTTTTCTTTTCTTTATGGATACAATGGACATAACTAGATCAACATTACTCTAGAAGATCAAGCAAAGACCATATTTACATGTCCTTGGGGAACATTTACCTATTTTGTGCTACCTTTTGGTTTATGTAATGCTCCAATTATTTTTCAAAGGGCCGTTATCAACATTTTTGTTGATATCTCACATGATTGCATGAAAAATTACATGGATGATTTTACCACATTTGGTGTTACTTTTGATGAAGCTATTGTGAACTTAGAAAAATTGTTGATCAGATGTAAAGAGCATAATCTATCCTTGAATAGAAAAAAATGGTTTATGATGATGTAAGGAGTTGTGCTAGGACACTTCATCTCAGAAGGTGGAATACAAGTGGACCCTACAAAAATTGAGGTAATTCTTACATTTCCTACACCTACAAAGAAAAAAGATGTTAGATATTTTTTAGGACATGCTAGTTATTATAGACATTTCATTAAAAACTTCAGTCAAATAGCCAGTTCATTATATACATTGTTTACAAAAGAATCTGAGTTCACATGGACACCAGCATGTGAGGAATCTTTCCTGCAACTCAAGACCCTTCTCACTACAACACTAGTGCTTAGAGGACCTAATTGGTCTTTACCTTTCCATATTCATACTGATGCTTTTGATTATGCAATAGGAGTAGTCTTAGGTCAGAAATCCAATAACCTTGAACATGCCATTTACTATATTAGCAAGAGTTTAAATGGACCATAGCTCAATTATAAAGTCACTAAAAAATAATTGTTGGTTGTTGTCTATTCTTTGAATAAATTTCATCATTATGTTACAGGATACCCAGTCTTTATTCATACTAACTATGCATCCATAAATATCTTATGAACAAACCTATCATCTTAGGAAGGTTAGCAAGATGGATTTTTCTATTATAGGAATTTGATCTATCATTGACAAGCCAGGTAAAGCTAATGTTGTGGCTGATTATTTATCAGGGCTCCATAATGATTGCATTGACACTTATGTGATTAATGATACATTCCCTAATGAGAATTTGTTTCATATTTCTATCAAAATCCTATGGTATGCTGATGTAGCTAATTACCTTACAGTTGACAAGATGCATATACATTTTTCTCCTAAGGAAAGAAAATTGCTCATTGAGAAAAGTTTTCAATTTTCATGGATTGATAACATATTGTTTTATACTGGTCCAGACTAAGTCATGTGCAGATGTGTACATGAGGATGAGACTTATGACATCATTCACGCTTGTCATGATGAGCCATGTGGTAGAAACTTTGTAGCTAAAAGGACAACTGTGAAAATATTGACACCTGGTTATTATTGGCCTACACTTCATAAGGATACATCAAACTATACCAAGAAATGTGATAAATGTCAACAGATGGGTCACCCTACAAAGACAAATGAAATGCCTCTAAATCCACAAGTGGTGGTCACACCATTTGACAAATGGGGCATGGATTTTATTGGTCCTATTGACCCACCATCTAATGGTAAATCATACATTCTATTTTTCACAAACTATGTCAACAAATGGGTTGAAGTCAAAGAAATGAATCATGAACGTGATAAAAAAGTGGTTGAATTCCTATATGAAGAAATATTTACCTGCTATGGTGCACCCAGAGAGCTAGTAATAGATCAAGGAGAATAATTCACATCAACCCTGATCACAACACTTATGAATGAGTACAATATCAGACACAGAAAGTTCAGTCCCTATCATCCTCAAGAAAATGGTCAAGCAAAAGTTACAAATAGAGAAATTGAAGCTATTCTTACCAAAATAGTTCAACTACATTGCCGATATTGGAGTAGTTGCCTTCCAGAAGCAGTCTGGGCTTACAAAATAACATGGAAGACAACAACATGATTCACTCCTTTTGAAATTATCTATGGAAAAACCATAATGTTTCCCTTTGAATTTGAACATAAAACATTTCTTACTACCCTAAGGCTCAACATTGATCTTTCTGCAGCACAACGAGACCACCTTCTCCACCTTAACTCTTTAGATGAGATGAGAAATTTTTCCTTGGAGAGAAATAAAGATAGTCTAGAAATAGAGGAAGAAGTGGCATGACTCATACATCAAGAAAAAATTCTTCTCAGTAGGTGATTGGGCATTACTATTTGATTCATGATTTTAAGAAATACCTAGCAAGTTACAAAGACAGTGGTTAGGACCCTATAAAATTGATCATGTATTCGACAATGGAGCAGTCCAATTATCCACCATTGATCTTGTTTGTTTCAAGCTATTAGTAAATGGTCATAGAATTCATCTATACCATCAGTCACAGACCAAGGATCAATTCATGCAACAATTCTGTGATACTACTTTAGAATCACAAAAGGGAGTATTTCCTATAACAGAAGGTGCCAACCTTCTTCCTACAGCTTCACCCTAAATTCCTTCGGGTATGCTCATAATAAAAACTTCATTTTCAATGAAGTTTCTTTGTCCATTCATTTTCTAAATTCTTCTTTCCATCCCACTCCACTTCTTTACCTTCCATCCACCCATTATCCACATCATCACATTACTATTTTATTTATTTTCAATAATTTCCATATCAGCCGATCCAGTCATCCTCAGCATAGTTCCTTTGATGAATTTTTTCATTCTCGTCACCTTATCACACATGTCACAACATAATAAAAGGTACAATAATTCAATATTTTCCACTTTTAGCTCGTAGATTTAGATTATTATATTTAATACTACACTTATTTATAATATGGCATTAACCAGTTTCCTACCTCATGCTTAGTATGATAAGTGTGGACACTTATCTTCATTAGGTAGGGGGCAAGGAAGTGTATTAATTTTCCAAGTCACTATTTTCGTACTCATCATTCCTTACAAGATTTTGTGTCTTTTCAAATCTGTACTTATATTCTATTTTGTTAAGTCCTTTATGTTTCACACAAGTGTCATACCCCAATTTCCAAATTATCTCTGATTCTGACTTAATGTAACCCTAAAATGACATAATCAAGTTATGTGAAAATAAATTGCATTTAAAAATAAAGTTTCCTTACCGTAAGCACCATTATTATCATTTTTAAAAATGTAACATAGAGATTGCAAGAGAATTCAAAGTTAAAAGTGTAGTAAGGAGCTGAATTTATGGGTATTACAAAGGAGATTAGGGAATTTCAGAAGGAGCGAAGAAAATTTTAATTGAAAAATTGCAAAAATAATTTGGAGAAAGCATTTGGAACAATGGGTAGATAGTTAATGCACCATGATCCAGTAGTACACACCATTTTTCTTACAGGTGTAGAAGCAGTCGGGAGATTTCATGCTTGTGGGTGGCTTGGATATTTCCTAAAATTGATAGAATTTAATTAGGAGGTAGTTGCCCAATTCATGAATACCTTTGAGGAAGGAGAAGAAAAAGTGTGGGGCTTGACATTTTTGGCAACAGAGGAACGCATATAAGAAGTAACTAGGTTGCCTACAATTGGTGAGCATTATCCTAATGAACATGATGCTAGGTCAGCTTGGGCTCAATTCACCCTACCTGCAGACCCTCCATTGGAGGTGAACAAGCAAAGTTGCAAGCATGTTTCCCTTCCTTCCCCATTTGATGAGTTAGCAATGCTTATTATAAAGTACCTCACTTGTGAAGGATGGTTTTCTCATTTGCATGCACATCATTTTAAATTGCTTAGTTATGTCAGGCATAATTCCCCATTCAATGTTCCAAATTTTCTCTATAATATGTTGAGTATTGGTGCTGAAGAAGCCCAAAAAGGAAAAAAAAATGTTACCCACCATGCTCTAATTAAATTTCTTGTTGAGAGGTCTCTGAGGGATGTATCTCCTTTAACCTGGGATGAATTTTTTCAAAACAAAAATTTGCACCCCCAGAATGACCCTGTTGAACAACCTGTAATGTCCCCTTACATAATTTTCACAGTTTGGGACTATTTTCTTTAAATTTAATTGTCAGAGACTTCTTTTTATTAACTTATACTCAAATCTTAATTTCCCATGAATGGGTATGTGGTATATTGACAATATTCTTAAGGAAAGATATATCAATGCATGTGTAGGCTTATATTGATACTATATAAACATGATAGTGCAAATGATTAACTTTGACCAATAATATTTATTATATAGGAAAATATATATTTGCAATTGTTACACTTCCATAGTGCTAACGTTGAATGTTTACAATGTGAAATGATGGAGATTTCCCTTGATCGTAAATGATCAACTTAATTATCCCAATTATTTGAAGTGACAAGACCGTTCTAAGTATGGAATTGTTTTATCAATCTAGTAATATCAAGCAATATAAGGAATGAATATTATCGATATAATATATCATTCAAGTGTAGACAATTCTTTTAGTTTTAGATATCTTATTGGTTATATGATACTTATTATTTCTTATTGTTTGTATGATACTTCTTGGTTGTCTTCTCTACCCATATAAATGTTTCAATAAATGTTGTTTCTAAAAACATAAAGCAAGGATAGTTTTAATTAAATAAGGCATTTAATAATTTTCATTTATATCACATTAGTTGATGCTTGTATGCAGGGAAGGGGATGAGTTTTTATGGATCCCTTTTTTTGTACTTTCATTATTATAGTAGAGATTTTCCTTAAAACATATGAATAAGATACCCCAAGGTGTCCTAAGGTAAAGAAATGATTGTATTAATACTATATAGACAATGCTAACAATTTTACTAGGTCAGGACAAGTGTTTGAATAGGTTAAAATTTAGAAGAAACTCTAGTTAAAGACTATTTTACATCGGCTTATCTCTAGGATAGATGATTATGATAAAGCATCATGATTCAAGATATGATTATTTAGTGACTTATGTAAAAAGCATCAAAAGTTTTATGTTAGCTTTAATTTAAGCATTGTAAATAGGGATATCACCCAATCTTTCTATCTTGATATTCATAAAAAGAGGGGAATGCCCCTTTCTTTCTGGTCATGTAAATAGGGAAATGCGCCTATCTCAATAGCTTTGTAAATAGGGTAATGCCCTATCTTTAATATGCTGGACAATTGTCCCGGGCAAGACTGAAGGTTTTCTTCTCTATTTTTTCTTACCAGTGCCCACACTAAATGGAGACTCATGTATCATATTTTAAAATAATTAATAAAATTAATCATGGCTTTGTCTCTATTTCTTCATTCCTCTTGATAAGAATTGACTAGTTGACTTGTATACATACCACATGTTACTAACCTCCCAGGAAAACAAGGAGCAGTTGGAGAGTGGATCGACCGAATTAAAGAAGAGGCATTGAAGTTCCAGCTATGATGGAGAAAGCCATCATAGCACCAAGGATCATGCCACTACTGGAAAGGATCCATCATTCCAGAAAATATAGGAAACAACTCTGCTATATTTCCTTAGTGCTCATTATTCAATTAAAATCAGTTATCTGAACTTTATTGTACTCTATCATAGTTGTTAATTTCCTTATTCTATGAAAAGACTTAGTTAGAACTTACTTTCATGCTTTCAATAAGCATCAACCCTCTATATAAAGGGATTTGATTGGTTTAGTTGTGTAATGAGAAAAATACACATTTGTTGTGTTTAGCATAGGAGAACTACTCTTTCTATTTTCATGTATTCTCCCATTACTATGTAATTAATTCATGAGAATATAATGAAAGAGTGATTTTGAAGTATCTTCTATGTTAGTAGTTAGCAAAAGCCAACCAAGGGGGCCCACTTGGGAGGTGGAGTAGATTAGGATAGAGTAGAATTACTTTCTACATTTTCTTGTGCTTTCAAGTAGAATTTACTATTTTACTCCTATAGCATTATTACTGTGAATATTCCTACAACACTTGCAAAGATAGACATAGTGAACACTTTGAGTTTCTAAATAGGCTTAGGTTAAGTTCACAAGCTTTTAGTAGTAATTTCATTAATTAGTTAAGTGTGCTTACTTTCCTACAACAATAGCATAGGTTTCTTTCATGCATTTTATCTTCTTGCAGCATAGGTAGTATGACTCTTTGAGGGACCTAGTGCACAAACTGTGTTGTCCCATTTCAAGTCTACATCCTTGGGTTGACAATATAAATGCATTTCATGATGGTAAAATTAATCCTTAGTATGAATACATTATTCCTAAGAGAGACAATGGCATGATTATCATTACCTATTGTGAGACTTCATTTTTTGGCATTGTTGCTAGGGATGGTGTCAAACTGAGAACCTTAATGAGTCATTCATTTTTAAGATAATTTTCTATTAGTATTCAATAGTTAGTAGTTTTGGAATTTCTTCACAAGTTCATTAACTCACTTGTATGCATCAAAGAAGGTGAGATGTTCATGGAAAATTTCTCCCAAAAGAACCTGTTAAACTGAAAGAAGAATTTGAAGAACTTGAGTTACCATTTCTTAACGCAAGTCCTAAGTTTGTTGCATCATCTTCAACAGAAGGAGATCCTCTTGATCCATTTGACCTTCACCCTTTCGTAGAGATATTAGCCAGTTTCCTTGATAGTTATAATCTAGGACCACCTATTGGCCAAAACCTTTTGGTTAATAATACTTGTCAACCATAGTTTCATTATCCAGCACCTCCAATAATGGTAGCTCCTACCTTTCCATTTCCTATTCCAAGCCTTATCAATAATCCTAATCTCAAAACATACATGCTTAGGCCCTTCCAAAGTTCTATGGCCTTATTATTGAGGACCCTGACACCTTTTTGTTTGAATTTGACATTTTGTGTCAAAGTTTTGACTATAACACTGATAGTCATAAGCTTAAGCTGTTCCCAACAACATTGAAGGTGTCATCTCTCAGATGGTTCATGGGCTTAGGAGCTAATGCAGTAATTGATTGGGATGGGATGAGAGATTTATTTCTACATAAATATAAGGAATACTACAAAGGAGATGATTTAAAAGGAGATGACATATTTTGAATGTCACAGAAAGAAGATGAGACCCTGGAGGACTACATATCACATTTCTTATACAATCTACAGAAGAATCCTCAACATGCACTGCAAGAGGATTCACAAAAGTTAATATTTTTAAGAGGAGTGAATGATAACTACCTTGAAGCATTGGACCTTATGGCTAGAGGAGATGTATATTAACCTTCTTGGGATGATCTCAAGAAGATTTGTTTGAATTATTCCAGAGTAGTAGTAAAGAAGGGTAGAGGGTTCCTTCCAACACTTGCAAAAGGAAGTGGATCTGGCATTTCAAAGATAGAAATCTCAAACCTGCTATCAGACTGTTACCCTAATTTTTATATGCATGCAAATTTGGCTAAAATACATCCCCATGTCTCTATTTTTATCTTGCCAAGCATCCCTAATTTTTTTTATGATCTTATGCCCTATTCTCTAGCCTCTATAAATTTTCTAATTCCTTGGTCTGTAGTTAAAAAATTCAAAAAGTAGTCGTTGCCAAGAAGTAACCCTACAAACCCTAGGCCCCTCATTCTATTTTCATGTTATTTTTTTGGCAATTTAAAAGTCCCAATTCCCATGTGCGTAATTCTCCCTTCAGTCACTAGTTCTCTTATTCTTCTGGCAGTTACCTTTTCCTTTGGGTGAACTGGTGACTGCAGTGTTTTTCTTAGTGGCGAGATAAAATGGTGAAGCTTCTAAACATTCAGTGACTTCATGGATTTCCTTCAGTCGGGCATTCGCTAACTGAAACCCTAGGTTGGACTTTTGGTTTAGCAATTTTGTGAATGCCTTGTTCATGTATTCTTCAGGTTTAACCGAGGTTAAGAATTATATTCAATGACTGAGCGAATTTCCTTTGGGCGTGCATTCGCTAAGACTTCCGGGGTTAAGTGATTTCAGTGGGGTCCCAGTTGATGAGATCAACGGTTGTTGTAAGATGTCATAGGGTCTGTTAGAGCCTCATGATCTTATGACAATCGTCGATCTTCCCTTTTCTCAATGCTTCAAGCTATTGTGGGTCCACTGCCACGGTGTCCTACTTGGAGGCTTTTTATTGGTTGAGGGATGATGACTTGTATCTTTTTCAGCGGGCCCAGGGATGTTAGAAGCTTGGAAATCTATGGCTGGCATGTGTTCTCATGAAATGTGTCAGAGGTATGCAATTATAAGATAGCCATTGATTCTCCTTGGTGATGTAACTCTTCATGTCTGGCGGGTCCACTGCTACATGTACATGAATGGTGGCTTCTCATTGGTCCACATGGTGATGATTTGGTAGTGTGTCAGTGGGACCAAGTTTCCAGCATTTCAAAAGGCTCTGACACCTATAGGAAATCTATGGTTGGCATATGTTCATGAGGCTTTGTGTTAGAGCATGCGATCATGTGGCCGACCATCGATTTTCCTTTATTTCTCGATGCTTATGCTAGGTAGGTCCATTTTTCAGAAGGGGTTCTAGTTTAAAGAGATCAGTGGCTGGCGCATGATCTGAAGGAATATTCGGGGGCCATGAGATCATGTGCCTACCATTGGATCAAAATCTTGTCTTTAGGGGGACCAATGTCAAGGGTTATCGAGGTGTATGCCTACAAAGAAATCAAGGGTGAATAAAAGAATGACATGTGGTGGTTCTGGGCCCAGGGATAGTAAAGCTTTCTATGAATTAGTGACTAAAGGTTATCTTCTTATTTTCCAAAGTTATCCGGGGTCAACTAAAAGTTTAAATGATTTTGTGACTAAAGGAAAATTGGAACCCGAGGTAAATGCCGAGTTGGTTTTTGCAGTCAAATGTTGAGCCCAGGTAAAAAGAAGGATCTAACGGCTACGTTTTAAAGTTGGATTAAATTTTGAGTATCAGTTATCAATAGAAAATTTTAGCACCACCTATGACCATTTTATCATTTTTTAAATTCAAATATCTCCAAATATCAGATTTTAACAGTTATGGCGAGCCTGAGTTGCAGGTAGGTAGATGGATCATGGCGGCTGGATTTTTGCAGGTATAAACATGAAATGGACATGCAAACATAGATATCTAATCAGCTGGGATATTCTCATGTGCATTTATGGCCGAATTTTCCAGAATTAGGATTGGATTATTATATGAAAATTTATGTAACCCTAATTAGATTTTTGCTCCTATCGGCGTGCAAGAGGAGATGTATATATTGTTTTTTGAGAGCTTTAGAGCTAAGAGTTCACATTTTGTAAAGAGAAAAAATATCTTTTCTTAGAAGGCTATTTGAGACATTTTTTTTTGTCCTTTGGTTTTCTACATTCTGTAACCTCCCATTGATAATTCAGATATTGAAGGTATTTTGTGACATTCTTCATGTCCCTATGCCTTCTTGTGTGGGTTATTTCTTAATGAATTCAGTATTTACATGCTTCTCAGTGATATCTTAGGATTCTTGATCCCTCTTTCTTTCTACAATTTTATGTATCATTGTGGATGATTTGATGTGAGTGCTTTTGTGGGTATACTTCAACCCCTTAAATATCTTGTCTCATTCCTATACCTAGTTGCAGAGGTGAATGTTTGTTTGCAGGTCATAGATTGTTGTCTAATTCCAAGGGGTGTTATTGTTTGTGAAAGAATCTCTCTTTCCTTGAATAACTCTTTTTATCTACAGACCCTTCTATGAAGTACTTATGAAAACCTATTCAGTGAGTTTTGATCACCTAGGCCTAAGTCTATTCATTGATTTCATCTTTTATACTGCAATTCATACCATCATTTTGGTGCATCACCTAGTAGGTAGTTTGCTTTCAGTCATTTCCTTTTCTAAGAATTCTTTCTATCCCTTTCCCTCAAAAGATTTACTTTCATGTCTAGAAGCAAATTAAGATGATTATCCAAGAGGAACCAGCCTAGAACCTAGAGGTCTCATCTTAGTTAACATAGGTCCCACAACCTGGAGATGATTCCCATGTTATACTAGGTTATCAAGACTATGAGAGCTTTAAACAAGGGTGAAAACTTAGTGTATAACATAGACTTCAAGAAAGAAATCATTAATGATGTCACTACACACCTCGACATGATGACTTCCAAGAAGAAGCATGTGAACACGGAGGCACAACTTGCTGAATACTATCCCATTACTGCAAGCAAAAGAAGGATTGTCACTGCAAGCTGGTCGCAAACCTGGAGAATCAACATCTTCCAACTAATTACTTAAAGATAGAAGGAGAGGATGAGAAAGTGTTCTTTGTTTCTCAACATCGACCATGGGCCATGAGACAAGGTATGCCTCAAGACCCACTGAAAATTTCAAATCCATATAAGAGTTAGTGGAAAAACTAGAATGTCCAAAACCCTCCTCAGTATACTCAATCTACTTGGAATAATGTCTGGCCAAATAATCAATAGAACCAATGGTTTAATCCACAAAAACCCCGATGGCCACAACCTCCAAACTAATGGAAATCACCACAAGGAAATTGGAAACCCACTAACTAGTGGAGAGGACCTCAAGAATGGCCTAATTTGAATCCTAGGTATCCACCTTTGCCACCTCTAGTGAATCCACCTGTAATTATGCCACCTCCTACAAATACAAGTCCTCAAAAGAGGACACAGTTACTTGCTCAGTCACAACTGAATCCAAATAGTCAACAATAGTAGCAAAAAATGTATGCTACTAATGCTCAGCAGTACCCTGCTTATGCACTCAACATAGCTGATATACACCTAAGATTAGGTACTACCTTGCCTACACTTGAAACCCCTCTTATCACGGAAGTTCTAGACCTTCCTACAGCATCAATACCACTTCCATAGAATGCTTTGCCAAATACAGTTCCCCTAGCTAATGTCTCCAATCAAGCTAATGTTCAGACATCAATAAAACCTCCTTTTCCTCAGAGGCTTAGCCTGGACAAACCTATACCCAAAGAAGACAAACCATTTGATATCCTTGACCAACTAAAAAGTGTGCATGTCTAGATTCCTCTGTTTCAAGCTATTAAAGATGTTCCTATCTATAGAAAATAATTCAAGGAATCTTGTATCAAAAAGCCTAGATGAAAGAAAACGGATCCCAAAATAGTTCATGTTATAGGACAACTAGCTGATATTATGTTGGGAAAGCTTGTAATTCCAAAATATTTTGATCGTGGGAGCCTAGTTGTTAATATCATCATTAATGGTTAGTCTGTCAAAAATGCTTTAATAGACTTAGGTGCTTCCATTAATGTAATGACTAAGGATACTATGAATAAACTGAGTATAAAAGGATTGCAAACTACTCCAACAATCTTGCAACTTGAAGATAGTTCTACTGCCACCCCTAATGGGATGATAGAAGACATAATAGTTTCCCTAGACTCCTAGGAATATCCTATTGATTTCATGATTTTATCACCCAAGGTCAATCTTGCTAGTTACCTTGTTATTCTAGGACAACCATGGTTAACAACAGCTAATGCAAACATTAGTCATAGATCAAGGAACATGACAATTTCAGATGGGAAAGAAACTAAGAAACTAGCATTATATCCTCCAGCTCAACCCCAACTAGATTTAAACACCCCTATATGGCCAAATTTAGGAGATGGGGAATAAGAGTTGAACTATGTGGCTCAGCTCATAATGTTACATAGGAAGTCTTTTCTAAAGTTGCAAGAGGAAGATGCAATGATTAGGAGTATCCTTAATAATGGTTGTGTTGTGATCAAAGACATATCTAAGAGCTTTGTGTTGGAGTTAAGTACCTATGAGGACCATGTTGATGACTATGTTTTTCCATCAAAACCCAATATTATCCATCAGTTACTACCCTATGAAGTATTTACAAGTCCTATCTCTGAAGTATCCATGCTTAACCTTACTACTACTATTGAGCTTTCCAAGGGTCATAACCTTCATGTTAATAACAAGTTGCCCTCACAGTAGTTGGAGCAATTAGCCAAACTCCTACAAACAAATGAAAAATTCTTTACATGGGACTATGGGGATATTAAGGGGCTGAGTCCCACACTTTGTACTCATGAGATTTATATTAATGAAGGAAGTATACCACTCTGCTAGCCTCAGAGGAGGATTAATCCAACATTAAGAGACATAGTCAAAACAGAGTTACCAAAGATGCTAGATGTTGGCTTTATATATCCGATCTCTGACAGTTAATGGGAATCACCTTTGGTCATAGTGCCCAAAAAGGGGGGTAAATGGAGAATCTGTGTAGATTATAGGGAATTAAATAGAGCCACAAAGAAAGATCATTTCCCCTTACCTTTCATTGATCAAGTACTTGACACTTTAGCTGGTCAAAAGTATTTTTCATTTCTTGATGGATATAGTGGATACAATCAGATTAGTATTTCTCCAGAGGACCAGGAAAAGATGACATTCATATGTCCTTGGGGAACTTATGCATATTTTGTCCTACCATTTGGGTTTTGTAATGCTCTAGCAACATTCCAAAGGGATGTAATTAGTATTTTTGCTAACATTTCACATGATTGCAGGGAGATATACATGGATGATTTTACTACATTTGGGGTCACTTTTGAAGAAGCTTTACATAATCTGGAAAAGGTACTAATTAGATGCAAGGAACACAATCTCTCTCTCAATAGTGAGAAATGTTTTATGTTTATGTAGGAAGGCATTGTGCTTGGACATTTCATTTTAGTAGCAGGAATCCAAGTAGACCCAGCCAAAATTGAGGTAACTCTCACATTACCCACACCTACTAAGCAAAAATATGTAAGATCTTTCTTAGGAAACGCTAGCTATTATAGGTGTTTTATTCATAATTTCAGTCAAATAGCTAGTCCTCTATACACCTTGCTTACCAAAGAGGTCAAGTTTATATGGACATCAACTTGTGATGACTCCTTCTTGCAGCTCAAGTCACTTCTAACAACTGCATCATTCCTTAAAGGATGTGATTGGTCTCTCCCATTTCACATACATATAGATGCTTCAATCTATGCAATGGGTGTTGTGTTAGGATAGAAGCCTAGTAACCTTGAAACTACCATTTATTATATCAGTAAGAGCCTACATGGACCAGAATTAAATTACATAGTAACTGAAAAAGAATTACTGGATGTATTTTATGCCTTAAACAAATTTTTCCATTATGTAATAGGTTACCCCATCTTTGTTCACACTGACCATCCAACAATCAAGTATCTAATGAACAAACCTGCCATCATAGGTAGGTTAACAAGATGGCTTCTTCTTTTGCAAGATTTGATATAACCATTATTGACAAGCCAGTGAAGGCAAATGTAGTGGCTGACTATTTATCCAGAATTTACAATGCTAACTTAGACGCTACTATGGTTGATGATACATTCCCTGATGAACACATGTTTCATATTGCTGTCAAAAATCCATGGTATGCGTACATAGCTAATTACCTTGTAGCTAGTAAAATGCACCCACATTTCTCTCTAAAGGATAGATGAATGCTTGTTGAGAAAAGTTTCAAATTCTCCTCAATTGTCAACACCTTATTTTACACTGGACCAAACCAAATCATGAGAAGGTGTGTGCGAGAGGATGAGACATATGATATACTCCACCCTTGTCATGATGAGCCATCTGGAGTCCACTTTACAGCCAAGAGGACAACTTTGAAGATCCTAAAAATAGGTTACTTCTGGCCAACACTTCACAAGGATGCATCCAACTATACAAGAAAATGTGACAAATGCCAGAGAATGGGTTGTCCCACAAAATCAAATGAAATGCCCTTAAATCCACAAGTGGTGGTAACACCATTTGACAAATGGGGAATGGATTTCATTGGTCCAATATATCCTCCTTCAAATGGGAAATCCTACATACTGGTATGCATGGATTATCTGACCAAATGGGTGGAAGTAAAAGCCATGCAGCACGCACAAGATCAAAAGTTAGCAAAGTTTTTGTATGAGGACATCTTCACCCATTATGGAGTGCCAAGAGAGCTTGTAACTTACCTGGCATCATACTTTACATCCAATATGATAACCAAACTCATGAAGGAATACATTATTAGGCACCGAAAGTCTATCCCTTACCATCCTCAAGAAAATGGTCAAGAAGAGGTCACAAACAGAGAAATTGAAGGCATCTTAACAAAAATGGTTTACCTGCATTGACAAGATTGGAGCAGCTGACTCATAGAAGCAGTCTGGGCCTACCACACAACTTGGAAGACAACCATAGGATTCACTCCATTTGAATTAGTATATAGGAAGGAAACAATGTTACCAATTTAGTTTGACCACAAGGCATTGCTTACAACACTGGAATTAAACATCAATATTCCTGCAGCGCAGACAGAATGTCTTCTACACCTCAATTCCTTAGATGAAATGCATAAATTTGTATTGGAGCTAATAGAGCTAGTACATAAACAATGGAAGAGGTGGCATGATTCCCATATTAAGAGAAAAAAGTTTCATGTGGGTGATTGGGCATTATTATATGATTCCAGATACAAAGAAATTCTAGGAAAGTTATAGACCAAATCGCTGGGACCTTTTGCAATTGAATATGTCTTCAAAAATGAAGTAGTCCAGTTGACAAAAATAGATCCAATATAATACAAACTACTCATCAACAAACATCGGTTGCACCTGTATCACCAGCCCTAAACCAAGGAGGAATTTCTATAACAATTTCGCAACAACACTTCAGTAGTGCAACATGTAACACTTCCTGCAGGAGAAGGTGAAAACCTTCTTCCTACAGCTTCAAAATAACATGCCTTCAAAGTATGACCATAATAAAACTTCATGCCACATGAATTCCACTTCTCCATTCACTTTTCTTTATTCTTCTTTCCAACCCATTCCATTTCTCTCTCTTCCATCCACTCACCATCCACGTCATCCACTTTTTCTATTTTTGATGTTTTCAATAAGAGCCACGTCCACTGACACATGCAGCCACCAACATCATTTCACTCTCACCACCTTTTCTTTCATGTGTATGGTAATCAACTACCAGGTACAACTTTTTAAATCTCTACCCACTTTTAGAACATAGATTTTGGTAATTATATTTAGTACTACAAATGATATATAATTAAGGCATTATGCCAGTTCCCCATCCCATGTCGAATGTGCCAAGTGTGGACACTTGTAAATGTTTAATAGGGGGCATGGGAAGTGTATTAAGTTCTAATGTCATTACTAAGCTATCCTTATCACTTCCTTGTCATTTCAAAGTTGTACTTAGGCCTTGTTTCATTAATTTCCTTTATTCTCACATATTTATCGTACTACAAATCCTAAATAATTCCTAATTTTCTAAAGGTGATGTGACCTGAAAAAGATTATAATTAAACTATGTGGAAACTCGTAGTTAAAGTTATAATGTCCTCTCTTAAAATGCCATTATTATTGTTTCATGCTAAAAATAACAGAGGAATTGCAAGAGAAAGGTCTGTGTTTTCAAGAAGGGCATTTGAAATTCAAGAAGGAAATAAGGTATTTGCAGAACAAGAGGGATTGAAAGATTAATGGAGGAATTGGTGAGCAAAAATTTTGAGGTAGAATATTGAAAACAAATGGGTGGACAACTGCAGAGATGTGAGCCAGTGCATCATGACCTTTTACTTGTAGACATTGAAGTAGTTAGGAGGTTTAATGCATGTGGTTGGTTGGGTTATTTCCTTTAATTATCAAATTTTAATGAAGATTTGGCAACTGATTTTATGAATACTTTTGAGGAAGGGCAGGCGACCATATGGGGTTTAATGATTTTTGTGATAGAATAAAGAATAGCAAAGGTCATTGGCTTACCAACAATTGGGGAACATTAACCCAATGAACATGATGCTAGGTCATCACAGGCCCAGTTTTCCCTTCCAAGTGATCCTCCTCTAGAGATTAGAAAGTAAGGGTATTAAAGAATATCTCTTCCTCCACCATAAAATGAGCTACAAATTCATATTATCAAGTACCTAACATGTGAGGGAAGATTTTCAAATTTACATGCTCATCATTTTAAGCTACTTAGCTGCATAAGGCATAGTCTCCCAATAAATGTCCCTAATTTCTTGTATAATATGCTAAGTATTAGCACTGAGGAGACTCAAAAAGGGAACACAAATTCTATCACCCACCATGCCCTAATTAAACAGCTAGTCAAAAAATCCCTTAGGGATGTCTCTCCCTTAGCGTGGTCAGAATTTGTCTAGCATAAAACACTGCAACCTCAGGTTGATCCTACTGAGCAATCCCTTGAAAATGATGCAGAACCTTCTGAGCCCACTGTAGAAATAGCTACACAAGAAAAAGAATAGGAATTACTTCAAGAAAATATACCTTTTCCCATTCTAGAAAGTAATGTTCCTAATTCTTCCACAAGGGAAGGAAAATGGAAAATTGGAGAAGAAACTGCTAACCTTGAAAGTGAAGTTCAAAACCCTACGGTTCCAAAAAGTAAAAGAAAAAAGGTCAAATCCTACAACATATGTTCCTGTAGTAGAAAGGCCAAAAAGAACCCTCAAAAATAAGATTGCAGAGGTTGTGAAAACAACTATGCGTAGAAGTCCTCAGATGTGAGGACAAGTGTCTCTAATTCCCCCAGAAAACCCAAGTGTCCCATTAGCAAAACCTACCATAGAGCCTTCTGTTGAGTATATTTCTGACAATTCCCCTAAGCAAACATAAGTGCCTTCATCTCCCCAAAATCTGAAAGAACCTTGTGGTAACATATCACATGAGGATCTGGGTGCACCTAAGGAAAGCCCTAATGTAGCACAAGAAATCATTGCTGAAGATGTCCAAATGACTCCTCCACAAGACCCTATTTATTCCCATATGTCTATTGTGCCTTACAAAGAAACATGGTTTACTAAATATTTTCAACAAGCTTCTAAGGAAAAGAGAAAAAAAAGCACCCAGTTGCAAGAATTTGGCCTTCCAACAATACAATCTATTCTCTTCAGTTTACATAACTAGTTTGTCTTCTAGAAAACTTGGAGGAAAAAAGAAAGAAACAGAATGCAAAAGAGATAGATGAGCAGCAAGAGGAGATAGAAGTTCTTAAGGAATAGGTAAAGAAGCAGAAGCAACAAATGAATCATGCTCTCAAACTATCTGATCAGGTTATAGCTTGTAGACCACCTCCCAGAGTTTATGTCATATGTTTGAAAGAGTGGTTCCTCTTATTTTAGCTAATGATGACTATGAAGGATATAGGCTATGAGTTTAAATCAGCTCAAGAATTCTATGGATTATACCAGACCCTTCCTTCATGGCAACATAACTTACTCTGTGAGCTCTATCTACATAATTTTGTCATTCCTCATGAAACTGAATGGAACCCTTTTCTTTACATAGAAGATATCCATTTGAGATCCCTAATGTCATGGATGGACAATGAGGCAAATTATGATAGGCATTTGAATAACTACAGAGACCTGGAAAAGTCTGAACTTACCCTTAAGGGCTGAATCAATAAAATTTGTTGTCCTCCTAGAAGATTGGCTTAACCTAACCTATGGAAGGCCGAAACCTGAAATCAATGAGAAAGTCTTTGCGCTCAGAGACAGGGTTTAAAGGGAGTATCAAGGGTTACCCTATTTTTTATTTTAGAGAGCTCTTGTAGGGGTCAGAAGCATATGGAGTAGGCTACCAGAGGCCTTTAGGAAATCAGAGCCACATAGCCCAATCAATTTTGAAGAAGCTATGAACAGAGAAACTAAGTACATGCAGCTAGGATGGCAGACTAGAAGAGAACTATGGATTCCCTTGTCTTTCCAATCACCAACACTCTTATGGCCATTATATGATATCAATGCTACCAGACTAGAGCATCTGCAGGAGGAACATCATACAGATTATTGGGTGAGGATAAGAGGATTCTATTATACTTTTAAGAGTGGGAAGAAGGGAAAGACAAGTGTTGGTGATTTCAGATCTATAGCCAAAAAATTTAATGCTTGAGGACAAGCATTATGTTTGTTAGGGGGCATATGATGAGACAATTTATTGTCTCTATTTTTTGATAATCTTTATGGTTTGTAAAAACATTTCCAATACATTCATGGACCTATAACTATGTAAACTTATGATAAGTACAGTTAGAACCACCAAGATTATGGGTAGTTAGATATGACATGTTTTCTAAACATTATATATAAATTGAAATACTTCATATACCTACTTTAATCTATGTTCTAATATTTGGGTAAGAATTGACTAGTTGACTTGTATACATACTGCATGCTACTAACCTACTAGGAAAAAAAAGAGCAGATGGAGAGTGGATTGACCACATTAAAGAAGAGGCATTGAAGTTCCATCTATGACAAAGAAAGACATCACAGCACCAAGGATCATTCTGCAACTAGAAAGGAGCCATCATTCCAAAGAATATAGGAAACAACTCTGCTATATTTCCTCAGTGCTCATTATTCTGTTAAAATCAGTTATCCGAAATTTATTTTACTCTGTCATGCTTGGTATATTTCCTTCTTCTATGGCGAGACTTAGTCAGAACTTACTTTCATGATTTCAATAAGCGTCAACCATCTATATAAAGGGATTTGATTGGTTTAGTTGTGTAATAAGAAATATACATGTTTGTTGTGTTTAGCATAGTAGAACTACTCTTTCTATTTTCATGTATTGTTCCATTACTATGTAATCAATTTATGAGAATATAATAAAAGAGTTTTTGAAGTATCTTCTATGTTAGTAGTTAGCAGAAGCCAACCAAGGGGGCCCACTTAGGAGGTGGGGTAGATTAGGATGTAGTAGAATTGCTTTCTGCATTTTCCTGTGCTTTCAAGTAGAAGTTACTATTTTACTCCTGCAACACTTGTAGAGATAGACATAGTGAATGCTTTGAGTTACTAAATAGGCTTAGGTTAAGTTTACAAGCTTTCAGCAGTAATTTCATTAATTAGTTAAGTGTTCTTACTTTCTTGCAGCAATAGCATAGGTTTCTTTCATGCATTTTATCTTCCTGTAGTATAGGTAGTATGACTCTTTGAGGGACTTAGTGCATAAACTGTGTTGTCCCATTTCAAGTCTATGTCCCTGGGTTGACAATCTAAATGCATTTCATGATGGGAAAAGTAATCCTTAGTATGAATAAATTATTCCTAAGAGAGACAATGGCGTGATTATCATTACCTATTGTGAGACTATTCACCTCTCTTCCTATATAAGGCAAGTGCTTCCTGATGTACATCATTGCCCGCCAGTCAATCTATATATTGTTCTTATTCTATTCTTCCATATGAGAATGATTTGTGAGTGCGTACTTTTATATCTTGTTCTTGAACGATAAGTCATGATGCCTCATGTTGATTTTGTTACTAATCGTACCATTTCATAATCATTTCGGTTACTTATCACATCTAGTATCATGCCTTGTTATAATCATTGGCAATTGATTTAACATTGTGTTTGTAATGTTTTTATTTCATTCGAACGATACCTATCCTAGGTATATTGATTAGTTCTTCTTTCATTAAACGATGCATAATTATACATGATGCCTCTATTATCTCATACATTGACTCTTCCTTGGTCAATATTCTTTGACCATCCACTATGTCACTATTATTTACTGCGATGACTATCATTTAGTCGACCTTCATTATTTATTATATATTTTGTATAAGCGATATTATAATATATATTAATAATAATTTGATTATTATTAATTTATTTATTTACTTAATAATTATTTCCTAATACTATATTAATTAATATATTATTATTTTAATAATATATATATATATATATTTTATTATTATTAATATTAGACCAATATATATTATATTTATTATTCATAATATTATTATTAAATAATATTATTTTTTATTTATTTATAATATTATTATTAATCATTTACTAAATCTCTTTTAGTTTGATATATATATATATATATATATATATATATATATATATATCAACCATTATATATTAATTTTTATCAACATTATTATAATTATATATATTTAATTATAATTATATTTATTTGTTTATTTAATCTTATATTTTAACATTATTATCATTAAATTCCATTTTAGAGAAGGGGACATTACACAACCTATCCATGAGAGTGATGTTTCCTCTAAACCAACTGCTGAAACAACCAGCCAAGGAGAAGAACCTAAAAATCTTAGGGAAGTTGAACCTCTCCCTACTCCAATGGAAAATGTATCTACTTCTTCCCAAAAGAAAGGGAAAAGAAAAATTGATGAAGGAACTTCAGTTCCTAAGGATGAAAATCAAACCCAAAACCCTACAGTTTTTAGGAATAAGAAAAAGAAGTCAACTCCTGTAGCAACCACTCCTGCAGCAGAGAGACTGAAGAAAACTATTAGAAAGAAAATAGTAGAGGTTACAGAGACTCCTTTGAGGTGTCAACTTGAACTCTTTAAGCTCATTGGATGTTATTTTAGATCCTTTTAGGAAATATTGTGAGCATGTATGTTTCATTCTAAGTGTGTTTGGATTGTCTTGGAACCATTAGAAGTGTTTGAATACTTTTGTTTGTGCATGATCATGTAATGATCACTTTCCTTCTTAATTATTACTTATGCAATGTACATTTTGTTTATCCTCTCTTTTTTTTTCTTGATCTATAACACTTAGATTTTATTAATATATAAAGAGGGAAGGAATGACCAAATCTACCATCCATGGAAGGAATGACCAGATCTAGGTCCACACGCTTCCTAATGATAGATACCAACATTAAATCTATTACCATAATTAATTGCACAAGTTAGACTCAATAGAAAACTAAAACAAACAACTTGGTAAGAAAGGACAACCGAGTGCCAAGAAAAGATAACCAAATTCCAGGAACAGATAACCGAGTGCCAGGGAATTAACTGACCAACTTGGTTAACAAAGGAAACCAAGAAACTACCAAGCCAACTTGGTTAAAGCATGAACCAAGCAACACAAGAAAACACAAACTTTTTTTTGGTGACACAGGATTGCCAAGGACCCAAGATACTCCTGCATTAGACACCTGGGGTTATTTGAAATGACTCTCCAAATCATGCAGTAGGTACAACCCAAGCAGAATCCAACTCAGATTGTGAAATCCATGAACTATCTTCAATTGGTCTATTCTTCCACTTTACTAGATATTCCACAAATTGTTTTCATCTTGTACTTCTATCAATTCTTTGTTCCAGAATCTATTCAACTTCTTCTATCTATTTCTTAGGATAATCATTCAGCACTGTCATTTCTTCATCTGATTCATGGTACTCATACAAATCAGCAATGTTAAATATAGGTGATATATCCATGTCATCAGGTAACTCAATCTCATAAGCATTTCCACTATCAAATTTCCTCAAAATTTTGCAAGGACCAAGCTTCTTCATTTTTAGCTTCCCATATGTTACAATAGGAAATATGCCTTTCTTCAAATGAACCATTACTTCATCATTGACTGCAAAAGTCTTATGTCTTCTAGATCTATCAGCTCTGTCTTTGTATTTCTGATTACTTTTCTCCAACTTATGTTTCACATCTTCATGCAATGTCTTCATGAACTCGGCAAACTTTAATCCTTCAGGACTTCTCTTTTCTTCATCGGCAATATCCCTCAAATCTGATACACCTCTCAGTTGTATGCCATTTACAATTTCAAAAGGTGTTTTTCCAGTACTCCTATTCACTGAATTATTTTATGAAAACTCTACTTGTGCCAACACATAATCCCAATTACTCGGTGTGTCTCCTACTAAACATCTCAAAATATTACCCAAGCTTCTATCCATAACTTTTTTTTGTCCATTAGTCTGTGGGTGAAATGTAGAACTCTACCTCAACTCGGTGCCAAACTTTCTCCAAAGGGTCTTCCAAAAGTATCCAACAAATTTACTATCTCAGTCAGAGGTGATACTCCTCGGTAATCCATGCAATATGACAATTTCCTTAAAGAAAAGATCTGCTATATGTACTACATCTGATGTTTTTCTACAAGGTATAAAATGTGCCATTTTAGAAAATCTATCCACAACAACAAATATAGAATCATTACCTCTCACTGTCTTTAGTAATCCAAGAACAAAATCCATACTAATATCAATCCAAAGTTTCTCAGGAATAGAAATCAGTGTATACAATCTAGTATTCTTACTTACTCCTTTTGCAACTTGACAAATTCCATAACTTTTCACAAATTTCTGAACATCCTTATACAATTGTGGCCAAAAGTATATCTCCTTAAGCAAATTCAAGTCTTGTCAACACCAAAGTGTCCAGCCAAACCATTACTATGTTTCTCCTTTATCAAATTAATTCTCATTGATCCTCTTAGTATACGCAATTGAATACCTTTAAACAATATACCTCCTTGAATGAAATAGTCTTCCCATTTAGTACTCAGTTGATCTTTAATAGGTGATCTGCACTTTCTCCACGTCTCAGAAAAAGCAGGATCAAATTCATAGGAATCTCTCATGTCATCAAAACCAAGAACTTCAATTTTCATCTCGGTCATCAAATATCTTCTTCTACTCAATGCATCAACAACTCGATTAGTGAATACACTGTTATGTTTTATCATAATCTATAACTCTGCAAATATTCAACCCATTTTATGTCTCTGATTCAACTTATTTTGACTACCCAAATATTGTAAAGCTTTATGATCGGTATACAACACAAATTCACTCGGTATCAAATAATGTCTCCATTTCCTCAGTACTTGAACAATAGCGTAGAATTCTTGATCATACACAGAATATTTCCTTTTTGCATCATTCAACTTTTCACTAAAGAAAGCAATAGGTTTACCTTTTTTACTCAACACAACTCCTATTACACTACCACTTGCATCACATTCCACTTGAAATACCTTATTGAAATTAGGCAATGCTAACATAGACAATTCAGAAACCTTTTGCTTCAGAGTCTCAAAACTTTTATCAACTCCATGTGTCCACTTGAATTCTCTTTTATCTCCTCTCATAGTCTCAGTCATAGCATTACAAATTGAACTGAAATTCCTAATGAACTTTCGGTAAAAAATTGCCAAACCATGAAATGTTCTTACCTCAATAGAATTATCAGGTGTAGGCCAATTCAAAATAGCTTGAACCTTTTAAGGATCCATCTTCAAACTATCAGCTGAAATCACAAATCCCAAATACACAATCTCCTCTTTCATGAAACAACACATTTTCAGATTTATTAGCAACTTTTCTTCTTTCAACCTCTACAATACTTGTTTAACATGTAACAAATGTTCTTCTCTAGTTTTACTGAATATCAGAATATCATCTTGGTATACAATCATAAATTTACCTAAGAATTTATTCAAAACTTCATTCATCAATCTCATAAAAGTACTTGGTACATTATGATGAGTCTAATTATTGCCTCAATTTTGCTATGATCTTTATATTTTGTTGATACTTTGACAAACATTTCCAAGACATTTTATTACTTATGTTTATGTGAACCTATGCCAAGTACAGCTAAAGCCACAAAATTGATGGGTAGCTTGAGTGATATGTTTTGCTGACTATTATAAATATAATGTAGTGCTTCATATAATTATTTCAAGTTGTGTTCTAACATTTAAGTAGGAGTTGAAAATGTTGACTTGCATATGTGTACCGGATGTTACTAACCTTTCACGTAAACATGGACGGTATGAAGAGTGGTGCATCTGCATTAAAGGAGTGTTAGAAGACCAACCATGGTGGGAGAATCTAGCACAATTCCAATGGATATGTCAAGCTTTGAAGGAGCTGTTGTTCCAAAGAATATAGGGAATTAGTTCTACTATATTTCCTCAAAACTATTATTCTATTATCAACAGTAATTGTATTATGTCGTGGTTGTTATCTCCTCCATATTTGGTGAGGTTTAATGAGACTTTTTTGTTATGTTTTCAATAAGCGTCAATCCTTGATATAAAGGGATTTTGACTGATTTAGTAGGTAATGAAGAAAGATAGAATTATGTATTCAGTATAGTGGAAGTTGCTATGTTTTATTCTTCATGAGTTATTTAGTTGTTATGTAACCAGTTAAGAAGAATTTAATGGAAGAGTGATTTTGGATTATCTCTTGTGTTGAGTAGTTAGAAAAAGCCAACCAAGTGGGCCCACTTGGAAGGTGGATTAGATTAAGTTAGAATAGGTTTTTTTTTCTTGTACCTTTTCTTGTTTTCAAATAGAGTTATTATTTTATTCCTGTACCATTACCACTGTGGTTGTTCCTGCAGCATTTGTAGAATCAGGTATAGTGAATGTTTTGAGTTGTTAGACAGGCTTAGATTCATTTCATAAGTTTTCTGTAGTAATTCTATTCAATAGTCAAGTATGTTTACTTTCCTACAGCAATAGCATAGATTCCTTTCATGCATTTTATCTTCCTACAGCATAGGTGTTATGACTCCTATAGCAACTTAGTGCACAAACTGTGTTGTCCCATTTCAAGTCTACGTCCCTGGGTTGACAATCTAAATGCATTTCATGATGGGGTAGGTAATCCGTAGCATAGATATATTACCCTTAAGTGAGACAATGGCATGATTATCCCTACCTATTGTGAGACTATTCATTTTTGGCATCGTTGTCGGGGATGGTGTCAAACTAGGAACCTCAATGAGTCATTTATTTTTCAGATTAGTTTCCTATTTTTAGTTAATACAAGAAGTTGTGAGCTTGATTCACAAGTCATCAACTTAATTGCATGCATCAAAGAAGGTGAGATGCTCATGGCATATTTCTTCCAAAGGAACCTGTTAAACTGAAAGAAGAATTTGAAGAGCTTGAATTACCATTTCTTGACACCAGTCCTGAGTTTTTTGCATCATCTTCAATAGAAGAAGAAGAAACCCAAGAAACATTTGACCTCTATCCTTTTGTAGAAATATTAGTTAGTTTCCATAATAATCCTAATCCAGGACCGCCTGTTGCTCAAAACCCTCCAGTCAATAATACTTTCCAGCCATAGTTTCAATATGCAACACCTCTAGTAATGGCAGCTCCTACATTTCCATTTCCAATTCCAAGTCTTATTGACATCCTAACCTCAATAACATACCTTCTTTAGCACTTCCAAAGTTCTATGGCCTTGTTACGGAGGATCCTGACACCTTTTTGTTCAAGTTTGACATATTGTGTCAAATTTTTGACTATAATACTGACAGTCATAAGCTTAAGCTATTCCCAACAACACTAAAGGAGTCAGCCCTCAGATGGTTCATGGGCTTAGGAGAGAATGCAATAGCTAATTGGGATGGAATGAGAGATTTGTTTCTAAGAAAGTATAAAGACTACTGCAAGGGAAGTGATTCCAAAGGCGATGATATCTTTCATATGTCACAAAGGGAAGAAGAGACACTAGAAGACTACATATCACACTTCTTATTTAGTCTACAAAAGAACCCGCAACATGCATTGCAGGAGGATTCATAGAAGCTAATTTTTCTAAGAGGCATGAATGAAAATTGTCTTGAAGCTCTGGACCTCATTTCTAAAGGTGATATATCTTAGTCCTCTTGAGATGACCTTCAAAAAATTTGTATGAACTATTCTAGAGCAGCGGTCAAGAAAGGAAGGGGATTTCTTCAGCACTAACTAAAGGAAGTGGCTCTGGTATTTCAAAGATGGAGATTTCAAACCTATTATCAGACTTCAAGGAAGAAATCATCAATGATGTTACTACACACTTGGACATGATGACCACAAAGAAGAAACATGTAGACACAAAAGTGCACCTGGCTGAATACTATCCTCATTACCATAAACAAAAGAAGGATTGTCAGTGCAAATTGGTCATAAACCTGGAGAATCAGCATCTTCCAACTAAGTACTTGAAGATAGACAAAGAAGGTGAGAAAGTATTCTTCATTGCTCAACACTAGCCATGGGCCACGAGACAAGGTATGCCTCAAGACCCATTACAAACTTCAAGTCCATATAATAGTTAGTGGCAAAACTGGAATGTCCAAAGTCCTCCATAGTATAATCAACCCACTTGGAATAATGATTGGCCAAACAATCAACAGAATCAATGGTATCCTCCACAACAACCCCAATGGTCACAATTTCCAAATCAATGGCAACAACCACAAAGAAATTGGCAGCCCACTAACTAGTGGAGAGGCCCTCAGCAATGGCCTAATCCAAATCCTGGATATCCACCTTTACCACCTCTAAAACATATGCCTGCGATAATGCCACCACCTCCAAATAAAAATCCTCAAAAGTAGACACAATTACCTACTCAACCTCAACCAAATCCCAATAGTCAACAGCCACAACAACAAATGTATGCTATTGATGCTTAGTAGTATCCTACCTATGCACTTGATATAGCTTATATACACCTAAGATTAGGTACTACCTTGCCAGCATCTGAACCACCCCTTATCACTGAAGTGCCAGACCTTCCTATAGCAGCAGTACCAATTTTAGAGAATGATTTGCCAAATATTGATGCATTAGAAAATGTTTCCAACTCAGCTAAAGCTCATACATCAATTAAACCACCTTTTCCTCAGAGGCTCGGCATGGAGAAGGCCATACCAAAAGAAGACCAACCATTTGATATCATTGACCAGCTTAAGAACATGCATGTCCAAATTCCCCTATTTTAAGTAATAAAAGATGTTCCAGTTTATGGAAAAGAAATAAAAGAAGCTTGTCTTAAAAATCCTAGGAGAAAGAAAAAGGATCCTACAATAGTTCATGTTATAGGACAATTGGTTGATATCATGCTAGGAAAACTAGTAATACCAAAATATTCAGATCTAGGGAGTCCAGTTGTGAATATCATCATTAATGGCCAGTCTGTCAAAAATGCATTAATAGACTTAGGTGTTTCCATTAATGTAATGACTAAGGATACTATGAATAAACTGAGTATTGAAGGGTTGAGAGCTACTCCAACAATATTGCAATTAGCAGATAGCTCTACTATTACTCCTAATGGAATGATAGAAGACATAATAGTTGCCTTAGATTCTTAGGAGTACCCTGCTGATTTCATGATCCTTTCACCTAAAGTGAACCTTGTTGGTTACCCTATCATTCTAGGACATCCATGGCTAGCAACAAATAATGCAAACATAATTTTTAGATTAGGGAACATGACAATTTTAGATGGGCAAGCCACTAAGAAATTGGCATTATATCCTCTAGCTCAACCATAGCCAAATTTGAGTACACCTATATGGCCAGACTTAGGAGATGGGGATGAAGAACTAAATTCTATGGTTCAACTCATGATGTTACATAGGCAATCCTTTCTCAAGCTGCAAGAGGAAGATGAAGTCATTTGGAGCATTCTTAATAATGATTGTCTTGTAATCAAAGATGTATCTAAGATTTTTGTGTTAGAGTTAAGTACATATGAAGATAATTTTGAGGATTGTGTATTACCTTCAGAACCCAATATTATCCACTAGTTTCTACCTAGGGAAGTAAACACAAGTCCTATACCTAAAATATCCATGCTTGACCTTACAACTACTATTGAACTTTCTAAAGGTCATAATCTCCATGTGAATAATAAGTTGCCTCCACAACAAATGGAACAACTAACTAAACTACTACAAACACATGAGAAATCCTTTGCATGGGATTATGGGGACATGAAGGGATTAAGCCCAACATTATTTACTCAAAGGATATATATCAATGAAGGAAGCCTACCCCTTTGTCAACCTCAAAGAAGGATTAACCTAGCATTAAGGGAGATAGTCAAAACATAATTGCAAAAGCTATTAGATGTTGGTTTTATATATCCTATATCTGATAGTAAGTGGGTATCACCTTTGGTAATAGTACCTAAAAAGGGGGGGAAATGGAGGATTTGTGTGGATTACAGAAATTTAAATAAAGCTACCAAGAAAGATCACTTCCCATTACCATTCATTGACCAAGTACTTGATACTTTGGCCGGTAAGAAGTATTTTTCCTTCCTTGATAAATATAGTGGATACAATTAGATAACTATTGCTCTAGAGGACCAGGAGAAGACTACATTCACATGTCCATGGGGGACATATGCCTATTCAGTTCTACCTTTTGGGTTGTGTAATGCTCCAACAACATTTCAAAGAGCTGTGATTAGTATTTTTCTGACATTTCACATGATTGTATGGAGATATATATGGATGACTTTATAGCATTTGGAGTGACATTTCATGAGGCTTTGAAGAATCTTGAAAAGGTACTAATTTGGTGTAAGGAGCATAATCTATCCCTTAATAGAGAGAAATGCTTTATGATGATGTAGGAAGGACTGGTACTAGGGCATTTCATTTCAGCAGTAGGAATTTAAGTGGACCCAGCTAACATAGAGGTAATACTTACACTACCTAATCCTACTAAACAAAAAGATGTAAGATCTTTTCTAGGACATGTTGGATACTATAGATGCTTTATTCAAAATTTTAGTCAAATTGCTAGTCCTCTGTATACATTGCTTACCAAACAAGTTGAATTTAAGTGGACACAAGCATGTGATGAGTCCTTCCTGTAGCTAAAGAACCTCCTAACAACTACACCAATCCTAAAAGGACCAAATTGATCTATTCCATTCCACATCCATACAGATGCATTAGATTATGCCATAGGTGTTGTGCTGGGACAAAAGCCTACTAACCTTGAGAATGCAACTTACTATATCATTAAAAGCCTCCATGGCCTTGAATTGAACTACATAGTTACTGAAAAGGAACTCGTAGCTATAGTTTATGCATTGAACAAATTCTGACACTATGTCACAGGCTATCCCATTTTTGTTCACACTAATCACTCTGCAATAAAATATCTAATGAACAAACTTTCTATAACAAGAAGATTGGCAAGATGGCTCTTACTATTGCAGGAGTTTGATATCACAATTATTGATAAGCCAAGAAAGGCCAATGTAGTTGCTAACTACCTATCTAGACTAAAAAATGATAATGAAGATACACCTCATGTTGAAGATACATTTCCAAATGAACACCTATTCCATATAGCAATAAAAAACCCATGGTATGCAGACATAGCCAATTATCTTGTAGCAAACAAGATGCCCCCACATTTTTCTCAGAAAGACAAGAAAAATCTTGTAGAGAAAAGCTTTCAATTTTCATGGATAGATAACAATTTATTTTACACTGGTCTAGATCTGATTATGAGAAGATGTGTGAGAGAAGATGAAGTATATGATATACTCCATGCTTTTCATGATGAGCCTTGTGGAGGTCACTTTGTAGCGAAGCGAACAACCCTGGAAATCTTAACAACATGATATTATTGGCCTAAATTACACAAAGATGCAACCAATTATAAAAAAAATGTGATAAATGTCAAAGGATGGGTCATCCAATGAAATCAGATGAGATGCCACTTAATCCACAAGTAGTAATAACACCCTTTGATAAGTGGGGTATGGACTTCATTGGACCAATTGATCCACCATCAAATGGAAAATCCTACATTTTGGTTTGTACAGATTACCTAACAAAATGGGCTGAAGTGAAAGCTATGTAGAATGCAAGAGATGAAAAAGTAGCAAAATTCTTCTATGAAGAAATCTTTACCAGGTATGGAGTCCCCAAAGAGCTAGTAACAGATCAAGGTGTTAGGGATTTTTCTTATAGGATCAAACTTGGTAGATGTATAGGCTTGATTCTCAGTTAAAAGGGACTCCAAGTTTGCAAGAAAAGCCTAATTGATGAGGATTGGATAAGATCCTCCTTCTACTTTGAGCTCCACAAGACTCAGGTGGGTATTACCTATGAATAAGTTACTATATTTCAAGTAATCTTTTGATTAGTGGATTGATTTCTTCACTTTCATGCTATTATTTCTTCAGATTACTTCAATAAAACATTATTACTCTACAGACAGCCCAAATTATCCTGATGCAGAGTACTATAATGAAAATTATAATTGTAATAGCATGACACAGTGGCATAAGGACATTCATCCTTCTTCTTTTTACGAGTATAACTTAATGAAGGATAACCTCTTGATTCTCTCTTTAAGGAATCACTAAATATATACTGTATCACTCTGACATAGCCCTATCAAAATATAAACACAATTCTTGAAAATAAAAGTACTGGTAATGAAATGAATTTTGATTCCTCTAAGGATTGCAAAAGATAACCTTTAAGAAAAACAAACTTTAGACTAGTGCCTAAATCCAAAGGGAAAAAGAGTCATAAAGGCAAATCCACAAGTCCATTTAAAGAAATATGATAGTATGCCTTACATAAAACCTGCAATCTGAATAGGATGCCTTACAAACTATTTAGTGAATCTAATTTTATTACTATCAATATCCCTACAGTTATATTTACTCCCTAAAATTGATACAAGGATTTTAATTCTCTCCTTGAGAGAAACTCATAATCAATTTCAGAAGTTGCTTAACTTAGTATATTTTAAATGCCTTACACACAAAACATACAAGAGTAAATACAAAAATAGAGAGACAATAACAACAAGAGACATAAATTGCAGTATATTTGAATTAAAGAAGACTTGCAATTTACATAAGGAAACTCATGCTTAGAAATTCAGACACAAAATTTAGAAGTCTCTTCTATAGAAATTGTACTTGGTTTTTTAATTATCTTCCATCCCCCCATTCTCAAAATAAGATTACAATTCTATTTATATATGTTCAACCATCTTGGAATTCCCTTATCAATGGGAATGTAACAAGCTTCAGATGGTTGAAACCCTAACCCTAAAGAGCATAAAAGATAAAGCACAAAAGACAAGATACAATAAGCCCTCAGGCCATGGAAAGACAAAATTATTTTGGCTTGTTCTACACCTTGGATTGCTGATAACTGAGACCTTTGTCTGCAAGTATTCATGATAGCTTCTTAAGTTTTAATGAGATATGGTGACCACCATTTCAGGCTAACCTACACCATTCTTAAATGATAGCTTATCATCCATGTGCTTTGAGATTAAATGTCAGGTCCTCCAGGTGTCCTTTCTATTCATCATCCAAGATATCAAAGTCAACTGCAGCAGATTTTATCTTCTTGGGCTTTGTAAGCTCATCCCATGTAGTGACCTCTTCCTCTGTCAGCCATTTATAATTCTATGTATGTTGTAGTTGAGCTTTATGTCACTCCCATCTAGCATCTGTTATGGCTTTGACATCTACAACAAATATGATCAGCTCCATCTCTACTTTTATGGCTTCATCCAAGGTCTTGTTGAATCTTTCCACGTCCACCTTACTGCTTTCATCTAAAAATGCCTCTTTCCTTGGAAAAATAAGATCAAAATTTGACCTCCATTGATCCAAGCTTTTAATGGCACCATCTACACACTTAATGGGAGGAATAAATTTATTGGAGTCTAAATTGAGTAGGGCTATCTTAGCCTCTATCTGATTTGCCTTGGCTTTAAAAAGAGGCAATATGGCTTTAATTCTATCAATCTCCTCTCCCATTTGCAAAACTATCTCTGGAATATCATTTCTCAAAGATTGAACAACTACCAATCTCTCAAAAAGTGGTGCCCTAACAAACCAAGTTGCATAATATCCATTCAAAATTTGAACATAATTATTAACCTCTACTTGAAATCCAGACAACTTATTGTAAGCATTAAAAACTAGATAAGATTTATCATTTAGCATATCAATTATGTGCTACAAAATTTTTAATAAGGCCTACAAAATAGCCTCATTTTTCTCCACATTTATTTTCTCTAACTCTACAGCAACTTCCTCTTCTGTCATTCCTTTAACTTCAGTTAATGCAAGTTGCTTCGGAGGTGCAGGAGTTACTACAGGGGTATTTATGATTTGAAGTTCTAAGTCTCCCAGAGATTTTTTTGATGCCTTCTCCTTTATTATCTGGAGATCCATGTCCTTCAACAATGCACTCTAGTCCTCTAGAAGGGAGCCATACCTTTCTGATAGCTACTTTATCTTATCCTCATTTAAGCTGGCAAAATGGGTTAACAGTTGAGAAATCTCAAGGTCCCTTGTGTTGTGGATAGACCACACAATCTTATCTCCCTCCATCTGCTCCTTCACATTCAAAATTGAAGGCTTTTTATACTTAGGATAAAGACCCCATAGAGCTAATGCTTGATTTTTTGGGCTGTACCCAAATCCTCTAATGATATTCCCACTTGGGTTTCTGAAGACAAAGTTATGTCTTCTTGCCTTTTGATCTAATCAATAATGAAGACTAAATACAAGTTCCACCTAGGCACAAGTAGAATATTTATCTTCTTCGCTAGTTGCCTGGCCTCATCTAGGGTGAGTTTTTCAGCTTCAGGGTCATATTCTCTCAATTGTTGCATTGCCTCCTCTAGCACTTGACCCTCTTTAGTGATTTGCACACTAGATGCAACCTATTTTTGTTTGTACCAAATCAAGAAGCTCTTGAATTCTTCTAACTCTATGAAACTATCATCCTTTAAAAAGGCATCTTGTTCAATCATTCTCTCATCTTGGCATAAAGCCAAGGGCAACTCAACATTTTCTAGTTCAAGCTTTCACTTCCTCTTTTCTTCCCTTATTCTCTTTCTTAATTGGTGATCATGGACACTATTTTTAGGGAATAGGGCTTTTATCTTGTCCTTCTTCTTTACCCCAGAAGATTCACTGACCAATAATTTATGCTTCTTTGCAGGTGGCTCACTTGTATCTTGAGAGCTATGGAGCTCTTTTATATCAACAACATTCTCCCCAACCTAATGCCTTTCTTCCATTATTGTTTCCAGGGGAGGAATGCTATGCATAGAGTAGCCATTACCACTATCCACATCACACTTAGATTCAGAATGGACATCCTCTTTCTTGTCAGTATCATCAATTTGATCCTCAAATATTCTCATCAAAGTGTTAAATTGAGACATCATTTGTTCAAGTCTCTGAAGATAAGGCAATTCAGGGAAAAAACCACTAAATGCCAATCCTTTTTGTCTCACTCATTTCTCCATAGCATACAATTCATGTATTTGATCAGCTCTTCTGACCACTTCTTCATCCTCTATTATATTTCTCAATACATCCTCTTTAGGGTACTCCTCATGTCTTTTATTGAATGGAATCCTAGGCATGTAATATTGCCTGGCAACAACTATAAATCCTTCTATATCCACATACCTATGTGGGGCAACATGCATTCTAAACTATCCCAGCCACTCATCAACCTTACTAAAGGCATTCTTGCCTATTTTGATACTATGAACTCTAAAGTGCCTAGAAGTAAAGGTTCCCTTCCTATGTGAAGCCAAATGCTCCTTCTTAGTCAGCATAAGCTACTAGATAAACTCTAAATATGCCACCCTTGGTGGAACAAAAAATGGTGACAAGTGAGGAGGCTGAGCGCATCCATATACTTTGATCATAGTATATCCCTTTTCATAATATATATCTCCCCAATTATGTCCCTTATTCAATTTATCAACAAATTTCTTAGGCCTTACCAGCTACAAAACTTTGGTAGACAACCTAGAAATATCAAGCCTTAAGCTGAGTAGGATAGGCCAAACCATCCAATTCTCAAATACACAAAAATCACTCCTTGAGGAAGAAGGACTCCAAGCCCTTATCTAGTATTGCACTGGGTTTGATTGTCCTTGATACATCATCTGTGGCTCAAGCCTGTCCATGTTCATGATGTTATAATTGAAGTACAAAATAAGATGCATCAGTAAGGAATAATGCATGAACCTTGATGTAGAGCTAGATCCAGACACACGGTTATTCCAAGCTAGCAAACCCTCATGCATTCTTTCTATTATAAAACTAATATAATCATATCCCTTGACCACATGAAGACTCTAGGAATCCAAAACCATCATCAGCAGGTCCGTGGTGATTCTTTCCCCACCATCTATCCCTAGAACT
Organism: Chamaecyparis obtusa; assembly: GCA_027943335.1. Classification (NCBI taxonomy): domain Eukaryota; kingdom Viridiplantae; phylum Streptophyta; class Pinopsida; order Cupressales; family Cupressaceae; genus Chamaecyparis; species Chamaecyparis obtusa. The sequence goes on along the minus strand of BSBK01001307.1, from coordinate 111,742 downwards.
TTGCATAATCCATATGCAATATATTTCACGTAGAATTTGAGATCCTTATAGAAAAAGGGGGTTGTTGACCCAGAAATTGGCACTATGTAATTTATGTTTCCTCACAACACATGGGCTTGAATTTCTTTGGCCACCATGACAAACTCCCTAGTATACCTATTGGTTAAGGCATCTAAATTAATCTTGGTAGCCATGGGGACTTAGATACTAAAGGCCCTTATAAATGAACTATGATCAAGAGTGACCAGAGGAGAACCATTGGCTTTCCTAATTGTTTTAGAAAGAGGGTCATAGCTGTGGGATAGAACAATTAAAACATCTACATCCAGGAAGACCTCAGGAACTATCAATTTTCCTAATCCTGTCGTCCAAGTGTTCGAGATAGGGACTGGACTCTCAACATTTTTATAAATATACTTAAATAAGCACATTCCGGTAACATCCAGTGTCCTCGCATCTCTACAATAAGTAATCTCATCAATGAAACATTCATCACTCACCTTCTTATTCTATGATGATCCTGGTAGCAGAGCGAGGAAGTCATCTGAAGAACTTTCCTTAACTTTCTCTTTCCCTCCTTTGATGGTAGAGGCCCCACTGACTGATAATTTTCTCATTTTGTATGCAATTTGAAATTCCTCTGCAAATTCTGGACACTCTAGACTCTGCAATTGCTCTGAAAAATCTATCGCTCTGGTCTTCTGAATGCTTGGTAATTTGAAATGAATAAAGAACAATCATACTTATTTAGCTGAATTGAATGCAACAATCCGTTAGAGATCAAAAAGTTGAAATCATGTCACTTCTGCCATTACTAGGCACGCTTGAGGACTTCAATTCACTAGTCATGGCCAAGAAAATGACAGGTAATCAAATTTAATTTTTTGGCAGCCTAGCGACTACAACACTCTCATAACCACTAAAGAATTTTGCACCTTTTAAACAGTTATGGAGATCTACAAACTGTAGCAAATTTAGTTATATAATAGCTTTTATTTTATCTAGAGATCTAGTGACAAAGAGGGAAAGTCATAGTCGCTAAAATATTTAAGACCTTTTGAGCTTATCTGGAGATTAAGCGACCAAGTTCAGTTATATTTTCTATCCCAAGACTTAGTGACTATAGCCATTATTTCAGTCACTGCAAAAATATTTTCTTTTAAATTCATCTCGAAACCTGGTGACAAAGAGCCATCAAGAGATCTGGCGACAATAGTGTATCTCTTGGTCATTGAAGCCGGTTGACTTTTCAAACTTCTTCTTGAGACCTTCCGACTCAACTATCTGGAGATTCAGCAACTGAAGACATGAAAAATTCAAATTATCCCTTCCAGAGATCTGGTCACTATAGTCAAGCCCACTTTTTTGTTCATATTTTTAATTTAAAATAACCAACCATGAATAGGCATGTCACAAATTTTGGCAAGCAAAAATTTATATTTCCTATCAATCTCTTGACTTCAGTTAACAGTTAACTCTGGATTATCTAGAGATCACCCGAATGAAGATAATCTCATAATCACTGAACAAAATTCTTAACTTGAGTTTGATCCAGAGATTGAGCGACTAAGAAAATCTCAAAGTCACTAGATCATTTCTTAACCCTTGGCTTAAATCTGAGATTACGCGATCATCATTTGATCAAGATTAAATCTATGGTCAAAAACTGCTTCAAAACTCCCCTTTTAACTCACTCTTATCTAGTGTCCTTGTGACTGAAGACTTCTCTTCATCGCCCAATATCCTTTTCAACTATGATTAAATTTGGAGATTGCATGAGTACTTATATTCTCCAAGTCATGAGAAAAATCACTTAACCTTGGTCAAGTGATGAGAATAAACACCAACCACCGATTAGAACTTGATCCAACGGTCCTCGCTAGGTCACTGTAACTTTTGTAACTTAACCACTTCATTAAGAGATCTAGAGATAACCGTGTCGCTGAATCACTGACTGCCAGAGACATAATGACCAGGATGATGAGAATGTGTGACTAATGAAATCGCCAAGTTGTGGGATAAAAAGACTTAACCGCTGAATAACTGGAGACCTTGTGACTCACAAAATAGACCGCCACTTTATATTTAGATATTTAGCAACTAACTACAAGTCTCAAATTTGCTGAATATTATATCAGTTTCCTACTTCTTTCAGAGATCACCCGACTCTAGGCATTTTGATCTGGAGATAAAGCGACCATAGCAATCCTACAAATATTTATCATAGTAGTCGCTAGATCTCACAATAGTGATTCAGAGACCAGGCGACTAAGCAAAAATGCTAAGTCATTTGAAAAGAAATAATATTCCCTTAACCTAGTGAGATTGCGTGACAAAGGGTTTTTGGGTAATCGCTAAACAACAAGGAATATACTAATTTTCTAGGGAGATTAAGCGACTAACCAAGGAGATAAAAGTGCACATGCTTTAAAAGACTTTTAAGTTATTGAAAAAAGGTAACAACCAAATAGACTTTGGGTGAGCATTTTTAGGGTTTCTCAAATTTTTAAAGGCAATGAGACTTGAAACCTAGGGTTTTCCTTTAAATGAAAATTGGAACTTCTAGGGCTTAGAAAAACTAGAACATGAACCACACAGAACAAGGACAGAGACCAAGAATCCAAAATTTGAAAGACAAAACACCGAAACTAAAAAAACTACCAACAGTGGCTCTATCTAAGGATGTTTAAATGAGAGTTTAAGAAAGAACCACAGATCTCTGGGAAAGTAGACCAAAAAAATTCCTAACCTAAAGCAGGAAACAAAACACACGATTGAAAGGAAACAAAACTATACAAATTTACAAGAAACTTACATGTGCATAAGGACCAAAATTTTCAGTTGAAAAGGGGCTTTAAGAACTGCCCATGCACTAGCAACTCAAAGACTTCTCCATCCATATTTTTTAACAAGTAAGAATCTTTCCCAAAACCTTCATGAATTAGATAGGGGCCAAGCCATAGTGATTCAAACTTCTTGTGCTTTCCCTTATCCTCTGCTCTCACATTCCATTGAAGCACTAGGTCATCTGTTCTGAATTTTTTGGTAGTGGCTCTTTTGTCAAAGAGGTACTTCATATTTTGTTGTAACTTGATATTACTCTTTTGACTTTCTCTTCTTATTTCATCTAATTTAGTTAATTGCATGATTCTATCTTGCATTGGCTCTGATATATCCAATTCCTCATCTTGAATAAACTTATAAACAGGAAACAAATTATGTATGGGTAACCTTGACTATAAACCATACACAAGTTCAAATGGAGACTTCTTGGTAGCCTTTTTTACTATAATCCTATCTGCCCATAGGGAAAGCCTCAACTTTGAGTGCCAAGCTCTCTTATTTTTCTCTAGTGTTTTCTTCAGAATTGTCAAAATGATCTTATTACTGTATTCAGCCTGTCCATTTGCTTGAGGGTGATACGGAGATGAATAAGATGTCATGATTCCATTATCTTTACAAAAGTCCTTGAATTCATCTAACCTAAAACACATTGCATTATTAGTGATCAACTTCATGGGGACACCAAATCTGGTCAAAATATTGTCTAATAAGAAATCAATCACTATTTTACTTGTTGCCTTTTTTGTGGGAATAGCTTCTATCCATTTTGTAAAATAGTTAGTTGCAACAAGTATCCAACTGTGTCCCCCACTTGATTTCTCAGCAAACTCACCTATGAAATCCATTCCCCACATTGTAAATGGTGCTTCCGCAACTATTGGATTTAACAACAATGGTCCTCAGTACTTCAACTTAGAAGCAAATTTCTAACAAGCCTCACATTTCTTAATCAATTGGAAAGAGTCTTTGAATAATGTGGGCTAGAAATAACTAGCCCTCAAAATCTTATGGGCAGTATTTTTTGCAGAATAATGCCCCCCACATACACCAGCATGCATTTCATTTAAGACCCTCTCTACTTGATATTTGTCAAGGCAAAACAAAACTCCATCTGTATTTTTCCAATATAAATCTCCTTGTATCAATGTGTACTTTTGAACTTTTAACCTTAAGGCTCTCTTTTGATTGTCAGTCATATGCTCTGGACATTTGGCATTCTTAAGGAAATAAACAACATCAGCATACCATGGTTGCATTTTAATACTTGTTATTATCATGTCTAATGTTCCTTCATTATTAATCTGGACCAAATCCATGTTCTCTTCAGTCATTAGTTTTTCCAAACCTAACCCTCTTACTAACTTGGTAATATGGATTTCTAAGTTGAATTCCTGGATCCTAGTAATCCATTTGCATCTTTTACCAATAACCTCAGACTGTGTGAGAACATCCTTCACTGCCGCATGTGGAACATATGCAATAACCTTGGCACATACTAGATAGGGTCTAAAAGATTTTATGGCTTTTACCAATGCATAGGCCTACTTCTCCATCATTTCATAATTTAATTCAGCAATCTGCAAAGACTTACTAAAAAATGCAATTGGGTGCTCAAAATTTTCTTCATCCTTTTGCAATAATACAACAACAATGGTGTGAAATGATGCGAAGGAGAAAAGTGAAAAAGGCTTGTTGTAGTTAGGAGACTTCAACATAGGTTCCTCTTGAACAACCTCTTTAATTTTGTCAAAAGCATTTTGAGGTTCAACAGTCCATTGGAATTTAACATCCCTTTTGAGTAACTTAACTATTGGTTTGACAATTTCAGAAAAGTTGGCAATGAACCTCCTAACAAAATTGACTTTTCACAAAAAATATTGCACACCCTTGAGATTTTTGGGTGCAGTGACCTTCTTGATTTCTTCCACCCTCTCTAGATCAATTCTTATTCCTTCTTTTGACACAATATGCCCCAGTAGTTTTCCTTCCCTGACTGCAAAGTTACACTTCTTTGGATTCAGGGACACGCCATATTCTAGAGCTTTGTTAAAAATATTTTCAAGATGTGAACAATGATCCTCAACCCTTTTGGAATAAGCAGTCATGTCATCCTGGTACACAACCATAAACAAGTCTATATATTCTTTGAAAGCAACATCCATGGCTCTTTGAAAAGTTGCTCCAGCATTCCTAAGGCCAAAAGGCATTCTAACATACACATAGGTTCCCCAAGGTGTTGTGAATGTTGTTTTAAATTGTTTAGATTCTTTCACCAACACTTGGTTATATCCAGAGAAACCATCCATCATAGACAGTAATTCACATCCAGTGACTTTATGCAACATTGGTTCCATATTAGGCAAAGATAGTTGTCTTTTAATGATGTAACATTTAGGTTTCTGAAGTCCACACATAACCTAATATCACCATTTTTCTTTTTGACTGGGACCAGGTTAGATACCCAAGTTGAATGCCAAATAGGCTAGATGATTCTTGCATCACTCAACTTAACCAATTCTTGCTGCATTTTGGGAGCCAATAATGGATTAATAGGTCTCTATTTTTGTCTAAATGGATTAGCATCTTGTTTTAATGGGATCTCATGTTGGAAAAGGTACTCTCTATAGGCCTTTAGGTCATCATAAGACCATGAAAACACATGCTTGTGTTTTCTTAATAATTTAATTAGATTATATCTCAGTTGAGGATCTAACCCTTTTCTAATATAAATCATTTGAGGTGTATTATGTGATCCCAAGTTTACTTCCTCTAAATCCTCTATCTTAGCATTACTAGTTTTTAACATGTGATCATCCTAACTACTATATAATTATTTTAGCTTAGTTAGACCCTTACAAATATGATTTGTACTCAACTGGATTACCCCATTCCCTAAGACCATATCTTTACCATCAATTTCTTCAACCAAAGTGTTACAGTCTATGAGTTGATCTTCATACATGTCAAGGCATTAAATAAACTTTAGAATGTCCTAGTCATCTTCAAAGACCTACCAGTTATAAATATTATCTGGGATAACTGGCCTACTTTTTATTTCCACTATTGACACACTAGAAAAAGTTACATCATCTCCTTTTAATGAAATATTAGCTAAAAAATCAGCCATTATGTTTTTGGACCTTTCCACCCAACAGATGTTGAAAGCATCAAATAACTCAATCTAATCCCAATTAGCATGTTTATATAACTTCAATCTATCATTTTTTATAGCATACTTGGATCTAACTTGTGCCACCATAAGCTTAGAGTCACCAAAAAAAATTAAACATTTTATCCCATGTTTTATGGAAATGTTTAATCCTAAAGATAGTGCTTCATACTCAGTAGTGTTATTTGTGCATTGAAAAGTCAATAGGAAAGAATATTTGAAAGTGGTACCTAATGGAGATATAAATAGGACTCCAGCTCCTGATCCTTCCTTTGAACAAGCTCCATCAAAATACATTTTCCATAATCCATTTTGTTGTTCCTTCAGTTCTTCAACCAATGGGTCTACATCTTCCTCTTGAGGAATGAGCTTTTCCACTTTAAATTTTTCCATATCAACATCCACACAACAATTCAAATCATCGGCATCAATTAATTCAATCATGTGTGGGGTTCTACTTTCTCTGGATATTTTTATATTGTTCCCATCAATGTTAAAAGTTTCAAAAGACAAGTCACATTGGATACTACCTCCCATTGATGCACTCCACTTTTTGGATAATAACATCCCATACTGAGGTGGGTATCAACCACCAAGACACTCATAGTCAACAACTTGTTTGGGTAAGCTACTAACCTGTAAGGTACTACTTTTATAGTACCGATAACTAGGACTTCTCTTGAATCCATGGCTTGACATCTCCCATGAGGTGTATCTACTTTCAATCCCATAGGCCTCATAACCTCTATAGGAATAATAGTATTAGAAGCTCCCGGATCAATCATCCAGTTCTTCAAAAACTTCCCATTTACAATCAAAGAGAAAAAGAAAGGATCAACGGTTCTTGTCACAGTATAGATAACATTTGTATCCAAGTAAATTTGAGGAATTTCAGAAATAATTTCCCCACACTAGTTTTCATTCGAGTCAGTTATTGAGGCAATCACTTTATCAGTCTTAGTGATATTTTGGGTATCAGTAGGAGCAACTCCATTTACCCAACTTAAAGATTTCTCCTTATGCTCCTCAATCCTCATCATTTCTAACAAAGGGACTTTGACAGTGATTTGTGACAATAAATTACTCATGTCAATAGGAATATACTTTGGGTCAACTATATCTTGTTTAATAAAAGTGACCTCCTTGTTTTCTTCATATTCAGTAGGACTAGGATGATCCTTGTTTTGAGTTTTGACTTCCTTTTGGGAAGAAATGATAGTTTCCTCAAGAGGTTTAGCCTTTACTCTATAAGTCATATTAGGAGTAGCAAATGTGACATTCTTCTTGATCTTAGTCTTGCTAACAACTTCTGTAGCCTTATGTTTATCTTGAGCTTGTTTCACATCCCTATTTGACTTCTTGATGAATATACCAGATGGCTTTTGACTTGAATCACCCACTATCCTATTTCTTAAATGATAGTTACTTTTTTCTTGGGTAAACATGTCTATTGTGATTTGTACAATTTCCTCATCAGAGGGCCTTCTCAACACAATTGATTCATCATCTCTTTGAGTGTTACACTAGACTCTATCCAACTGACTATCTTCTTCATCAAAAAAAACTTGTTGATGGTAGATGTGATTTCTAATTTGGGAAGTAGAAACATCTTGACCCTCATCTTCTTCAGTGGAGTCCATTTCATCATACATACATGAATAAGTCATGGCACATCCTTGATCATCATAAGACTCTTCATCATTACTTTCTTATTCTCCATCTACAGAGACACTTTGGGCAACTGCACAGTAATAAGAATCATGAGGTGATTGACAAGCAATGCACCAAGAAACATCATCATTCATGTTCACTGAACTCTTATGGAATGGGTCAGGGGTTTTTTCATTGGGTTTATCCCTTCTTTTAGGAAGCACTGGCTTCCCATCCTTCCACTAAGTGTTATAACAATAGTTTTGCATCCTTCGTAACTTGTTAAAATTATTGAAGGATGGCCTGTCATTTCCTTATACTCTATTATTTCTACTTTCTCCAATCTTCAAATCTTTTATTACTCTTAAGATTTGCTTAGAACTATCATCATCTTTTGGTTTTGTGTCAGATTTTCCTAGTTCTTTTCTATTTGGAACTAGAGGTTTATAATCATCCCTTCTTCCTAGCTTCCCTGATATTCTTTTATTGCTTTCTATGTTAATGGCCAATTTGTAAGCCTCTGCAAGGTTTATAGGGTTTTTATCTCTCAAGAGATATCCCATCTTTGAATCAAAAGCATTTAGGTAAGTAACCAAACATATTTTGTCATCTAACCTAATAACTTGTAACAATTTATGTATAGCTTTCTAGAATCTGACATTAAACTCAACAAAACCCTCATTTTGGTTTTTCTTGATGTTATTGAACTCATTGAGCATGAAACCTTCATTGGTCTTATCACCATATTGCTCTTTGAAAAAATGCTTGAAATGTTCCCATGAACTTATGCTAGCATGAGGTAAATTCCTAAACCAATCTATAGCATCTTCAGTCAGAGATTGAACAAAAAGCTTCATAATCACATCATCAAGCTCAATGTTTTAGTCATTTATTACATCAATAAATCTTTTCAAGTGTTCCTCATAGGTGACTACATTGCTTCTAGTCAATTTTGGAATTTTCTTCCTAATTTCATCAGGGATAGGGTTAGGGTACCCAGGGATCCCAATAAAAACCAATTTTTTGTGCCTCTCATGGATGGACCCTATTTGAGATGGGCCAGCTCCTAAAGTGGTGGATGTTTGGATACCTGACACAGGGTTAGTTTTGGCAGTATTCAAAACATTCACACCTTGTACTCGGGAGGTGGATACTATATTGGTAGGTCCTGAAGATTGTTTAAGGAACTAAATCTTTCTCTTCATCTCAGTTGCAGTAGCTTCTAGCTCTACCTTTTCTAATTCTTTAGCCAACAATTCTTTCTCTCTTTTTTCTTTTTCAAGGTCGGCATCTAATCTTGTTGCTTGATCTAGATTTCTCTTGATAGGATTTGGTTCATTAATTGAAATCCCTACAACCTTTTGTTTCCCCTTATCCCTAGGGTTTCTTATTTCATGTGTCTCTTGGACAACAGGTTGTCCTTCCATTTGTTCTATTATAGGAACATAATTTATGGCTTCAAAATCCAACAATTGCATCTTCAATTGTTCAGCTCTTATCATAGCATGCCTAATCTTTTCTTCCTTTTCTTTCTCTCTTTTTTGCCTTAGTGCAGCTTGCTCTCAGATCTTTCTTTCTAGTTCAAACACTTCTTCAAATATTTCTTTAGAATTTGGGAGGGTTGTTTCTGATGAAGAATCTTCAAATATTTCTTTAGAATTTGGGAGGGTTGTTTCTGATGAAGAATTTTGGGTAGGGATTTGTTCTTGGTGGTCATTAGGTATTTGGTGGCCTTGTAAAGAGGAACCAAGGGGAAAAGAAGGAACAAAGTCTTGTTTATTCCTACTTTGGCTTCTAGATCTTCTATTATTTCCAAGAATTCCTCTTCTATTGGGTTGGGTTCTCCCTCCATCTTTTTTAGAGGGTGAATAGTAGTCATCATATTGATTCAGACCTAAATCAACTGCTTCCTCGTGCTCTGAAGTATTTCCCTCCTAGTTTGTTTGAACAGGATCCTTTGTCCTCATATTTCCTTTTTGTTTCCATGTGAAGGACATGTCATTACTATTTATCTCCCTCCTCATTTGATTTCATCTTGAGGTAGCTAGAAGTTCTCCTTCTAAATTTTCTTATGTATGTTCTTTTCTCCAAGACCTTGTATTCTTATGGGTCATTGTGAAACAGAAGACTTCTTATGGAACACTGGCACAAAAATTTTGTAGAGAGTCACCACCCAATTTATTTGGGGATTTGGAGATACTATTCTTGGGAGAAAATAGAAGCAAAGCTCCTAAAGGGACAAAACACTGAAAGATGAAATGACAATTTTGACCTTAAATGGTGACTGACCGGTATGAAATGAGCAGGCCAGGAGTCAAACTCAGCTTGAAACCTGCATCACTTATATCTTTGTAAGAGATTTTGATTAATCCCCAGCAGAGTCACCAATTTGTTAGGGATTTTTCTTGTACGATCAAACTTGGTAGATGTATAGGCTTGATTCTCAGTTAAAAGGGACTCCAAGTTTGCAAGAAAAGCCTAATTGATGAGGATTGGATAAGATCCTCCTTCTACTTCAAGCTCCACAGGACTCAGGTGGGTATTACCTATGAATAAGTTACTATATTTCAAGTAAGCTTTTGATTAGTGGATTGATTTCTTCACTGTTATGCTATTATTTCTTCAGATTACTTCAATAAAACATTATTACTCTGCAGACAGCACAAATTATCCTAATACAGAGTACTACAATGAAAATTATAATTGTAATAGCATGACATAGTGGCATAAGGACATTCATCCTTCTTCTTTTTACGAGTATAACTCAAGGAAGGATAACCTCTTGATTCTCTCTTTAAGGAATCACTAAATATATATTGTATCACTCTGACACAACCCTATCAAAATATAAACACAATTCTTGAAAATAAAAGAAATGGTAATGAAATGAATTTTGATTCATCTAAGGATTGCAAAAGATAACCTTTAAGAAAAACAAACTTCAGACCAGTGCCTAAATCCAAAGGGAAAAAGATTCCTAAATGCTAATCCACAAGTCCATTTAAAGAAATATGACAGTATGCCTTACATACAACCTAAAATCCGAATAGGATGCCTTACAAACTATTCAGTGAATCTAATATTATTACTATCAATATCCCTATAGTTATATTTACTCCCTAAAATTGATGACAAGGATTTTAATTCTCTCCTTGAGAGAAACTCATAATCAATTTCAGAAGTTTCTTAACTTAGTATATTTTAAATGCTTTACACATAAAACATACAAAAGTAAATACAAAAATAGACAGACAAAAACAACAAGAGACAAAAATTGCAGTATATTTGTATTAAAGAAGACTTGCAATTTACACAAGGAAACTCATGCTCAAAAATTTAGACACAAAATTCAAAAGTCTCTTCTGTAGAAATTGTACTTGGTTTTTTAATTATCTTCTATCCCCCCATTCTCAAAATAAGATTACAATTCTATTTATATATGTTCAACCATCTTGGAATTCCCTTATCAATGGGAATGCGACAAGCTTCGGATGGTTGAAACCCTAACCCTAAAGAGCATAAAAGACAAGATACAATAAGCCCTCAGGCCGTGGAAAGACAAAATTATTTTGGCTTGTTCTGCACCCTGGATCACTGATAACTGACACCTTTGTCTGCAAGTATTCCTAATAGCTTCTTAAGTTTTAATAAGATATGATGACCGCCATTTCAAGCTAACCTACACCATTATTAAATGATAGCTTATCATCCCTATGCTTTGAGATTAGGTGTCAGGTCCTCCAGGTGTCCTTTCTATTCATCATCCAAGATATCAAAGTCAACTACAGCATATTTTATCTTCTTGGGCTTTGTAAGCTCATCCCACATAGTGACCTCTTCCTCTGTTGGCCATTTATAATTCTATGTTTGTTGTAGTTGAGCTTTATGTCGCTCCCATCTAGCATCTATTATGGATTTGTCATCTGTAACAAATCTGATCAGCTCCATCTCTGCTTTTATGGCTTCATCCAGGGTCTTGTTGAATCTTTCCACATCCACCTTATTGCTTTCATCTAAAAATGACTTTCCTTGGCAAAATAAGATCAAAATCTGAACTCCATTAATCCAAGCTTTTAATGGCACCATCTACACACTTAATGGGAGGAATAAATTTATTGGAGTCTAAATTGAGCAAGGCTATGTTAGAATCTATTTGATTTGCCTTGCCTTTAAAAAGTGGCAATATGGCTTTAATTCTATTAATCTCCTTTCCCACTTGCAAAACTATCTCTAGAATATCATTTCTCAAAGATTGAACAACTGCCAATCGCTCAAAAAGTGGTGCCCTAACAGACCAAGTTGCATAATATTCATTCAAAATTTGAACATAATTATTAACCTCTACTTGCAATCCAGCCAACTTATTGTAAGCATTAAAAACTAGATCAGATTTATCCTTCAACATATCAATTCTGTGGTGCAAAATTTTTAATAAGGCCTACAAAATAGCCTCATTTTTCTCCATATTTATTTTCTCTAACTCTGCAGCAACTTCCTCTTCTATCATTCCTTTAACTTCAATTAATGCAGGTTGCTCAGGAGGTGTAGGAGTTACTATAGGGGTATTTATGATTTGAAGTTCTAAGTCTACCAGAGATTTTTCTAATGCCTTCTCCTTTATTATCTGAAGATCCTTGTCCTTCATCAATACACTGTAGTCCTCTAAAAGGGAGCCATACCTTTCCAATAGTTGCTTTGTCTTATCCTCATTTAATCTGGCAAATGGGTTAACACTTGAGAAATCTCAAGGTCCCCTATGTTGTGGATGGACCACACAATCTTATCTCCCTCCATCTGCTCCTTCACATTCAAAATTGAAGGCTTTTTATACTTAGGATAAAGACTACATAGAGCTAATGCTTGATTTTTTGGGTTTTACCCAAATCCTCTAATGATATCCCTCACTTGGGTTTCTGAAGACAAAGTTATGTCTTCCTACCTTTTGATCTGATCAATAATGAAGTTTGAATACAAGTTTCACCCAAGCACAAGTAGCATATTAATCTTCTTCACTAGTTTCCTAGCCTCATCTAGGGTGAGTTTTTCAGCTTCAGGGTCATATTCTCTCAATTGTTGCACTACCTCCTCTGGCACTTGACCCTCTTCAGTGATTTGCACACTAGATGCAACCTATTGTTGTTTGTGCCAAATCAAGAAGCTCTTGAATTCTTCTAACTCTATGAAACTATCATCCTTTAAAAAGGCATCTTGTTCAATCATTCTCTCATCTTGGCATAAAGCCAAGGGCAACTCAACATTTTCTAGTTCAAGCTTTTGCTTCCTCTTTTCTTCCCTTATTCTATTTTTCAATTGGTGATCATGGACACCAATTCCAGGGAATAGGGCTTTTATCTTGTCCTTCTTCTTTACCTGAGAAGATTCACCGACCAATAATTTATGCTTCTTTGCAAGGAGCTCACTTGTATCTTGAGAGCTATGGAGCTCTGTTATATCAACAACATTCTCCCCAACCTGATGCCTTTCTTCCATTATTATTTCCAAGGGAGGGATGCTATGCATAGAGTAGCCATCATCACTATCCTCATCACACTCAGATTCAAAATGGACATCCTCTTTCTTGTTAGTATCATCAATTTGATCCTTAAATGTTCTCATCAAAGTGTTAAATTGAGACATCATTTGTTCAAGTCTCTGAAGATAAGGCAACTCAGGGAAAAAACCACTAAATGTCAATCCTTTTTGTCTCACTCATTTCTCCACAGCATACAATTCATGTATTTGATTAGCTCTTCTGACCACTTCTTCATCCTCTATTATATTTCTCAATACATCCTCTTCAGGGTACTCCTCATGTCTTTTATTGAATAGAATGTTGGGCATGTAATATTGCCTAGTAGCAACTATAAATCCTTCTCTATCCACATACCTATGTGAGGTAGCATGCATTCTAAATTGTCTCAGCAACACATCAACCTTACTAAAGGAATTCCTACCTATTCTGATACTACGCACTCTAAAGTGCCTAGGAGTAAAGGTTCCCTTCCTGTGTGAAGCCAAATGCTCCTTCTCAGTCAGCATAAGCTGCCAGATAAAGTCTAAATATGCCACCCTTGGTGGAACAAAAAATGGTAGCAAGTGAGGAGGCTGAGGGCATCCATATACTTTGATCATAGTATATCCCTTTTCATAATATATATCTCCCTAATTATGTCTCTTATTCCATTTATCAACAAATTGCTTAGGCCTTACCAACTACAAAACTTTTGTAGACAACCTAGAAATATCAAGCCCTAAGCTGAGTAGGATAGGCCGAACCATCCAATTCTTGAATGCACAAAAATCACTCCTTGAGGAAGAAGGACTCCAAGCCCTTACCTAGTATTGCACTAGGTTTGATTGTCCTTGATACATCATCTGTGGCTCAAGCCTATCCATGTTAATGATGTTATAATTGAAGTACAAAATAAGATGCATCAACAAGGAATAATGCATGAATCTCGGTGTAGAACTTGAAACCAGACACATGGTTCTTCAAAACTAGCAAACCCTCATGCATTCTTTCTATTATAAAACCAATATAATCGTATCCCTTGGCCACATGAAGACTTTGGGAATCCAAAACCATCATCAGCAGGTCTGTGGTGATTCTTTCCTCACCATCTATCCCTAGAACTTTGCATAATCCATATGCAATATATTTCACGTAGAATTTGAGATCCTTATAGAAAAAGGGGGTTGTTGACCTAGGAATTGGCGTGATGTAATTTATGTTTCCTCGTGGCACATGGGCTTTAATTTCTTTGGCCACCACGGTAGACTCCCTAGTATATCTATTAGCTAAGGCCTGTAAATTAATATCAGTAGCCATGGGGACTTGGATACCGAAGGCCCTTATAAATGAACTACGATCAAGAGTGACCAGAGGAGAACCGTCAGCTTTCCTAATTTTTTTAGAAAGAGGGTCATAGCTATGGGATAGAACAATTAAAATAGCTACATCCAAGAAGACCTCAAGAACTATCAATTTTCCTAATCCCGATGTCCAAGGGTTCGAGACAGGGATTGGACTCTTAGCATTTTTATAAAAATACTTAAATAAGAACATTCTGGTAACATCCAGTGTCCTGGCATCTCTACAATAAGTAAGCTCATCAATGAAACATTCATCACTCACCTTCTTATTCTATGATGAGCTTGGTAGTAGAGCGAGGAATTCATCTAAAGAAATTTCGTTAACTTTCTCTTTCCCTCCTTTGACGGTAGAGGCCCTACTGACTGAATGTTTGCTCATTTTGTATGCAATTTGAAATTCCTTTGCAAATTTTGGACACTCTGAACTCTACAATTTCTCTGAAAAATCTATCGCTCTAGTCTTCTAAATGCTTGGTAATTTGAAATGAATAAAGAACAATCATACTTATTCAACTGAATTGAATGCAACAATCGGTTAGAGATCAAAAATCTGAAATCATTTTACTTCTGCCATTACTTGGCACGCTTCATCACTTTAATTCACTAGTCATGGCCATGAAAATGATAGGTAATCAAATTTAATTTTCTAGCGACCTAGTTACTACAACACTCTTGTAATCGTTGATGAATTTGGTGCCTTTTAAATAGTTATAGAGATCTGGTGACTGTAGCAAATTTAGTCATATAACAACTTTCATTTTATCTAGAGATCTAGCAATAAAGAGGGAAAGTCATAGTCGCTGAAATATTTAAGACCTTCTGAGCTTATCTGGAGACTAAGCGACCAAGTTCGCTTATATTTTCTATCCTGAGACTTAGCGACTATAGTCATTATTTCAGTCACTACAAAAATATTTTCTTTTAAATTCATCTCAAGACCTGGCAACAAAGAGCCATTAAGAGATTTGGGGACAATAGTGTATCTCTTGGTTGCTGAAGCCAGTTAACTTTTCAAACTTCTTTTTGAGACCTTCCGACTCAACTATCTGGAGATTCAGTGACTGAAGACATGAAAACTTCAAATTATCCCTTCCAGAGATTTGGCGACTATAGTCAAGCTTGCTTTCCTATTCATATTTTTTATTTAAAACAACCAACGATGAAGAGACACGTCACAAATTCTAGCAGGCAAAAATTTATAATTTCTATCAATCTCTTGACTTCGGTCAACACTTAACTCTGGATTATCTGGAGATCACCTGACTAAAGATAATCTCATAATCACTGAACAAAATTGTTAACTTGAGTTTGATCTAGAGACTGAGTGACTAAGCAAATCTCAAAGTCGCTAGATCATTTACTAACCCTTGGCTTAAATCTGAGATTACGTGATCATCATTTGATCAAGATTAAATCAATGGTCAAAAACTACTTCAAAACTCCCCTTTTAACTCACTCTTATCTGGCATCCTTGCGACTAAAGACTTCTCTTCATCACCCAATATCCTTTTCAACTATTGTTAAATGTGGAGATTACACGAGTACTTATATTCTCTGAGTCATGAGAAGAATCACTTAACCTTGGTCAAGTGATGAGAATAAACACCAACCACTGATTAGAACTTGATCCAACAGTCCTCGCCAAGTTGTTGTAACTTTTCTAACTTAATTGCTTCATTGAGAGATCTAGAGATAACTATGTCACTAAATCATTGACCGCCAGAGACATAACCACCAGGATGATGAGAATGCGCAACTAATAAAATTGCCAAGTCGCGGGATAAAAAGACTTAACCGTTGAATAACTAGAGACCTTGAGACTCACAAAATAGACCGTCACTTTATATTTAGAGATTTAGCAACTAACTACAAGTCTCAAATTTGTTGAATATTAGATCAATTTCCTACTTCTTTCAGAGATCACCCGACTGTAGGCATTTTGATCTGGAGATAAAGAGACCATAGAAATCCTACAAATATTTATCATAGCAGTTGCTAGATCTCACAATAGTGATTCAGAGACTTGGCAACTAAGGAAAACCACTAAGTTGTTTGAAAAGAAAGAATATTCCCTCAACCTAGGGAGATTGTGCGACAAAGGGTTTTTGGGTAATCGCTAAACAATAAGGAATATACTAATTTTCTCAGGAGATTAAGTGACTAACTGAGGAGATAAAAGTGCACATGCTTTAAAGGACTTTTAAGTTATTGAGAAAAGGTAACGGCCAAATAGACATTGGGTGAGCATTTTTAGGGTTTCTTAGATTTTCAAAGGCAATGAGACTTGAAACCTAGGGTTTTCCTTTAAATGAAAATTGGAACTTCTAGGGCTTAGAAAAATTGGAACTTGAACCACACAGAACAAGGACAGAGACCAAGAATCCAAAATTTGAAAGACAAAACATTGAAAATGAAAAGACTACCAACACAAGGCACATAGTTCACATCAAACCTGATCACAGAGCTGATGAAAGAGTATAGCATAAGGCATCTAAAGTCTATTCCTTATCATTCGCAAGCAAACAGACATGCAGAGGTGACCAACAGAAAAATAGAGGCCATATTAACAAAGACAGTGCAATTGCATCGCAAGGATTGGATCAGTCGATTAATAGAAGCAGTCTGGGCTTACCATACCACATGGAAGATAACAATAGGGTTCACCCCTTTTGAATTGGTGTATGGAAAAGAAGCAATGTTGCCTATAGAATTTGAACACAAAACATTGCACACAGCACTTGACCTAAACATCAATCTTCCTGTAGCACAAACAGAATGTCTCCTCCATCTCAACTCATTGGATGAAATGTGTAAGTCAGCATTGGAAAGAATAGAGCTAATCCAAAACCAAAGGAAAAGATGGCATGATTCACATATCAAGAACAAGCAATTTCAAGTAGGAGATGGGGCTTTACTATATGATTCCAAATTCAAAGAGAACCCAAGAAAGCTGCAAACTAGATGGATCAGACCCTATGAAATTCAATATGTTTTTTATAATGGAGCAGTTCAGCTAACCACACTTGATCCAGTACAATTTAAGCTTCTATTCAATGGACACTGCTTGCGCCTGTATCACAAGCCTCAAACCAAAGATGAATTCTTGAAACAGTTCAACATGCACAGTTTAACAGCCCCCCAGGAAATAGTTCCTACAGCAGAAGGTGAAAGCCTTCCTCCTGCAGCATCACCATGACATATGTTTGTTGTCACTCATAATAAAACTTCATTTAATGAAGTATACTTCTTCATTCACTTTTCTCTTTTCTTCACATTAACTCATCTCATTCCTATTTCTACCACCCACTTAAATTCCATGTCACCCATAATTTCTATTTTCAAATGCTTTCAATAAAATGTCATGTCAGAAATCTAATGTGGCCACTAGAATTAACACTCTCATCAGCTCACATTCATGTATGGAAACTAATCACCAGGTACACCTTTCTAACTCCTTACTTACTTTTAGTGCACATGTTAAATTAATTATATCTAGTACTGCATTAAATGTATAATATATGCATTAAGCCAGATTCCCAACCTCGTGCTAAATTTAACAAGTGAGGACACTTGTTCAACTTTCATAGGGGGCAAGGGAAGTGTACTAACTTCCAAGTGTCATTCCTAAACTAACCTTGTCATACCCCTATCACATCAATGTTGTACTTAGGTTGTGTTTCATTAATTTTTAAATCCTTCACACATTTCTCGTACTTTCAAATTGTGATTTCCTGAACTTGACATGACATCAAAAGGATCATAATTAATTTTTGAGGTAACTCGCACTTAAGGTATTGATGACCTCTGAAATCAATGCCATTATTATAGTTCATGTCAAGTAAAACAAAGGTAATGCAAGAGAAAATATCAATATTTTCAAGAATTGTAATTGGATTTCAAAAGAGGGAATTTGTAGAGAAACTGAAAGCTTAGCAGTGGGTTGGAGAGCTTAGAAATTAGAGAGTGGGCATTATTAAGATGGGCAGACAGTTACAAAGACATGAACCAGTCATTCATGGTATTTTGTTGGCGGATGTTGAGGCAGTCTGCAGGTTCAATGCATGCGGCTGGCTTGGCTATTTTCTTTAGCTAATAGAGTTTAATGAGGAGGTTGCTACAGAATTCATGAGTAAATTTGAAGAAGGACAAGCAACCATATGGGGATTGATAGTTGTTGCTACTGAAGAGAGAATTGCAGAAGTTACAAGGTTACCAATTGTGGGAGAACATTATCCAAATGAGCATGATGCTAGGTCATCTTGGGCTCAGTTCTCCAGGCCAGGTGATCCTCTACTTGAAATTACTAACTAGGGGTGCAATAGATTGTCCCTTCCACAGCCATTTCCAAAACTAGCTACACACATCATCAGGTATTTAACTTGTGAGGGAAGGTTTTCAAACCTGCATGCTCATCATTTTAAGCTACTTAGTTGTATCAGGCATAATCTTTAGGTTAATATTCCCAATTTTCTTTATAATATGCTAAGTATCAATGTCGAGGAAACTCAAAAAGGAAATGCAAACTCCATTGGTCACCATGCCCTAATCAAGCTTTTGGTAGAAAAATCTCTTAGGGATGTTTCCCCCATGTCTTGGGCATAATTTGTCCAAACTAAAACTTTGCAACCCCAAGTAAATCTTATGGCCCAACCTCTAGAAGATGTAGTAGAATCTTTTGACCCTACTAAAGAAGCAGCTATGAAAGAAAAAAAAATAGAATTATTGCCAAAAAACCAACCTCCTGAACCTACTCCAGAGGGTAATGTACCCACTTCTTCCTCAAGAAAAGGAAAGCAAAAAGTTAGAAAAGAAATCCCTAACTTAGAAGGAGAAATTTCAAACCTTGCAATTCAAGTTAATGAAAGAAAATGGTTGAGTCCTGTAGTAACTACTTCTATAGCATCTATTCATCTAGCACATAAACTGAAAAGGTCTCGCCAACATAAAATTTTAGTGGTTGAAGAGGCAACTATGCATAGAAGCCCTCACATGAGAGGACAGGTGTCTCCACCTTCTCCTCAACACCCAGATGTTCCAGCACTAAAACCTAATAAAGAGCCCTCTATTCAATATATTTATGATGACTCCCCTACGCAAGTAGAATTGCATCATATGGAGGAGCCTCCTAATGAGCAAGAACCTAGCAATAGCATGCCATAGAATGATCAAGGAATGCCTGAACCGAACCTTGAAGTAATGCAAGAGAGCATTCTTGTGAATGTTCAATCTAATCCTCCTCAACATCTTGTATATTCTAATGTATCCATTATACCTTATCAATCAATGTGGTTCACTGACTTCTTCTAGCAGACTATTAAGGAGAAGAAAAAGAAGGCTCAAATACAAGAGTTCCCTTCATCAACAATTCAGTTTGTCCTCTTTCATCTATACAACCATTTTATCTTTCATAAAACATGGTGGAAGTGTAATACCCCAAAAATGGGCTATAAGTTCATTAATCTCCTATATCAACAAATCATATGAAATCGACATCAAAGTCCTAATCTAAGACACATCTAAACATCATCGAATCATAATTGATTATCTTAAATTCTGCATCGGGGAATATTCCTAGTAATATTCTTAATTATCATAATTATCTTTAATTTAATGATTATTTGGCGATAAATCACATTTATCCTAAAGTTTGATTAATTGAATATTTTCATATTTAATTAATTAAATTTAATATCTTGCCACTTAATTGTGTAATTAAATTTAATTCTATCTATTATTAATTATATTATTTAATTTTGACAATAAATCTAATATCATATGAATAATTGATTAAATTCTTATTTAATTAATTAAAACATGTTGTCATTATTTAATAATATAATTTTTAATAAAAGTTTGATAAAATAGTTAATTAACCCATAAATTAATTATTTATTTTCAAAAATCAGTTAAGTTGGAAATAAATCACTTTATTATTAAATTAATTCATAAATAAAACATGCACAATCATAAAAGCAGACAACTATCAATTATCAATTAAAGCTAAACTCTATTTTGAGTTAAAACTTAGCTTTTGCATGTTTTTGTGAGTTAATTATCTTTTATTTAAAAATAACTCAAAAATCAACCTGAGTTAATTTGAGTGATTTATGGCTTTTATCCATGCACCTCCAAAGCCTTGGATTTCTATAAATAAAGGCTTTAGCTCTTCACAAATCATCTCATTTTTTGCACAATCACGCTGGAGAATTGGAATTGAAGAATCAAAGCTCTTGCGAATCGACATCTTTGTGAGATCAATCTTATTTTTGCATTCATATTTCATATCATTGTTAGATTAGCATAGCATATCAGTTTTCAATAGCATTCATATCATATCAGTTTTTATCATTCTTATTGCATAGAAAATATCAAAAATATAGATTAATTGCATTTATTCCATATCTAAAATTGCATTCAAATCCTTCATTTAGGTGTCATCTAGGTCACTGATCTCGATTACAATCTGAGAACATTAATCTTGCACCTATTAGAAGGCAGTAAATCGTTTGGTTAGATAGCTTTCAATTTTGCACGATTTTGATTATCACTAACCTCTAATGATTTACTGAGTGTTATGTCTACAGATCAGGTACAATTTTCACACACACATTTCTGGCACCCACCGTGGGGCAACCCACCATTGCATGTTGGTTTTGATTTTTTTTGGGAGCTAAAACCCTAAAGTTTCAAAGATTTAATTTTATCTCCCAAACGGCTTGGAATTTTGGCCTAAAATTTTTTTTACAGATTGGTGACATGTCATGGAAGCTACAGTAAAAAATTTAGAATTTTTTGAGATGTTTTGAATTTTTAATAATTTTTTTTGAAATTCTGGAAAAAATTAATATCTGACGCAAATCAGCATATTTTTTGAAAATTTTTATATTTTCGGAAATCTCTTTAAATTCTAGAGGGGGTCCATTCTTTGTGTTTTAAATTTGGACATGATATCATAGCTCAAATAGTCAATTTACAAAAACTGGTCTATTTTGATAAAATGGGTCTCTAGGGCACAAATGAAGAGATTTTTCTAAAAATTTTGCATTTTTGGAAAGCTCTCTATTTTTTAGTAGGGGTCTCTATTCTGAATTTCTATTTTTGTGGCCAAAATCATATCAAAAAAATTAGATCTTGTTGACTAGGTCAAATGCAGCAAAAAAAAAATAAAGTTTTGTGATGGGTATGCACTTATTTTTTTACATGGTTCAATGAATGATATGAGTTGTCATTTGGGTTAATTTCTGGTTATTATTACTGATAATAATTGATTTTTAGAGCTAACCCTATGGTTTTCATAACTTGAATATATTTTGCATATCTTGTTTGCTTGTTTGCTTATTGGAGAGTTCGTCACTTGCTTGCATGGAAAAGCTCAACAAAAATTGCTAAAAATCAAGTAAAATCTACTAAGCGCGTTGTGAGGATCCCAGGTATTCTCCTTCATCTAATAATATTTTGATTTGGGACTTAAAATAAATCTCTTATGTGTCAAGCTTGTGTGCATCTTTTCATGCTTTTGATCTATTTCTACACACTTGCATAATTGATACTAGGTTGTGAACCCTTAAGGATTCATTAAGTAGTCTTAGAATACTTGTGATTGATCTTGATTGCCATCTTGGGTTATTGGACTCGCTAATCCGCCGGCCCCTCATTTCCGCCCCGTGGTTGCAATCTCAGCGCCATAAAGGGGAGGGGTCAACAGGACAGAAGCGTTAAATGTTCCACTTGGCAACCCTTTTGTGCTTTTAGGAACTCACTTGTTTTCTAAGTTGGGGACTTGTTTTTAGCTTGTGTGAGGTGTTAAGTGTTCCACCTTGTGGACTCATCTCATATTCACTTTAAACGTTAAGTGTTCCTCTTTCTACTTTTTGGGTACTTTTGGTAGATTTACTTTCGGGAATATATCTGTGCTCACATAGTAATTAGGCCCTATGAACACTATTCGTGATTCTTGAAAGATTGGATTCCCAGCGAAATCCTTCTTGACGACAGAATCCTTGTAGGTAGGGAGGATACTTAGTGCGTTTCACATTCAACTTGGTTAGTGCATCCTCTCTTATTGATCGACACATTCTCTCTCCGGAGAGGTTGATAGATCACGTAGGGTTGATATCATGAGCTTTGGTGAATCAAAATTGGTTAGTGTGTCTTCTCTTATTGATTGATACATTCTCTCCCTGGAGAGGTTGATAGATCACGTGGAGTTGATATCACAGACCTTGGTGGAACAAAACTTTGTCTTAGCGTGTCAGATTAATCTGCTTGCTTTGTTTGGGTTAAAAGTGAAGAGGTGTCAAAACCTTGAATCTGGAGCCAAGTCCCCTTGTGGTATACTATTGTGAGTCATCTTTAGAGAGGGTTAACTGTAGCGGACAATCCCTTCACAGGAAAAACTGCGTTGACGGAACCTCAAGCGGTAATAGCCATTTTCGCCATGGTAGTGACAGCCGCTATATAAATGTCCTTGTGGAGGAAATCTCCATGGGTATGGTTCATTGTTGGGTTGTCAGATCTCCCTAGCAGCTCTTGAAGATTAAGTTCTTGGACTGTGTCAAAACCCTGGTGCGCCGGGATTGGAGTTCACCCCTTTGAATCATAAAATTTGCAGAGTCAAACCATTACTAAAAACCCTAGAGAGGCCAATTTTTCATTCTCAGGTATATGTGTGTTATTGCAAAACTTTTTAGAACATACACAATTAGTACTCTCAGGGATTAGCACAATTTGGTCACTTGATTATTCATGCGCAAGGTTGCTTTTGCCCTTGTTGATTATTTTCAGATGTGCTTGGAATCACTTGCTTGCTGTTCTGCATGCTTATTTATCTACTTGGCTCTTAAAAATGATCAAATCTGGTATAACTTTTAAAATCTGGACAATACAATTTGCAAACAATCCAAAATTGAAGACCTTACATTTTGCAAAAAAATTGACGTAAAATCTTTCTGGAGTCAAAAGTCATTTCAGGAAGTCAAAAGTCGTACGAGTTTTGTCAAGTGTCATTTCAGTATTACCCAACTGTTGTATGAGTTTAGCAAATGTCATTTCATAGACTACCCAGTGTCGTACGAGTCTGCAGAGTGTCGTTTGGAAAAATTTGAGAGAGTTGTCAGAAATTGTCAAATTGCAAGATATCCAATGTTTCCAGCCTAGTTCCAGAATCTATCAAAAATATCATTGTGTCAAGAACAGATCAGTAGTTATTGAGAATTAGTACACATGTCTCAAAGAATTAGTACACATGAGGAAGAAATTATGATCGCCGCTATAATGAAACAGATACATGCTATGCAAGTCCAACTTGACAAACTTGAGAAAGAGAAGGAATCTAAAAAGTTCTCCATGGAATCTTTATACTCTTTTCCATTTGATAAAGACTTGTACATGTCACCATGCCCCCGGAAAAAAATTGAGCAATATGATACCTCTTCCACAGAGAGTGACACATCTAGCTTTGAAGACTATGATGACTATGATAACAGACAATGTAATGATACCTATGACACCTCTGTTCCTAAGAGTCCTCCTCATCGTCCATTCTTGCTTACTACAAATGGGTCGTCACATTGGATAGATCATGAGGGTGATCCATATGATTCTGATTATGAAAGAGACTTTGATGATTTCTATGCACAATACCTAGATGATCCATCTATTTCACTTGAGGAAGAGAAAGTTTACCATGCTGATTATAAACATGCATACTATAAGGATCTCTCCTCTAAGAACTCTCAGGCTGAAAATAAACATTACACTCTCAAGCAAGATCATGTTAATGTTGGACCTTTGTCTTGTGATGGTTCCCTTCCATCTCCTACTTCCTCTAATACCCATACATTTTCTAAAGCTTCCGAGTCTTTCAAATCTTTCACAGAACCTTCATCTGACACAAGTCCTAATACTTTTCATGTGGTTCCCTATAGTTATCCCCCAGGGCTACCTCTTAAAGAAACTCAAGCTAACCTTCACTTGGCTGCAAATACTTTCAATAATGATAAACCTAAAGAGCCTAAGCCTTCATATGCTATAATCCCTACTTCAGCTAGTCCTCCACCATCTCTTCCAAAGTCATCCATACAATCCCAACATGCTTCCTTGTCCTTAGAAGTGGCTCCATGTCAAGAGGACTCTAAAAATGATAAAGAAAAGAACATAAAGAAAGATCAAGATCAAGAACCCTCCATGTCATCCACTCCTTTTCCCGATGTTTCTTATCGGCTTCATGGTTCTTTTGATCCTATACACCCTTTTTCATGCATTCCACCATGTCTTAAGTCTTCTCCTAAGCAAGATCAAGCTACTACTTACACTGTTGAGCTTATTGACAATCAAAATGACCTTACTACACTTGCGCTTTCCAAAGATGATACTTCCATTAAGGTTGGTAAAAATGGTGTTCCTTCCAATGTTAAGTCTATTGAAAAACAAGAGAAAAATTATGTGCTTGTGCTATCCAAAGATCCTTGTCAAGATCAAAGTCTTCCATCTTCTTATTCTACCACTCCATGTTCACTTCCACTTTCTACTCTTCCTAAGTCTTTGCAAGCTTTGAACAATCCTATCAAAGAAGGTGCTCATATTCAAGATGTCCATGATTCTATTGAAGATCCTAATGCTCACTCTAAAGATGCTGATATCCTTGGTTGTCATATAGATGCTGATGAACTTATTGATTATCCTTTTGCGTCTTCCACTTCCATCCTTGGACCTCTTCCACCACTACAAAGATCTTCACGCCTTCCTTCCATCTTGGGTCCTTATGTCCCTTCACTTTCCCCTCCTAACTCTACTAATTTTCCATCCATATTGGGTCCTTACATACCTCCATCTCCTATCTTTCCTCAAGATCAACATAGATGCATACCCTTGAATCCTTTTCATCCACCCACCCATCTAAACCAGTCATATCCTCCCTCTTCCACAAATCCCAAGTCTTTTGGAAGTAACTTGAATGTTCAATACAAGAAAAAGAAGCAATACAAGAATCCATCAAAAAAAGAAAATCACCATGTCTCCTCTAAACGACATGGAGGCATAAAGTCAAAAGAGATATCTAAGAAAAAAACTACAAGACAAGTATGGGTTCCAAAATCTATCATTGAAGATATTATCTCTAGATCATCAAAAGGAAATAAAAAGCCTACGGGTATATGGATTCCAAAGTCTCTCTTGAAAGAGTCTGGTGTTGAACAAAAAGTGAAATTGACATTCAAGCTTCCAAAGGCTTCCACTTCATCTCCCTCCAAAAATATTCTTTCATTCCATGCGCCTAAACCTCAACCTCTGCTATCCATTCGCCATATTCCTTCATGTATTCCTTCATTCACATTTCCTCCACCCTCTCGCCACCCTTCAAGGTGTGTGTTTACGTTGATCTTGCCTTCCTTTCCACCTACCCTTTCACAATCCTTCCATGCATTATCCTTCTACCTTCTATCATTTTTCCTCATTTGCCTATTCCTCCTATCTTCCAACCTCACTCGCTTTACATAAAACCTTATCCTCCATTTTTCTCTTTCATCTCCCTTTCCCTATCAGCATCTTTGAGCGTGTCATTTTGAATCCTTGGCATATCATGGTTTATCCTTTCAAGGAGCATTATCTAAAAAGCTTGCCTTCTTCCAAAAAAAGAAATGAAAAATAAAAAAAATTTGAAAATGTGCCTTGGTGAAAACCTGGAAACAGGCGCCTTGGTAGCAAAAGTAAAGAGAAATAAATTCATCCTATGGTGAAAACCACTTCCTTGTGGCACCTTGGATAAGTACCATGATGAAAACCTGGCAATCAGGCATCGTGCGTAGTTCTTCTACATATTTCATCCATTTCATCTTCTCTCTTTGATCTTGACAATGTTGATCTATACACGAACATTTGGCTATTTTGTGAGCTATTTTACGATGATCTTGCTCTCATTCCTTCCATGTTTAGCCTTCATATCCATCTTCCTCCATTTATTTTCACCTGTCGCTATTCTTTTCCCCTTTGGTCTTGATCTAAGAAAGAAAGAGTAAAACACAGTGCTATGAAGCCTCTTGACATGTCTACTCCTTTGGACTACATCCTGTCCTTCTTTGGCAGTACACTTTTGTGACTTATATCCTATGCTGGCCTTTCATTGCTTGTCCAAATGCACTTTACATGAAAATTTTTCCCTAGCTTGAGTATTCTTGAGGAGTTTGCCCTTGAGGATTTCTTCCCTTCATTTTCCTTCATTCTCTTATCTTCCATCTCTTCCACCAGCTTGCTAATCCCTCTTGTTCTCCACCTTGCTAGACATTGGGACTGCACGATATGATCTTGCTTGGGAGTTTGCAAATGGAAAAAGATGCTATCAAGTATACCAAGTATCAAAACAATTATCAGAATCAGTATCAGAATCAGTATCAGAACCAGTATCAGAATAATTATCAGAATTAGTATCAGAATCAGTATCAGAACCAGTATCAGAACCAGTATCAGAACAAGTATCAGAATGGGCGTACAAAACAAGTATCAGAACACCTACTGGGGCTACACCATTCGCTTTAGTTTATGGGTTTGAAGCGGTACTGCCTATTGAGGTTGAAATCTCATCACTCAAAATCAAAATGCATGGACTTGTCACTGGTGAAGACTACAGAGTGTCGAGGTTACAAGAACTTGAACTACTAGATGAGCGCAGACAAGCAGCGTATGATCATCTCAGAGTGTATCAGAAAAGAATGTCTAGAGGCTACAACAAGAAAGTCAGACATAGAGAATTTCAGGTTGGCGATCTAGTGTTGAGAGAAAATTCTAAAAATCAATCACATCGAGAATGCAAGGGGAAGTTCAAACCCAATTGGTTGGGTCCCTTTGTAATCACTGCTACTTTTGGCTCTGGTGCCTATCAACTCTCAACAACTGAAGGAGAACAGCTCTGAGAACCAATCAATGTTCTCCATCTGAAGAAATTATATGCCTAAGGCATTCAGTGCTTGGTAAATGTTTTGAAAAAAATCTTAAAAATCAGAAAAAGTCTTGAAAAAATGAACATCTTGGTGAAAACCTAGCAATAGGCGCCTTGATGATTCACAAAAAAATTGAAAAATATCAAAAGTACAAAAAAATTGAAAAAATGAAAAAATACAAAAAAAAAAAAAAGTGCCTTGGTGAAAACCTGGAAACAAGCGCCTTGGTAGCAAAAATAGAATCTCTACCAAGATGGTGAAAACTTGGCAAACAGGAGCCACTTATTCCAAAATGCTCCATCTATCAGCACAATCTTGGTCTTTCCCAGCTTTCAGTCTTGCTTTAGTTTGTACATATCTCCCGATTTGTTTCTGCATATCCTGGTTTCAATAAGTCGGTCTGTACACCAATCAGCTCAAGCGTCTGTATCCTATCAATGTTTAACACTTGGGGGCAATCAATGTCATATCCTATGGCCTCCAATGTATCTTAGACGTGTCATATCCACTCAGAGTCCTTTGAAGCTTCAAGTTGAGTCAGTCAGTCAGTCTCGTCTCCAGAAAGGATTTTGCATCAACAACAATCAAACATCAAAACTCAACTGAAAATAATCTGTGCTTTTCATGCTTTTATCTCCTTGTATGCTTACTAATTCGCATTGAAATTTTTGCATATTGTGTCCCTTCGAGCTCTTCGATGATGTCCTTTATAGGATTTAGAGAGTGATGACTAGGGGCATAATCTTTTCTTTGTCTTCTGCTTGTATGTGAAAATCTAACATCTTTGGAACTTCTGGATTGAAATGGTGTCCGACTGTAAGAGCCTCTATCTCGAATTGGATGGCCATGCATACCTCAACCATTGATACCCAAAAAAAATTCAAGGACATTTGATCTAACTATTATCTTTTTGAGTAAGTTCTTTCTCCTACTATGGAATGCAATCTTGCCTAAGGATGTGAACGATAAAGGGTCACTACGGGTAATTCACATTGGATTTAGAATGATCTCTTGACTGTTTGATGTGTTTGTAACGCAAGGTGTACTCAGGTCATCACAACGTTTATGTTTTGATGCTTGTACAAATTGCTATATCAAAATGGACATGATATTCAGGTCATCCTAGCGTTTATGCCTTGGTGCTTATATCTAATCCAACATTCTGAAAACAAATCAATATTCATATGTCCATGGTTGTATAACCAGTGGGTGTTGTATTGATTCTTGCGCATACAAATTGATATTCATATGTCTATGGTTTCATAGCTAGTGGGCATTGTATTGATTTATCCAGTTACCTAAAAGTTCAATGATGATAACAAATCGACATATGATCAGTGACTAGGTCCTAGGTCTTAGGTTGCATTTCATTTTGCATGTCTCATTGCATTTTACATATTTGTATGATCTCACAATGATTAAATGAACTTCAATGCTTAAATGATTCTTCAAATCGCATCTTCAAGTCTAACAAGAGCTGAATCTCACACGAAGGTTCCTCCAATGAAATAGCAAGTAGAATCCTTTTTCGGAATCAAAATTCAAATCTAAGATCATTCATATTATTAATTGCTTGCATAATCAACCTTCAATCATCACAGAAATCCAGTATTCAACTTAACTGATTATCTTACATCAAACTATCAAAATTTCAACTTGGTCAACTATGGTCAACTCATGGTCAAACCTAGTCAAACTTGGTCTTTTGGGACCTTCCAATGATGTAGAATGTGTTCTTGAATGTGTTTCACCACACTTCTCAGATCAATTAACATGCTTCTAAACTATCAACGCTGACTTTTCTTGTCAGATTTCAATTTTAATCCCAAAGGGGGCATGGTATTGCACATCATTCAAAGTCTATAAATCAAAATTCTATGGATCAAATCTATCAATATCTTTCATCAGTGATCAAGACAACAATCACGTCTAGTCGCTGATTCATCAAAAGTCCTCATCGCTCGGGGCAAAATCTATCATCACTTGGGGCATATCAGATTCATCGATCCATATCAATCTGGTATTCTCCTAATCTTGTAAACTGTATCAGTTTTTGCAACCATCAGATCATAGTGTTCTTTCCTTGGTTCTTCGACAACTGAAGGATTCGGATGTGATACTTGCTAGTTCTGCTAAGACAATCGAGTCTAGAACGGGTCACTCACTTCTTATCAATCCTAAGGTTTGGAATCAGGTGTTTTGGACACTTTTTCACAATCATAGGTTCATCGCTGCTACAGTGAACATTATCTTTGGTCATTCAAGACCTATTACCTCCTATCTCAATATCTTTCAATCAACTTCTGTCTCATATCAATTATCAATTTCGAATCAGTTTCATATCTTTATCAAACACAGACTATCTTTGAGCCACTGCGCTTCACACAGTAATTCAAAGAGGGGCAAAATGTAATACCCCAAAAATGGGCTATAAGTTCATTAATCTCCTATATCAACAAATCATATGAAATCGACATCAAAGTCCTAATCTAAGGCACATCTAAACATCATCGAATCATAATTGATTATCTTAAATTCTGCATCGGGGAATATTCCTAGTAATATTCTTAATTATCATAATTATCTTTAATTTAATGATTATTTGGCGATAAATCACATTTATCCTAAAGTTTGATTAATTGAATATTTTCATATTTAATTAATTAAATTTAATATCTTGCCACTTAATTATGTAATTAAATTTAATTCTATCTATTATTAATTATATTATTTAATTTTGACAATAAATCTAATATCATATGAATAATTGATTAAATTCTTATTTAATTAATTAAAACATGTTGTCATTATTTAATAATATAATTTTTAATAAAAGTTTGATAAAATAGTTAATTAACCCATAAATTAATTATTTATTTTCAAAAATCAGTTAAGTTGGAAATAAATCACTTTATTATTAAATTAATTCATAAATAAAACATGCACAATCATAAAAGCAGACAACTATCAATTATCAATTAAAGCTAAACTCTATTTTGAGTTAAAACTTAGCTTTTGCATGTTTTTGTGAGTTAATTATCTTTTATTTAAAAATAACTCAAAAATCAACCTGAGTTAATTTGAGTGATTTATGGCTTTTATCCATGCACCTCCAAAGCCTTGGATTTCTATAAATAAAGGCTTTAGCTCTTCACAAATCATCTCATTTTTTGCACAATCACACTGGAGAATTGGAATTGAAGAATCAAAGCTCTTGCGAATCGACATCTTTGTGAGATCAATCTTATTTTTGCATTCATATTTCATATCATTGTTAGATTAGCATAGCATATCAGTTTTCAATAGCATTCATATCATATCAGTTTTTATCATTCTTATTGCATAGAAAATATCAAAAATATAGATTAATTGCATTTATTCCATATCTAAAATTGCATTCAAATCCTTCATTTAGGTGTCATCTAGGTCACTGATCTCGATTACAATCTGAGAACATTAATCTCGCACCTATTAGAAGGCAGTAAATCGCTTGGTTAGATAGCTTTCAATTTTGCACGATTTTGATTATCACTAACCTCTAATGTTTTACTGAGTGTTGTGTCTACAGATCAGGTACAATTTTCACACACACAGGAAGTAGGAAAGAAATCAAATGAAAAGGGAGATGTTTGAGAAGGATGACAAGATTGAATCTCTCAAAGAGAAGCTAAGGAAACAAGAAGAGCAAATGGACAATGCCTTAAAACTAGCTGACCAGGTGATACCTTGTAGACCACCACCTAGGGTATATGCTATTTTCTTAAAGGAGCAATTTCTTTTGTTCCAACTTATGATGACAATGAAGGATATTGATTGTGAATTCAAGTCAGCCCAAGAATTCTATGGTTTGTATCAAAATCTACCATCATGGCAACAAAATCTATTATGTGAGCTTTATTTGCACAATTTTATTATCCCACATGCAATAGAGTGGAATCCTCTACTCTATATAGGGGACATTCACTTAAGGGCCTTGATGTCATGGATGCATAATGAGACAAACTATGATAGATAGTTGAACACCTACAAGGATCTGGAGAAATCTGAGCCTTTGTCATTAAGGGCTAAGTCACATAAGCCTGATGTTTTTTTGAGGGATTGGCTCAATTTGACTTATGGGAGACCAAATCCAGAAATCAAGGAGAAAGTATTTGCATTAAGGGATAAAGTTTACAAAGATTATCAAATATTACCCAATTTTATAGCCCAAAGAGCTCTTTCAGGAGTCAGAAGTAGGTGGAATAGACTACCAGAAGCTTTCAAAAAAGCAAAACCACATAGCCCAATTAATTATGAAGTAGCTATCCACAGAGTGGCTAATTACATGAAGTTGGGATGACAACCCAGAAGGGAATTATGGATGCCTTTATCCTTCTAGCCACCTACACTCTTTTGGCCCCTATATGACATCAGTGCTACTAGACTGGATCAGTTGGTTGAGGAGCATCAAGAAGATTACTTGGAATGCATAAGGGGGTTCTACTAAACTTTCAAAAGTGGAAAGAAGGGAAAGATGATCGTTGGTGATTTCAGGACCATAGCAAGGAAATGCAATGCTTGAGGACAAGCATTCTGTTAGTAGGGGACATATGATGAGTCTAATTATTGCCTCAATTTTTCTATGATCTTTATATTTTGTTGATACTTTGACAAACATTTCCAAGACATTTTATTACTTATGTTTATGTGAACCTATGCCAAGTACAGCTAAAGCCACAAAATCTATGGGTAGATTGAGTGATATTTTTTGCTAACTATTATAAATATAATGCAGTACTTCATATAATTATTTCAAGTTGTGTTCTAACATTTAAGTAGGAGTTGAAAATGTTGACTTGCATATGTGTACTAGATGTTACTAACCTTTCAAGTAAACATGGAGCGGTATGAAGAGTGGCACATCTGCATTAAAGAAGGAGCGTTAGACCAACCATGGCGAGAGAATCCAGCATGATTCCGATGGATATGTCAAGCTTTGAAGGAGCTATTGTTCTAGAGAATATAGGGAATTAGTCCAACTATATTTCCTCAGAACTATTATTCTGTTATCAGTCGTAATTGTATTATGTCGTGGTTGTTATCTCCTCCATATTTGGTGAGGTTTAATGAGACTTTTCTGTTATGTTTTCAATAATCGTCAATCCTTGATATAAAGGGATTTTGACTGATTTAGTAGGTAATGAAGAAAGATAGAATTATGTATTCAGTATAGTGGAAGTTGCTCTATTTTGTTCTTCATGAGTTATTCAGTTGTTATGTAACCAGTTAAGAAGAATTTAATGGAAGAGTGATTTTAGATTATCTCTTGTGTTGAGTAGTTAGCAGAAGCCAACCAAGGGGGCCCACTTGGAAGGTGGATTAGATTAAGTTAGAATACATTTGTTTCCTATACCTTTTCCTATTTTCAAATAGAGTTACTATTTTATTCCTGCAGTATTGCCACTATGGTTGTTCCTGTAGCATTTGCAGAAACAAATATAGTGAATGTTTTGATTTGTTAGATAGGATTAGATTCATTTCATAAGTTTTCTGTAGTAATTCTATTCAATAGTCAAGTATGTTTACTTTCCTACAATAATAGCATAGATTCCTTTCATGAATTTTATCTTCTTACAGCATAGGTGTTATGACTCCTAAAGGAACTTAGTGCACAAACTGTGCTGTCCCATTTCAAGTCTACATCCCTGGGTTGACAATCTAAATGCATTTCATGATTGGGGGTAGGTAATCTATAGCATAGATATATTACCCTTAAGTGAGATAATGGCATGATTATCCCTACCTATTGTGAGACTGTTCACATTAGTTAAACCAAAAGGCATAACCAACCACTCATAAAAACCTTCTTTTGTCTTAAAAGAATTCTTCCACTCATCACCTTCTCCGATTCTGATCTGATGATACCCACTTTTCAAATCAATTTTGGTAAAATACTTTGCTCCAGTCAAACTATCCATTATGTCATCCATTCTCGATTTAGGAAACCTATATTTCATTGTTATCTTATTGATTACTCTATAATCCATACACATTCACCATTCTCCATTCTTCTTAGGTGCCAATAAAGCTGGTACTACACAAGTAATCAAACTTTCTCAGATCAAAATTTTCTGCAACAATTCTTGAATCTATTAGTTCAATTCCTGATTCTCGGTAGGTGTCAACTGATGTGGTGCCTTATTCAGTAAACTAGCTCCAAGGATTAGATCCATGCAATGATCAATGCTTCTCTTCAGTGGAAAACCATTAGGTACATTATGATAAATGATCTCTCTCTACTCAGTGAGTAACTTATCAATCTCTTTAGGTATGTTATCCTCTATTTTCTTACTCTGTTTGTTAGGAATCACAACAAAACATACATCATTCTTTTTTAGATCCTTAACAAAATTTCTTCCTTCAATCAAGAAAACTTTCACAGATGTACAAACACTACTAATAGGTTCTTCAATCAAAGGTAACAAGATTTGGCTTCTCCCATAACCCCAAATAATATATTTATGCAATCTCCCATCATATATAGCATGTCTATCATATTGCCAAGGTCTACCCAACAAAATATGACAACAATCCATAGGCATGATATCACATAACACCTTACCATAGTACTTTTCAATTTCCAAATTCACATAATATTGTTCACTTACCAAGAGTATGCTCATCCTTGATCCATGAAATTTGATAGGGCTTTGGGTATTCCAACCTTTCCAACTGCAACTTTGTAACCATTTCCTCAGATGCCAAGTTCTCTGAGCTTCCACTATCAATGATTACCTTCCACACTTCATCAAAAACTCTACATCTAGTCTTGAACAAACTTTTCCTTACCAAATCTTCCTTATTACTTTCACTCCAAAGTGCTCTCCTTACCATCAAGTTCTTTTCCTTCTTAGGTTCATTCAGTGACTCTTCTTGTACCAAAGCATTTCTACTGCTACTGACCTTCTTACTTTCATGTGTACACTCAAATGATCTATGTCCTTCTTCTCTACAATTGTAACATGTTCCTCAGAAACCACCTCTATTATAACCACCTCGGTAGCTATTGCCTCTTCCTCTAGATGAAATTTTACCTTTCCACTCAGTCTTACCTTTATCCAAGTTTGTCTTTTCTCAATCAAATCTATTGTTTTCACCATAGATCTACATCTTCCTCTAGGGAATATACCACCTCTACCTCTTTGTCTTTTCTTGTGTCTTTTGTTTAATTTATCCTCAGCTTTCAAGGCAAATTGATAAGTTTCTTTAATGTTTTCCAACTTAACCAAACTGATTTCTTCTTGGATGGAAACTCTCAATCCATTCAGGTACCTAGCAATTGTTTCCACATCATCTTCATCATGTCCAGATCTGATATCTAATCTATAGAATTCCTCAGTATAATCTTTTACCGAGCTATCTTTCTGCCTCAAACTTTGCATTTTCCTAACTAGGTTAATCTTATAATCACAAGGTAAAAAAATTCCTTTCAACTTATTCACCATCTTATTCCATACCTTAATTGTGTCTTTTCCTTTCCTCTTTATATCCAATTGCAAATGTTCCCACCACAAGGATGCATGAATCTTCTATTGGAAAAATGGTCAGTGCTCCCCTCAGGATTTGTAGCATCTCTTAACCACCTCTTGTGTCTTCTATAAGTCTAGTGGTTGTATCAGGCATTAACAGGTCAATCTTTTGGTGCAATGGAAACCACTACTTGTAACAGGTGGTATCAGAGCTTGGTCACAAGTTTGAATCCCCTTAGGAAACACTGAGGGGGAGATTGTTGGAAAAATGGTCAATGCTCCCCTCAGGATTCATGACATGGCTTAACTACCTCCTATGTCTTCTATAAGTCTAGTGGTTGTATGAGGCATTAACAGGTCGATCTTTTGGTGCAACAACAACCACTACTTGTAACATCTTCAACTTTGTGCTTGCGATTTTCACTTTATTTTCCTCAAGGACATTTTCATATTAAAAGTACTTTTCCATCTTGGTGATCCAGTCCACCAATTCATTTGAATCTAGCTTTCCACTATACTTAGAGGGATTTGAATGTGGTGTAGACTTCAGATTTTTGAAATCCTTCAACAATCTTTCCTCACCTTGATCCATCACTAGTGTAGGTTCTACATCACCTTGTTCTTCCTTAATTTCATCATCACTAACATCTTCAAGATGTCATCCTCTTCTTTGGGCTTTCTCAACATCTTCTAATCTAGCAGCAAGTTGTCTCAACATGTTTTCCAATCCTAGATCTGCATCTTGCATCCCATGAACCATCTTGAAACCCTCTACAATTGCAGGCTAGATCACACTCTGCTACCCCACAAAAAATCAACTAGGTTTTGACAAGAAGGAACCCTCAAACCTAGATTCGCAAATCTAGATCCCGATCTCACCTCTACTCTGATACCACCTGGTGCAAGGGAGGATGAGGAGAGGAACCAAAGGCACACCCTAATCTAGATCCACCTTGCAGAGATCACAATCAGAAGCAATAACACACAAATGAGAGAGAGAATGCAGATCAACTCCTTATATTTCTTCAAATTGATTCATACATGTTGGGTTGTAAGGCCTTCCTAGTTAGGGCCATATATTACAATTCAAGTATAAAAGTCCTCCAACATGTGAGGATTTGAAAATATCTTCAATCTTCTAACTTCTATCTCCTAAAATTGATCTCCTAATTGATGTCCTAAACTACAACCAACAACTACAATATATACAAGAGGCTACCGAACAAGTCAACCTTTAGATCCACCATTAATAGAAGAAACAACCAAATCTAGATCCACATGCTTTCCAATGATAGATACCAACATTAAATATGTGACCATAATTAATTGCACAAGTTGGCCTCAACAAAAATCTAAAACAAACAAATTGGTAAGCAAGGACAACTGAGCACCAGGAAAAGATAACCAAGCGCCAGTGAATTAACCAACCAACCCAGTTAACAAAGGAAATTGAGAAACTACCAAGCCAACTTAGTTAAAGTAGGAACTAAGAAACAAAGGAAAACATAAACTTATTTTTGGTGACATAGGATTTCCAAGGACCCGAGTGCTCCTGCATCATAATCAAACTTTTGCTTCCCCAGCCTCATCAACTATTAGATACTAACTAAACTTTAAGGCCCTGAAGGCTACAAAAACCCTATCATATTCTAATATTCATATTATATTTACCATTTATATCAAAAATTTGATACATGAAAGAACATCACCCTAATAACTCTATCTTCGAACTTGTCATCTATGAATGGATCCCATGAGTAAGCATGCATTAGCATCAAAGGTTCTGCAACATCTCTGCAATCTCACCAATTTTTTCATCAATCACAAAAGACCCAAAGACTACTAGCTCCAAACAAAATCACATTCTTCAAAAGCCAGGGCATTCAAAATATAGATAGAAACCACAGATGTTGTGCTTCCCATAATTTCCCATAAACCCTAAATCCTTGCTATCATCCATTTAATCTTTATCATTCTTTTCACTGCATTATTTCCACTTTCACCATGGCAAAAACCATTCACCCATTGTGTGAAAAACCTTAAAAAATAATTTTATTCTTCAAGCAAAAAATAAGAATTTCCTCCATAGGGGATTAGGAGTTTGCCACCCCAGCATTATTCAACTTCAATATCCTTCATGCATGCCTATTTTTAGAGTATCTTTTCTTTTTAAGAGGGGTCTCAAAAATCCTATCCAAACTTTTTATTTCCACCTCATGAGCTCCAATAGTTGTCTTCAGATTTGCCCATGCCCATGCTCTTTAAACTCTATATTCCCCTTTTTTTAAATTATTCCTCACCAATGGATGAAGGGGACCAAACCAAAAATCCTTTCCACTTTGTCCTATTTAAAGCACTCTAAGATATCAGAACCAATTCCTAGCACTACCCACTCCAGGATTGAATCCAACCCTAGTAATAGGTCCTCCTCAAAAAGACAATTTTCAACCCTTCTAACCTAATTTACTTCTTCCCCTACTTCTAATCTCTAAGCTATAACCATATAAATAACATCCAAATTTCCCCTCCATTTCCTCTTTCATTTATGAAACTAATTTCCTAAAAGATTTAGAATGCTCTCCACGACATCCATAGATTTAATTTTAACAGGTCTGTGATTCACTCCTTACTCACTAGGCCTTAAAAACCCTTATGTTGTTTCTTAGTGTCAACTAAAAAGTTAGCCTCCACATCTTTTAAATAAAATATTTAACACCCAAAACACTGCTAAATATCCTCACACTCTTCGGCCCTATCACTGCTTTTCAAGAGGTCAAATGTAAATGCAATTAGGCTAGTGCAAAACTTTATCTAAAAGACCCTCCAAAGGCTAGAGTCACATTTATTACTATTGTCACATCAGCCTCATCTCCATGCTTAAAGCATCCCATCATAGTACATTTCAATCAAATTATTACAATTAGCACCTCCACCTCAACTACATTGTCCATCAAAAAACATTATCACATATCATAATTTAAGGGTAAAAAATAATATTAGTATAATCCTCAAAATAGAATGTGTTTATCTTATAAATCTGTGTTTCCCACTTGGACAAAACATTGGCCTCCTTATTTCCATCCCTCCTTACATGGCTTATACAAAAATCTTTAAAAGACATGATAAGTGCATTTATTTCCCCAATCATATTCTAAAGATGCCACACTTGGGCACCATTATTTTTTATTGCATTCAAAATTATTTGTGAATCACCCTCAATATGGATCTTCTACACATTCATACTCTTCCCTACCTAAAGAGCCAATAAAGAATCCCTAGCCTCTACCTCATTATTAGTCTCATCTTTCAATTTTTGTGTTGCAAAGGCCAAAGTGCATCCCTGCCAATCTCTAGCAATAACATATGCCCTTGAAGGACATGGATTGCCTCTTTTAGCACCATCAAAATTAACTTTTATCCAATCCCTCCCTAGCTTAGCCCATTCAATAGATGTTTCATCATCTTTATTCTTATGATAATTCCCCATAGCTCCCCCACACATAATTTTAATCCCTGGCCATCCAGCATGAATCATCCTATCGTCTAATGTGTAGGGAAAACCAAGCTTACTGGTCATAAGGGTTGCACCCATTGTCTCTTCTATAAAAATGTTAATTCTACTTGTGACTCTCTCCAATGACTCCTTTCCCTAAAAAATCCTTCCATTCCTTTCTTTCCAGATCTCCCAAATAATAATAGAAGGGAAAACCTTCCAAATTGAAGAAAGTCCAGTTATTTTTTGGGGAACCAGTGAACTTTCAAAGACTTCCTTAATCTTATTTTGCAGGGGACCAACCCATTGCAATTTACAAATAACCATCGACCAACATTCCATTGCAAAAGGAAATTGCAACAACAAATGATCAACATCCTTAGAAGCATCATTACATTAGACACATTTTGTTGTTACATGGTATCCAAATATTTTTCTTCTTTAACCCATTAAAATTCTACCATGGACAGCAAGCCATGCAAAGGACCCAACTTTAGGAAGGAAAACTCTATCCCAACATAATTTTGTGGGCCACCCCTAAAGGGAAACCTCATTATCTAAGGATAAATAACCAAGTTTAACAGAGTAATTTACACTCTTAGATGCACACCAAGTGATCTTATCATCTTTCTCTATTCTAAAAAACTCCCTTGATTGGAAAAGGCTTAGCATAAAATTAACTTGCTGATCAGATATCCCCAATTGATCCAAACTTCTCTAGCCCCATTGATAGCCTATATCAGTAACATTTACCTCTAAATATTTTGAAACCTTATCTCCTCATTTCTCAATAAAAAAAATCCATCAGTTCTACATAGTCTTCATTATTCTTTAAGGTTGAGTGCCCATTCCAAGAATATTTCCAAAACAAGGCCTTATTACCCCTTCCCACCTACCAAGATGTGTATTCAGTTATAATATTTCTGCACTCCATAACAAAGTTCCATATTATAAAACCTTTAGGGGGATTACAAATTTTGAATATTCTCTCTCTATCTTGAGAATCCAAATATTTAGCATTGAAAATTTTTACCCATAGTCTCTTAGGGTTTGAATAAATGTTCCACACTAATTTGGCTCCAAGAGAAAGATCCATTTTATGCCAGTTCCTGATCCCTACACCACCACATATTTTCTTCTTATAGATCCTATCCCAAGCTAAAAGAGGCCATGTATCCTCATTATTAGCCCCATTCCAAAAAAAAAATGCATTCTATCTTCTATGGAGCTTAAAATCTTCTTAAGAATTTTTCAACAAATCATAGAGTAAATAAGGATAGTCAAGATAATAGATTACAAAAGAAGGATCCTACCTACAGAAGTGAGCCATTTAATTTTCCAACATTCCATTCTACTCACACAACTATCTAATAAGTCCTAGAGGTGGGGCTTGCAAGCACCTTCAAGCAAAAGGACACCAAGATACTTACCAGATAGTTTAGTCTTTATATCCAAAATATTACATAGCTATCTTTGTAAATCCATTCATGTGTTAAATAAATACACTTCAATTTTTCTCCAATTCACACACTCACCGAAGACATCACCATACCTATCTAAAGTTTCCTTTATAGTCCTAGTTTCCCGAGCTGAAGCCTCTCCCATCAAGTAATTGTCATCCAAAAATTGGATATGAGATAAGGGTTCCACTCCCTCTGCCACTCCAATACCTTTCCACTACCATTCCTTCCTTTTATTGGTAATTAGCCTACCCAACACCTTTTCCAGTATGATAAACAAAAAAGGGGATATGGGGTCTCCCTATCTAATACCTCTAGTGGTTTTAAAGAAGCCCCAAGGAATCCCATTAACAAGGATAGAGAATCTAGGTGTTTTAATATAGTTGTCTATCCATTTAAGCCAACCATCACTAAAACCAAACCTCCTTAGGATTTTCAATAAAAAAGATTTGTTAACATTATCATATGCCTTTTTTATATCCAACTCTATCATCATTTTCTTCATCTTGGCTATTATAATTGAATGAATTTCCTCATGGGCTACAATAATACCTTCAAGGATAGATATATTAAGGGAAAAACCACTTTGTTTTGGGGAAATAATAAAAACTAATACTAATTTCATCATGTTCACCATCACCTTTATAATTACCTTATAGGTTGTATTGCAAAGAGAAATGGGCCTAAAATCATCAAAGGTTTTCTTATCATCTTTCTTAGGAATCGAAGCTATAAAGGTATTATTAAAGTCTTTCAGAAGGAAACCACCAATGTTGGACTCCTCCACCACCTCCCAGAGTTCATCCCCAACAATATCCCATGCTCTTTGGAAAAAAAGGGCTAGAAAGCCATTCGACCCTAGGTCTTTGTCTCCTCCCAAACCAAAAATAGCCTTTGCGACTTTAGCCTTAGAGATAGGTTTCATAAGATCACAATTATGGGCCTTTGAGATGCATCTTAGAATAAGACCAAGTAAATCATCAGTTCCTACTAGAGTGTCAGGGTTACTTACAAAAAATTTAGAGAAAAAAGTCACCACTTCCTTATTCACCTTTTCAGCATCTATTAGCATATTTCCTTGACCATCTTGGATAAAACAAATCCTATTTTAGGCTCTTTTCACCTTGATAGATTTATGGAAAAATTTAGTGTTTCTATCACCATCTTTTAGCCATGTTTCCATAGATTTTTGTTTCCAATACAGTTATTCTCTAGCTAAGAGTTCATTATATTCCTTAGAAATCACTTTCTCCAAAGCATAATCCATCTCATCCATCCCTTCTACAATAACTTTTGAGTTCAAATTTGCAAACTTTTTTTCAAGTTTAGATTTCTCAACAAAAATGTTCCGAAAAACATCCATGTTCTAGATCTTCAATCAGTCTTTCAAAAATTGAAACTTCTTAAAGAAGATAAAGGATTTTTTACCATCCTTAATTGGATCCTCATTCGGCCATTGAGCTAATCTCTCCATAAAATCCTCATCCCTAAACCACATCATTTCAAACTTAAAAGGAGATTGTTCTAGAGTAGAATCCTCATGAATGCTGCAGAAGATCAGAAAATGATCAAAGCTAGAGATTGGAAGAATCTTTGCACTACATACCTAATCAAATATATCCCAATGACCTTCCTGTAGAAACCTATCAAGTTTTAGATTAATATTCAAGAACCTACTATGCCTATTAGTCCATGTGAAATCACCATTCCTTGGATCAACCTCCACTAGGCTGTTCTGAACTATAAGATCCACAAAGTCTTTTTGGCTTTGATTGGACCAACTAAGACCACCTTTCTTCTCTACCATATTGAGAATAGCATTGAAATATCCCCCCAAAAGGAAAATTTCATCTTCTGTACCATCCAAAAAGCTAGATAAATCTTGCCAAAGAGCTTTTTTCATAGCAAAGTTATTAGGACCATAAATGTTAAAAACATAAAACTTAGAAAGGAGTTGTTTTAAAATAACCTCCACCCACTACCAGTTGTTAGACTAGAAAATCATATTAACATCTAATGAACTATCATCCCACATCATACATAACCCTCCTAAGGCACCACTAGCCTCGGTGAAAACCCCTTTCCATCTACTAAAATAATTTTTAAAAGAATCCACATTAGCTTACGTTAACTTTGTTTCCTATAACAAAACTACATTTGGCCTAACTTGATCAAGACCCCTTTTTATTAGGTAGATCTTGTCAGGGGAATTGATACCCCTGACATTCCATGAAAGGATCCTCATTGCCTCTAGGAAAAGGCATAGCCTTTCCCGATCTCAGCAATTTTGTTTGGTCTGCTGCACAACCTGCCACTTCCATCTTCTCTCAGTTTGTTCGAGGACCATGTCTCTTCTTCTCTCCTATCTTGGCCTTATTAATTGTAGACTAATATTTATCCACACCCATTGGTTCCATAATACTTGGAGTTTCATAAAACCCCATATCATCCTCATCATTGTCTTCCTCTTGCAAGAAATAGTTGGAGTCAGAGTCTAGAGGGTCCCCACCATTGTCTCTAGCATCCTCAAATAATTTTTATAAGTTTCTTATGGGGGATCTTATCATCTTAAAAAACTTATTTCTTATCAGAACATTTAGTTTTGCTTAAAAAATAATGTTCATTTTCCTCTGTACTAATGGCATGATCCTCAATAGGGTTGGTCCCCCAATTGTTGCTCATATCTTCTACATCATTAAATCTTTGGTTCTCCATAGGGAAAGAATTAAGGACTAAACCCACCTATCTCAGATCTTGTTGTGGACTCACCTCCTTGATCTGACAATCTTGATCACCCCATTCCTTTGCATCATCGTAAAGGGGTTCACCTTGAGATATCCTAGGATTAATGTCTTCATCCTGATTAGACTTGGATTCCATCATATCCATGGCATTAGGACATGGAGAGAAGGGAGTTTCCTTAAAAATCTTTGTAGAGTCACATTAATCCGCATTACCTAAGAATCCATCCACTTCCAAGGAGAAAATAATGTCGATTAAATATTTAATAAGCTTGTCCTCCTCCCCCATAAAATTCCAATCCAAAGCTTTGGCTGAGAATAAGAATTCCTGCCCCTCTAAATCTATAGGTTGCATATCCTTGGATTCTAATAATTTGACAATCATCTCATTAAACATGTCTACCTCTAAAATTTTACCCTTTTGCATGCATCCATTCCCATGTGAGATGGAGCAAGCCTCCTCAAACCCACCATTTTCAACAATAAGGGGTTTTTGCTATTCTCCTTTATCTAAATGCATAATAATGTGATTAGGTAGCTCATATCATGTCTGTATCCATATTAAAATTCTAAGGAATATTGTAGAATCACCTAGGTTGATCACCTCTTCATACCTAATATACCTACCCAGAGATTAACCTAAATTTTTCATAGTTTCATCTCCCCAATATTCTTGAGGTAAGTTCTTAAGTCTAAACTAGGCAAGAATCTCCTTAAATTCCTCCTTTTTAGGATTAAAATTTACATTCCAATCTTTAATCAAGAAACCTTTTCCATTCATCATATATGGGTTGTTGTTTAATATCCATGCTTTGTCTTCCTTCAATGATCATATTATCAAGTAGAAACCATTAGAAAAAAATTCACTGAGTAGAACAAGCTTCAACATTGATTTTCACACCAATGATTCACCTTACTCAGGGATGGCCAAGGCCCTAACCATTTCATAAAAAAGTGTTTTTCCTCATGATAAGCAACAGATTCCAACCACTAAATTTTATTAACTACTTTTTGAAGCCCTAGCATAAGTAATATTGTCACTCACCTCTTGCTTGTCATTTTCCTTGATCAACTGAGGTTTAGGTTGCCAAAACTTCTTTGAGATTTACTAAAATTTGAAATCTTGTTCAA
Source organism: Chamaecyparis obtusa (assembly GCA_027943335.1). Classification (NCBI taxonomy): domain Eukaryota; kingdom Viridiplantae; phylum Streptophyta; class Pinopsida; order Cupressales; family Cupressaceae; genus Chamaecyparis; species Chamaecyparis obtusa. The sequence goes on along the minus strand of BSBK01001307.1, from coordinate 67,941 downwards.
TAGGAAGAAACTCTCTATATGGTTCTTGATTCTAGATCAACTTCTCCTAACCCCTACCATCTTGTTGATTAACTCTAGTTGCCTTATTTTGTCCACCATTAAAGCTACTTTCTTTTGGGAGATTCTGAAAACTACCTTGCCATCGTCAATTGAAAGGCCAACATCGCTGCATTTGATCTCCATAGTTTAGGCCCTAGTGTTCTTAAAACTTCCCTTTCCTCTCTTGTTGTAGACAATCCATCCAAAAAAAATTCATACCCTAATTATTACTTGATAAAGGGTTTGTGGTGACCCTGATAATATTTGAATCAAAGTTGATGCGTAGCACTGGGATCATTATCCTAGCAATATGCCTCACAAATCACCTGCACACCAAATTTGGCTACACACTTTCCCTTAAAGGGTTTGTGGTGAACCTAACGAGATTTTAAACAAATTTTATGCATAGCACCGAGATCATTGGCCTAACACTATGCCTCATGAATTGCCTACACACCAACTCAACTACACACTCACTCTTATATGCACTCTTGTTGTTGATGTGTACATTTTTTTTTATCAGTACATGTATTACTCTATGTTCCAAGGGTTCCTTAGTGGGGCATTACAACACACCAAGAAAAATTGGTATGCAATATTTTCCATATTCTCAAATTAGATAACCAAAGCCAAGAACACGAGAACTCATTAATATTTTTTAATTTATTTTTTCATTCTCATAATGCCATGAAGCATTGGTAGGCAAGGTAACAAAAATAGAATTGGCCTGATGGATAAATTATCTTCCTACCATATAAAAATTATAAACACACACATTCAAATGTCATTCTATGAAAAATTAGATCTTCTACACTATGAAGGCCTCCAATCTTTCATTTTAACCTATTGTATATAAATTTATGTTGTAATTTCACAAAAATTGCACCAATGGTAATTGATATGGAAAAGAAACTCCAGAGCCAATGTTTTCTTTTCTTCAGTCTTCATCAATGTCTCCTTGTAGGTTCTACAAAAGAAGTATAATAATTCATAAAAAAATGAAATAATTAAACCAACCAAGTAAAATGACTTATTTTATTATTGTTATGTTGATATAGTTCATAAAAGAAACAAACAATGAGCCCATTGACAATAGTTAGGTGGAAAATTGTGATATCCCTACATTTCTTTTACTATAGGTGAGGCAAAAAAGAGAAGACGGACTACATTTGTATGCATTGAAACTACTGTGAGAATGTAAGGTAGAAAAAATATATGCTTTATTGTTTCCTCTTGTATACTTAATTTAAAGAAAAAATGACACATCAAAACTTAAGAGTGATTAAACTAGGTGGATTCATAAAGCTCAACGCTTCAATGCCATTTATCATATATACATGAAGATCAACAACTATCTAACAAAAAAATATAAATAAAATGCATATTAAATGTTGATCTTGCCTATGCCTGTTTCTTTTATGAAGGCATTTCATTATTAACCAATTCATTATACAACACACATTATTTCTATGCAACCACACTAATTAGAGAATTTGCAAGAAGGCTAGACTTTAATATATTTCATAAAGAACTCAATGGATTGATATGCACAATGTGCTCATGGAATAGACATATTAATAAAGTTGCATTAAAATACATAGAGAAAGACATTTAAACCAATAGTCTAAAACTATTGGATTTAATGAAGAAAATGCATATGGTTTATATGATTGTTGAATTCCAATTATGCTACATTAACTTGGACAATAATTCCATCACTTGTGGATGGTAATGCAAACCCACCAATAGCAATTTTTGCATTTGAAGAAGTCAAAACAAAAGATTATGAAAATTATTATGATGTTATGATTCACTAGAAGATTTTTAGTACATTCGGGAAAATAACTAGATGTGATGGTTGCATAGTGTTGCTTGACAAATCATATCGTAAAGTGAGGAAATTAGAAAAAGAAGAAAAAGAAGGTAAAGAAAGAAATATATGGTCTCCTTTACATATCGAATTACCCAAAAAAGTATACATGATACTATCAAATAGAGATGGGTGCATATTAATTGTGAGAGAGAAAGTATCATTATAGAGTACTGAAGGAATCTGAACAATTCAATTGGCAGATTTTGACCCACAACTCCTTGTTAAAGCCAACAAATATGGAAGTTATATACCATTATATAGCATGTTAATAGATTCTACAAATGTATGGTGACCATAATAAAAAAAATTGAATTTTTTTTCATCAATTATACAATGTAGAATTTAACAAAATATTTTATTTATTTATTTATTATGGGTGAAATAATTATATTGACTTTCAACTTACATTTGGCTATCGTAATGGGTGTTTTGTAATTTCAAATGTAATTTTACACTGGTATTTTTTAACTATAATAAAATTTAGATGTATACATTAAAAACAATTTATCATAAAAATACATATCAATGCATTAGACAAATATCAATGAAAATACAATTAACCAAATATACCTAGAATGACATTTATTGCAACCATACAAAAACTCAAGTTAATAAATATATAATTAACAACTAATGATAATTAAACCCTTCACATAAACCTTTTCCTACTCCAACCATATCCATAAACCTTAATTCATTACAATCACGCACTAAAGTTAAATTATAAAAAAATAGCCACATAATCAAACCTCAATTAAACTCTAATACTAATTGGACCCTAAACCTAAATGAGAAATAACCCACATCTCAAATCAAATTCAAATTAACCCTAACAATAATCCAACTTAAATTGTAGTCCCAAATCCAATTCAACACTACAATTAGTTAAACCCTAACCTTATACTAAATTGAAGGAAAATTCAAAACCAAATTCAACCCTAATCATAACACTAAATCAAACCGAACCATAACCCTAATAGTAAACCAAATTGAATCAAAACCTAAACTAAGTAAAAACCCACCCCTAAAAATCTTGAAGGTCTAAAAAAACATTAAACCAAATTGAACTCTATCCCTAAAAAAAACCAAATTGAGACCCAAACCTAAACTAAATTAAAGAAAAATTTAAGCCTTTCATCACTAATTGTAAGACTAAGCTAAATTGAACCCAACCATAAACCTAAACCAAATTATACACTTAACATAAATGAAATTGAAGCAAAATCCTAAACCAACTTGAACCTTAACTATAACACTAAACCAACTTGAACCATAATCATACACCTAATTAAAAAAAAAATGAAACCAAAACACTAAAACAAAACCAAATTGAACTCCTACCCTAAACTAAATAAAATCTAAACCCTAAACCAAATTGAAACCTAAACATACACATAATTCAACATTAAACCAAATTACAACTTACGTGTAACACTAAATAAATTGATCTGTAACTCTACTATGATTTTATTTATATTTATTAAAATATATAAATTAATCCTTAATTTTTAAAATAATATTATTTTAATTATTAAATAATATTTTATATTCAATTTCGTTGGAGAAACAAAATATATGGAGACAATATTTTTTTCAATATATAACTTTATTGAAGCCTCCACATTTGTTGGCTTTTCTTATATATATTATTAGTAGTTGTCGGTAGGCTAAGCAAGTACTATTGCAATGACTTTTGGATTTCTTGGTTTAACTAGTGATTAAAACAATGTGTATGAACCAATTAGAAATTAAGATATTTATTTTTTTGTTAAACTAAATTTATCTTAATGTAGGTGTATTTTAAGATGAACTTAATTTTACTTAATTATATTATAAGTAGTATATTTGTTAGAATGTATTTTTTTGTCATTCAATTGTAAATGTTAAATAAAAATAATATATATTTACATTATATAGTCTTCTAAGAAAAATTATTATATATTATTATTATAATCTAGATTATAATAATATTATATTTATAATTATTATACATTCTAAAATATATTAAAATATATTATCTTATAATTATAATTTATGTATAATATAATGTTACTATATTATATATAATAATAATATTAATCATGTGTAATAAAAAATATATATAAAAAAATAAAATTAGCACTATTATTATATTCAAAAAATAAAATTAAGATTAAGGATTAAATTAATTATAATTTATAATAAATAATTATTTATATAATTATAATTAAATAATTTATTTATTTCTACAATTATCATTATATAAAAAATTATAATTATATAATTTTATAATTAATTACAACATCTTATATACTATAAAAAAAAATTTACTATCCTCACAATTGTTTTAAAATAATATAAAAGAAAATACAAATATGATCACTTAAATAAATAAATTTGATTAATAACAAAATAAATTTTTTAATTAAAAGTCATATCTTATCAAACAGTCATAACGTTTCAATCCAAAATAATTAAATAAATAGCAAGTGAAGAAAGGAAAATGTGTAATATGACCTAAAATAAAGGTGCCGAAAAATTGAGAGAATAAATTATCAAAAGAAGAATAAATTGGGAGCATGTTAGAGGCCATCTGCTTGATACCGATCCCTTTTGTTTTGACTCTGTTCATGATGAGCGATCGATTTGGTGGAACATGTATCATGGTGACAAACCCCTTGCCCTCACGCAAGGTTGTTCTACTAAGTCTTGGGCTGTTGCTGGCATTTCCTCTCTTATTGATATTCTTGATCACGTTACTATTGAGCATCATTTTTACATGAAGACAACGGCTAGGAATTTACGCGAGCAAATTCCCCTCTTGGAAGATTGATGGGATCAATCTCAAGGTTCCTTATGGCTGGGTCTCAACCGCTTGGATAGCTCAATGGAAGACAGATGTGAGTGTTAACAAGGAGGCCTTTGTTGGTTCTTCTCTCAAGGAAAACTATAAAACAAACTTTAGGAAACCACAATATCTCTTTTTTGGATTTTTCAGACTTAGAATAAAGCAATGTTGATCTAATTAATCTACTAAAAATGATTTTCAAAGAGGGTAAGAAGGAGCAGGGTAACAAGAAATTGAAATAAATTGCCGAAAAGAAAACCTAATGGACATAAACTAGCATCACACCATTATGTGAATTAAATAACCAAGAAGATGAAGAAAACCACAAAATAGAGATCGAATCATATCACAATCTTCAGCTATATGGATGCAATCATCAATGGAACTAAACAGACGCAGACGTATGATAAGCCAAAACTCATCAAATCACAAAGCCACCATAGATGTGCGCACATGTGAGACAAGTTAATCTTCAAGCACCATAGAATATTCTTCTCAAAAATTTGTCACAACACAGCAATGTAATATCAACAAACACCGAACTAACAATTATTGACTTAAAATCATTAAACAATTAATTAGCTCTTTGAAATAAAGAATGAGAAAATTACACATTCACAAATTTCACATAGATAGTAGAAGCATCACACCATGAATGAAGTGCCAATTGTATGTATTGTATTAATGATCAAATTGACCCTCATTACATGGTTTTATTACAATTTATAGAGTTGGGCTCTTATTTTCGCAGCTAGGGTTTTGGCTCCATCTAAAACTTGAAAACAAATCTAAACTAGAGATTGCATTAATGAAACTACTTCTAAAACTTAGTTAAGCTACCCTAGCACGGAATTAAACCTCGTGCATTACAAAACTTTGATCAAATCATGCATTAAATGTCTCTAGAATGGAGCTGGAACTCGTGCATGCTCTTGATAATCTTCATGATTCTACCCTTCTCCACATGGAATCAATTGGAAGAGATCCCAAAATCATGTAGAAACAACCCCCAAAATGAATCCCATTTGACTAAAAAATGATCTCTGAGATAATTGGAGTTAACCTTCGAACGTGCCAAAAAATGCCCAAATCCTGACAGTTGGTCCAAAACTCAAGTCCCAAAAAATGACTAAGTGTGAAGTCCTTTATTCCCAATTTTAGACTTTGAAATTTCGGAGGCCAAAATTTTTCTAGGGCCAAAAGGCCGAAAAATAGACTCTACAAAAATGGTTAAGTACAAAAAAATTGCCTTTCTCTATATAAAATTTGGCTATCTCTAGACTGGTTGCTTATTAACTAGGGAGCACTTCTGGATGTGCTTTTCAAAACCTATCCACGATCTCTAGTACCTCCTCAAAATTGGGCATCTTGACCCCCTCAAGGATCTCTTGTTGTATGTCTTGGAAGGTGATCAATTCACTTGCAAAATTTTGTATTTCTTCTTCCCGAGATAGCATTTTCTAGATTTCTTCCTTCTGATAGAACATCTATTGAAGGTCATCTTTGGTCTTGACACCCCTGAATATAGCCAAGTACTGATTTACTATGATGTTCACTGAATGCATGATCTTCTCATCATCCTCATCATACAGATCCACATCCAAACCTTTAAAGAACTTATGCAATTCTTTTACAAAAAGTAAACTATTATCTTTCCTCGTATCCATTCTTTTGAGAACCTTTTCAAAGACAGTCAATGCACTTGTTATATCCTGGATCCATTGCTCAAAATTATCCAGCTCAGAACCTTCATAAATCTTGACCAAAACTTGGAAGTGTTGCTTCCTTATTACCACTAAGTCATCTAGTACCTTCTGCCACTTCAAAATCTTCTCTACCATGTCATCCTCTTCACTCATGATTTCAACTAATGAGCTTATTCCTACCAAAATGCTTCTAAGAGGCCTTAGAATCTTTTTGAGGGATAGCTTTGTGAACTGCTCAAAATCTTCCTACCAATCCACACAAGCCTATACAAAAGAATACAGAATATCCATGTTTATTTCACCCTTCTCCAAAATGGCTTGTAATGAGGCCTCAAGGTTATTAGGGTCAATGGGACCCGCTGTCTTTAGAATGAATCTCTTCATGGCTTCATTTTGTTCCATTAGAGTCCTTATTTTCTCCTCATCCTTATCCATGAAACCAAGGGCATGCTTCAATCTGAGGGTTTCCAAGGTTTTACTCCCCTCTCTAGTTGGCTCCCCCAAATCCACCTCGCCCAATACATAGTCATCCAGAGTGATTTCAGTTGTGCTAATGTTCATTGTGGGGATAGCAGCATGTGCCTTCCATCTACCTGCTTGATCCTATGTCACATATAAAAGTGTCCTTTCCTGGGTAATAGATGTCATTTGATGGAAGGCTTTCCCTAATGTAGCCATGTAAGTCTCATCACCTATATAGACCCTAACCCTTGACTGAATTTCATTTGTAAACTAGGTGGGCTTTGAAAAAGCATTTAGTGGTTCATACGAGGTTGCAAGAGTAGAAGAAGTTATTGGATGTTCTATCTCCATCTCTTCAGAACTCTCCTCCCCTTCTCCTTCTGTCTCTTGTTCTCTCATTACATTCTTTTCACTTTCCTCAACTATTTTCTCTCCTGCATTAGTTTTTTTTTCCTCAGCTACTTGTTTCTCCTCCTTTGTTTGTGGTTCCTCCTCAACCTATGATTCTCCTTGATCAGTCAGGTCCTCTAATCCTACATGTTCTTCTTCCATCTTCTCCTCACTCATGGCCTTTGTTTCTTTCTCATGCTCTTGTGAGCTTTGTGGCACTGATTCATCTTGTTCGAGAGGTGGAGTAGAGGCAACAAGGGGAGTGGGTGAAGGCATTCAAGGTGGAGGTGGAGTTGGCATGGGAAAATGAGATGGAAGAGGTTGTTGAGGCAATGGAATGGTTTGAACTAGAGGTGGAAGTGGAGTGGTAGGTGGTGTTTGAAACAATAGAGGGAGCGGAGTGGGATGCATAGGTGGAGGTGGAGGTGGAACTATAGGTGAAACTAAGGGGACCTGTGTAGTTGTATCCTCTTCAGAAGTGACCCAAATGGAAGAGTCTTTATCGGGATCCACAGTCTCCTTTTGCACTTTAGTTGTCTCTTCTTCAACCTACTCTTGGGGCTTTTGTTGAACTTCCTCTCTCTTCTTGCCATGGGGACTAGTAAATTTTGTAGAGAAAGAGTCAAAAGTTACCAACTGTCCTGCGGCTAAAGCTTCTTGCCCAAATTATTTAAAACCATGAAGCCCTTCAAAGTCCTTGATATCAAATTCATCATCCCCTAGAGGATCTAGATATATGGCTTCCCCTTGGGTTGCCTCCTCAGCATCCTCCATAACTCTCCTTCTTTTCATGAATCCCACAGACCTTGTTCTTTTACTAAGAGGAATGTCATCCAATTCATCCTCATCCTCTTCTAGCAGGGTGCCCATCTATGTAGGCATCGAGCCCTTCTTTGTTTTGTACACATTTCCTTTGATCACTCTAGCCAGCTTCGGTCCTATTATTTTTAACTTGGTTTTCTTTCCTGTACTTGGAGAATCATGACCACTAGAAGAAGGCTCATCTGGAGGCGCTATGCTCCCTGTCATTTTAGTTTTTACTTTCTTTGAATGTGTGGCTGGGCCATATGCTATTGAGTGCTCATGCCTGTACACCATCTCTAGCTTCAAAGGTGTAGCCTCTTTGAATTGTGGTTTTAAAACTTTCTCACCTTTCTTCCTCTTCTCTTTAGAGGGCTACTCTGGTAATTGCTTCATCGGTAGAGGTTTCATTAGGAATGAGCGGGCGACCCATGATTTCATGACTTTAATAATGTGCCAGGCTCTGAAATCAATGTCATCATTCTCATCAATGTCCACCTTTGTGTTCAGGATAGCCCTTGTATACACCTTATCTACATTGTAGATGGGATCCAAGATGTCATCAGAGTTAGCATCTTTCACCTTTTGAGGGATTTTCAATGAAAGAGCGGTTTGTGCCAGCTCCAAACTCATCTGACAATAATCATGGATTCTCACCTCATAGTCATCCACACAATTCATCCAGTGATCTTCAATATGTGACTCATGAATATAATGTCTCCCCATTATATGGCTGAATGTACTGATGGGGTTAAAGTGAGCTCTTATCAAATTGTAGGTTGGCATTGGGAATTCATCCCATTCCCAAGTCACAGATTTACAGATTTTCATATCTGGCACATAGTGGGGGCCTATAGAGACTAGAAAGTCCCAGCACTATTTCTTCTTGTGGTTTATGTGTTCATGCACATCTGACAACTGCCTTGCTATTTCCAGGAGGACTACTATGTCAAAAGGGTACCTGGGTAACTTCTTGGGTGGAAGAGTGTATCCTGCAACCTGAATGTATGTGAATGTCCTGAATTGGATGTAGAATGCCCCAAGGGCCTTCACTTTTGCTCCAGCTTCTATAGACATTATTTTGGCATAATCTCCCTCAATGGAGTGTATGATAGTGAAGACAAATGCATCATTGACAATCTAGAAATCTGGACTGGTGTGTGTGTAGTACTCCTTCCTGACCAATTGCGGATACATCGTAAAAGGTCAAGTGTCCAAGTTTCCCATAACTCCAACCTTTGTCAATCCCAAATATACTACCTTGGCCACTAGTAGGTACACAACATAGGATGTCATGTAGAAATGAGGATCAGTTTTTACTCTGATCAGCTACTCTTCTAGATTGTCACACAAAATGGTGGCCCAATCGAACCTTGGCTATCTCTCCCTTATCTTTTGGATGAGAAAGATCATCCAGGGCTCCAACTGACTAGATTTTGCTAACCCATACACCCCACTAATCATTGTGATTAGTGCTTGGATGTCTTCTTGCATGTATCCCCTCTGCATATCAATTATGTCTAGTTTTTTCTTTGGCATAGGATGCATGAGGTACTCATTATTTACAACGTTGTGGGCCCGTGACACATCCTTATTGTAGAACTCCATTCCCTTATTGATTTTGAAGTTAAAAAACTTGTCAACCCCTTTGGGTAGGTGGAAGAAATCCTCGATGTTATCTGGCCTCAAATCCATGACTACCTCACCAACATTGTTCTTCACCATTCTCTCATCTGGTACATAGTGGCTAGCCAGAGTATTAATCAAGTCTGAAAACAAGATGGAGACCGGATGAGCTGCTACATTCACTAAGGAACAGTGCACTAATGAGGTGCAATCTTCAAACCTTCCCACTGGTTGGGTGCACTTTTTCAAGTAATCATTCTAGCTTACATTGCCAATGTCTATGTCTCTGATGTCCACATGCAAGTTAGTCACCTTTGAAGGTGGATGGTATCCCTTGAACTAATATTTCATAGCTGGTGACATAACTTTCTTGGTCATTTCTACAAAGAGGACAAGACATGAATCAGTAACAAGAGAGTTGAAAATTTCATTAAAAACATAGAGCACTAATAAATCAAGCTTAAAAGGGCTTTCAAAGACCTTTTTGGCATTTTGGGATTTCAGGGGTACGTGACCTCTGAAAAGTTTGAAATGCTGAAAATGTGAAAAAATAGGCCAGATCAAGACTGCTGATACCCCTTTTCGATGAATTGAAGGTGGGGAACCTTTGCAGGCCAAAACTTCCAAAACACATAAATGTGCCTTTATTTTGCAAATTGTTTCGGTCGTCTTGGGTTCAGAAAATCAGAGCAATGAGGGTTTTGGTGTGTGACAACACCAAAATGCCAAAATGTCAAAAAAGGCACTTGGTTGTTTGAGCTTAGGAAAAAATACTGGTATTTTGGTTTTGGAAAATCAGATGAGAGGATTTTTCGGTATGCGACAACACCAAAATGTCAAAATAGTAGCACTTAGGAGAATTTTGTCAGAAGGTTTGAGATTTTCAGACACCAAAGGTCCAAAACTAGGGTTTGGTCTATTAGACTCGAAAATGAGTCCGACGATGAGTTTGACCACAAACTCGCCAAGGGGATTTAGAGGGGACTACCTCATGACCCTTGAGGCTGAAGCAAGCTGTTGAAGAACAAAACAAACCCTAAACTAGCAAGGAAGACCAAAAACCCTAGCTAAGAACAATTGAAACAAGAAACCCTAACTAGAACCAAAAGGAAACAACAAAAAATAGAAGGAAAGAGAAAGGGAGAAGAGAAAAATTGACCTTTAAAACAAGCAGAGGATGAAGACCAATAGGAGAGACCGAGGCAACAAGCAAGAAGCAAAGGTGCGCAAAAGCTCCAAAAACATGACAAGTGAGAGCAAATAAGTGAGTCAAAAAGAACCCGTTCCAGCTTATATAGGCAGATCAGTGGGTGATGTCAGCCCCTTGCTAATCAGCCTTTCGGGGGTATCGAACCTCTGAACATCCAAAACACCAAAAGGCCAACTCTCAGAGGAGTCAGACCTCCTTACTTTTTGGCGTTCGAAGTCCCAAACACCGCCTAGGTCTTGGAATGCCTAAGGCAAGATTTTTGCTACTGCAGACTTTCACCATTTCAAACCTCTCTCACTTTCGGACGTCTGAAAGTGTGAAAAGACTAACAAACAAAGAAAAAAACTAACTAAAAACAAAGACAAAAGAACAAAATAGACCAAAAACCTAATGACAAAGCTAAAAAAGAAGGGGGGGGCCTTAAGCCAATAGGCAAAAAAGAGGAGCGTGGTTGTGGGACCACAAAAAATATCCCCAACAAAAGAAAGGGAAACAACCTAATTTTTCTTGAGCCATACTACCTCAAAACATTCTCATCTTACAATGAGCCAAGCACAAGATCTTCAACTAGAGTGATTATCTCATCATCATCAAGATTAAGAAAATCATAACATCGGCATCTAGTATGTGATTACATGTGATCATTTCCCAAGAATCCTCTGCCGTAAGCCTCTGTTGATCATCAACCAATCATTGTCAGATCACTTCCCACCAATCCGAAGTCAACCAAAGTCAATTTAACCTTGCTCTACTACCAGGCAGGCATTTATAGCCCTAGTAGAGGTTGCTAAAATCACCCTTTCCTTACTGCAGATGAGATTTGTTAGAAGTTTTAAACTCCTTTGGAGGGCTCTTAGACTAGATATGCAACAGTTCTAAAAAACTAATTCTTTTGAACCATTTTATTCTTAACAACTTGCTTTTTATTTTGTTCAACACATGCTACTTTGATATTCATTATGGCTTTCGTCAGATAATTGTTTCTCTGGTCCTTTTTCTTCTTTTTTTGGGGGAGCTGGGGCAACACTTAAACTGTGCTACCCTAGCTTTGAGTGCTTTTTTGTTAATCTCATCTTTATGTGTTCCTCCTTTTTTCTTTCTTGCTCTTTTCTTTTAGTCTGTGTTCCAGTTAGGATAGGGTTCTGGCTCCTGACTTCCTTCGTGACCATGGGCATTTCTCCACTCTGACCAAGATCCTATCATGAGAGGCTCATGACCCAGGATCCCCCTTTTAAAATGTTCATTAGTGTTGAGGATGGTTGGTTCTGATGAACTCCTTCGAGAAGTATAAAAAGAAAATGTCTTACTTCTAATCATTGTATCTGGCTCCCTGCAAGACAAAACTACGTCAAAGAGTTTGGCAATGGAAAACCTTTATCTCTTGTTGGGACTACCTGATGTGGATCACTAATCTTGAAAATCATCCACCCCCTACAAACAAAGACCCAATGAAAAGATGCAAAGGAAAAGACACCAAGAAAACAAAAAGAAAAGACTCTAAAGTACAAGAATATACAGCATTATACAAGGGGCCAGTCAAGACCCAAAATAGTGCTTCAAAAACTAGCTATTGACTGGAAATGGGACCAATTCCCCATCAAGAGAACTAATTTGAAAGGTATTTTCTCCTAGGATCTTTGTGATCTAGAAAGGGCCTATCCACAAATGTTGAAATTTGGTGTGGCTGCCCGGTTTTTCTTTAGCTTTGTCCCACATTAGAACCAAATCAGAGATTCTGAAGGCTTTTATGGTTGCTCTTTTGTCAAACCAACTCTTGACAACAACTTGGTGTTTGGCCACATGTTCTAAAGCCAAAGTTCTTTTCTCTTCAAGGTCCAGTAAGTTCATGAGACAAATCTACACCCAATCCTCACCCTCTACATATTTATCCATGAATCTCAGAATTGATATTTTTAGGTTCATCAAAAAAATAGGTTGCAAGTCATAGACCTACTGGTAGGGAGAGGTCCCCAAGGCATTCTTGATTCTTACACAATCTATCCATAGGGAATATTTCAATTGAGTGTGCCAATCTCTGGGATTATCATCCAAGAGGCGTTTGATTACCGTGGTTAAGTTCTTGTTTGTCGATTCAGCAACTCCATTCCCTTGTGAATAGTAATTGGATGAGAATTTGAGAATTACCTGGTTCTCAAAATTTCATTGAATGAGAGATGCTAAAGAGAAATAAGGGGCATTGTCACACCAAAAAGAAAGGCATGCCAAACCTTGTGATGATGAACTCTTCTAGGAACTTGGTTATCACTTCAGTAGTACAATTCCTCATAACATGTGCCTCTATCCAGTACATGCAGTAATCAGTTGTAGTCAAGATGTATTGGTGGCCTACAGAGGATGGAGGATTGATCATTCCCATGAAATCCATCCCCCACTAGGCGAATGGGTGCACTTCATACAATGGTTGTAGGGGCATCTCCAGATGTTTCTCTTGGATGGTGCTAGTTTGGAAAACATGACAAGAGCGTATGTGCTCATGAGTGTCTTTGAAAAAAGTTGGCCAGTAATAGTCAGATCTTAGTATTTGATTGGCTATGGCTTCTACTGATCCATGCCGAGTACCATATTTATTATGAAATTCTATGAGGACCTACCCAGCTTCAGTCTAGTCCAAAAAATGTAGATAGAGGCCATCGTAGTTGTCCTTGTAGAGCTTCCCATTTTTCAACATGTATGAACTACTCTTATTCTTTAGTGCTCTTCTCTGTGAACCATTCAATCCTTCCAGGAAACAATTTTGCAACAAATAGTAAACTATGTCCTGATACTAGATATCAGTGACCACTCCTTTGTTGGTGTACACTTGACACACCAAACCTTACTTAGTTTCTACCATCATCTGGGTAAGGCCTTGACCTCTTACTAATTTCATTGGTTGGATCTCGATGTCAAACTCTTGAAGTATAGCCATCCACTTTCCTCTCCTTTCTCCCAATTCATTTTGCATCAATAAGGCCTTGACTGCTAGATCTAGAATGATGGCAATGACCTTACTCCAAAGGATATAGTGCCTAAATTTCTTGATGGCCTTGACCAAGGAAAAATATTGTTTGTCCATATTGGGGTACTTGAGTTATGTGTTCTTGAGGGGACAGCTCATGAAAGCTATTGGTCATTCATCTTCTTCTTCCTTATTTTGCATGAGGATTCCTGCACATGAGTTCTCAAATGCAAAGGAGTAAACTTTGAATGGTAAAAGATAATTAGGGCTGACCAAAATTGGAGCAGTGACAATGGATGTCTTGATTTCTTTGAAGGCTTCTTTAGCTGAAGTGTTCCACTCAATCTTAGCATCTTTCTTTAACTTATTGTTCAATGGATGCACTATCTCTACAAATCCACTGATGAACTTCCTGACGAAATTGATTTTCCCAAAGAATGATTTCAACTCCTTTCTACTATTCAAAGGAACCAATTTGAGAATATCCTCAACTCTCTCAGGGTCAATTGAGATGCCTATCTTGAATATGATGTGTCTGAGAAGTTTTCCTTGAGTCACTCCAAAGACGCACTTTTTAGGATTCAATGAGATTCTGTAACATCAACACCTTTTCAGGACCTTTCGTAAATCCTCAATGTGGTCAATATGGTTCCTAGAGAAAACTATGAGGTCATCCATATATATGATAATGCATTTTTTGACCAAGCCTTTAAATGCCTCGTCCATATCCCATTGGAAAGTAGCTCCCGCGTTGATCAAACCAAACAGCATATGACGATAAGAAAATGTTCCCCATTTCATTGTGAAGGTTGTTTTTAGGTGGTCTTCTTCTTTTACCATGACTTGGTTGTACCCAGAGTAGCCATCTAGGAAAGACATCATTTGGGAACCATTAACCACCTGCAATACTTTGTCAGGGGATGGCAATAGATAATTGTCCTTTTGAGAGGACTTGTTCAAGTTTCTAAAATCCACACAGAGCTAAGCCTCTCCACTTTCCTTTCTCACTAGGATGAGGTTTGCTACCCAAGTTGAATGCCAGATAGGAAAAATTATCTTGGCATTGAGAAACTTTTGTACCTCCTTCTGGATCATTGGTTCAATCATAGGATTCATCGGCCTTTGTCTTTGGTGAAAGGGTTTAGCATCTGGGTTCAAGGGAATGTTGTGGATGATAACATTGGGATCTTAGGTTTTCAAATATTCATAGCTCCATGCTATGACATCTTTGTACTCAGTGAGTAGCTCGATCATTTGCTTCTTTTCTTCAGGGGTACCCACCTTACCAATATGGACTTCTCTAGGTTCACATTGTGTACCCAAGTTGTAAAGCTCACAATCATCACCTCCTACTACTGGTGTTTTTCCTCTTTCCTGGGCATGTTCATCTTTATCAAAAATCCTTTTTAGGGCTGCCATTCCTTTCGGAATGGAGTTGATCTTCAAATTTAAGATCTCCAAGTCATCTGACTCTTCCATTTCATCTTCTTCTTCATCAATGCTTTGTTTATCAAAGATTGCATCATTCATGATAAATTCCAATATATGTTGATCATCTTGGAATACTTGGAAATTTTTTATATTTTTAGGGACAACTAGTACAGAAACTACTTCCACAGAGAATTTCTTCAATTTGGACTTCTCTAGTGGTTGTAAAGAGCTTGCCGACACTGCCGAAGCATCGGCAATGGTATTCTTTCTTCTTGGGACACTTTGGATGTTAAAATCTTCAAAATCTTCAATTAGATCTGAGACATGGTTGTGGTAGGAGGCTAGCTGCTTGTCAGTGTAGGAATACTAGCTCTTGATCTACTGGACTATCAATTGTGAGTCACCTTCCACAACTAATGCTTTCACTTTTTTCTCATGTGCCAGGAGAAGACCTCGAACTAAAGCCTCATACTCAGCAACATTGTTGGTGTACTAGAATTGTAGTCGATAGGAAATGTAATATGAACCCCCACAAGGGTTGACCAATTCAATCCCGGCTCCTTCTCCTTGTTTACAATTGGAGCCATCGAACCATAGTTTCCAGATAGGGTGATTCTTATGGGAAGTTAATGTGACCTGGACTTCTGAAGCTACCTTGGGTGGATGTACATTGATCTGAGGTTCCACAAAGACTTTGGGTGGTGATAGATCTTCTGTAATTGGGGCTTCCAAATTCTCTTCATTTAAGTATTCTCATTTGGAAAGGGGATCCCACTTCATCTTTTGCTTTTCCTTGGTATCCCACTAGATTTCATGACATGGGGTAGGCAACCATCATCAGAAGAGCTCCACTCTTCTTGTATAAACCATTTAGCTGTGGGAACCTAGGGTTCCTCGCTAAGGGGAGATCTATCCTCACTCAAATGTGTCATTATGTCCTTTGTAAGCTTGGATGTGCCAAACATCTAGCTTATTACTTGGACCACTGCCTCTTGGCAGTCCTGGCATGTAAACTCTAAGTGGTTTGTCTGATGGAGACAATAATACCCTGGTAACATCAGTATGTTTGGGTTAGCATCTTGGCTAAGATGCCTCATATTTTTCATCATACCACTTATGAATTCTGTGAGAATCTCCTCAGGAATCTGGGTACTTACTAACCCTTGCATGGGGCTATCATTCGAGCTCTCTTCTTCTTTGAGATGGAATGTGAATGCTTTGTCAAAATGATACACTTCTAGATCAACTTGTGAGAACAAGACTTCATTTGGGGCATTGTACTCAATTATCATTTGTTTGAGCTTAGGCTCTGCATCAATCTTGATCTAGTTATTGAGCCCTTTCCATGGTAGCCAAAGTTGAGTAAAGTTAGTGGAGAACCATCCTCTCAAAGATCATGTCCATTCTCTATTGAGCAGCATGCCATATATTTCTGGGATGTCCACCACATGGATGTCAATGCAATCTTGCATTCTGGGGTCAGCTTTCAGCTGTATGCATGTATCCTTCAAGACTCCAATGACTTTGACCTCTATTTTGTCAAGTTGGATCACTACCCTGTTAGTCGGTTGAGGGTTATTGACCCTAATCTTAGGCATATGGATAGTGGCATCATGTTACATGAAACCCCTAAGTCAATCAAATAGTTATGTAGGTTCTTTCCTAAGATCTTGAGGCTAAGTAAGAATGGGGGTACTTTTTCCCTATCTTTGAACATAGTTGGCATCACCTCTTTTGCATTCACGTTAGATGTATTTCTGATGTTATTGTTGGACGAGGCCAATTTGGAATAATCTAGTGACTTCAAGAGGGCTTCTCTTTGAGTGGGATAACTCTGCAACATGTCATACATTGACATGTTAGTTTTAACTTTCTTCAGTTCCTCCACCACATTGTACTTTTCATTATTCCAAACTAGATTTTTAAGCAGAGTAGGTTGGTGTTGCGTTGTTGGAGCAAAAGTGGTGCTAGGTTCTCTTGGGGGTGTGGGTTTATTGCTAGCCCACAGATCAAGTGGAGTGGGATACATCCCTAGGGGAATGCCATCAATCAAAGGCTCTTTTCTAGTCCTCAGATTATAGGTGGTTCTGTTATTGTTCTGAAAAGCATGTAATTTAAAGTATTCTGGCTAAATTTCTTGATTGAAAGGGAAGACAAACTCTTCTTCTACAGTGTTATCAATTAGAGTTCCACCCGTACTTGGATCATATGAATCGAAGACCATGGCACTAAATTGGGTCTGGGAACTTTCAGGATCTTGGGCTTGTTGTTTGTAAAATTTGCCCCTATACTCATCACCCAGTTGATGCATGTTGGGACCTTGGGTAAAATTGACCTCAGATGAGTTGAAGGTTTTGGCATTGTTCGAGGGTATGCTACCATTATTTGGACATGTGTTCCATGTTCTATTTGTTCATTGTTGTCCAAACTGCTTATCTTGAGAAGTGTTCCCATAACCTCCACCATTGTTATTATTTTTGTTGTTGTAATTGCCATAATTATGATTCTAATTTTATGAGTAGGTATTTGGGGTAGCAGTCTGATATTGGTAGTTCCCCTAGTTCTAAGATGGGTTGAGCTTCATCTGGGTAATCTCTCTGGTCAACTAGGACAATGTCTTCTTCATGGCATCCAATTCATTCACTAGAGCATGGTCTGGCTCATGTGGAATAGCAGCCTTCTATTCATAGAAGGTAGCCTTATGCGTATCATACCCTGGATATGTGATGGTGAGTGGTGGGGCAGCAACGTATGGAGCGGGCACTAGATTGAGCCTTGGAGTGTGTTGCACTGGAAATTGATTATTCACTGCAACTGGACCAGTTACAGCAGAGTTTCCCAATGTTGGTGGAATACCATAATTTTCTCTTGCTTGTGGATCCATTTGTTGGGTAAACATGATAGCCTCATTACACACCTTTTATAGAGTGTCTATGTTACCTGGGGGGAGCCTTTTCAAAAATATGGATGTTAATGGATCTAAGGCATGCAAGTACACTTGCATAGCAGCCCCAAATGGTACAGTATAAGGAGCCTCAAGCTTCTAGTACATCTTATGGAAATGATGATTGAACATAGCAATTTATTCATTGAGGTCTTTTCTCACCGAGATGAACTGGTGATGAAGAGGCGCTGGATCCACATACAACTTGAATTGGTTAAGGAATTTTGTTTCAAATTCTGCCCTTGTGGCGATGGATCCTTGCAGCAAGTTTAGATACCAATTATATGCAAATTCCCCCAGTGTGTAGGGGAAAAGGTGGCACACAACATCTTGATGAGAAATCTCCTTCCGATTGCACAATTCCTTGAATGCGTGAACATGTTCTTCCATTGTTCTGGATTCTCCATAGATGAAACTTCGACAGAATTTCTTAGGATTCTTGGGCAGCTGGTGGAGCTATCCTTGTATGTCCAATGGAGAGCTTTGAGCATTTGTGAAAAATGCCATTAGAGCTAGTGGTGGAGGAGCAATAGGCAGGGCAGCAATGGTTGGAAATGGAGGAAGATTAGGATGATCTAAAGTATCCTCTTTGTGCTTTGTTCTATTGCTATGGTGTCTGTGAACTTCTTTAAGTTCAAGGAATTCCCCTTTGTTTGGTGAAGATATGAGGACTCATTCAAACCTTTTGAGAGAGAATGATCTGATATTCCAGGGTCTCCCTTTTGAGGGCCCTCCTTCTAGCACCACTTCTATTGAGCATCATTGTTACACGAAGATAACGGTTAGGAATTTACACGAGAAAATTCCCCTCTTGGAAGATTGATGGGATCAATCTCAAGGTTCCTTATAGTTGGGTCTCAACCGCTTGGATAGCTCAATGGAAGATAGATGTGAGTCTATTAACAAGGAGGCCTTTTTTGGTTCTTTTCTCAAGGAAAACTATAAAACAAACTTTAGGAAACCACAATATCTCTTCTTTGGATTTTCAGATTTAGAATAAAGCAATGTTGATCTAATTAATCTACTAAAAATGATTTGCAAAGAGGGTAAGGAGTAGGGTAACAAGAAATTGAATGAAATTTCTGAAAAGAAAACTTAATGGACATAAACTAGCATCACACCATTATGCGAACTAAATAACCAAGAAGATGAAGAAACCCACAAAACAAAGATCGGATCATATCACAATCTTCAGCTATATGGATGCAATCATCAGCAGAACTAAATAGATGCAGACATATGATAATCCAAAACACATCAAATTAAGAAGCCACCATAGATGTGCACACATGTGAGACAAGTTAATCTTCAAGCACCAAAGAATAATCTTTTCAGAAATTCATGACAACACAACAATGTAATACCAGCAAACACTAAGCTAACAATCACAAACTTAAAATCATTAAACAATCAATTGGCTCTTTGAAATAAAGAATGAGCAAATCACACATTCACAAATTTTGCATAGATTGTAGAAGCATCACACCATGAATGAAGCACCAATTGTATGTAGTGTATTAATGATCAAATCAACCCTCATTACATTGTTTTATTACAATTTATAGAGCTGGGCTCTTATTTTCATAGCTAGGGTTTCGCCTCCATCTAAAACTTGAAAAAAAATCTAAACTAGAGATTGCATTAATGAAACTGCTTCTAAAACTTAGTTAAGCTACCCTAGCATAGAATTAATCCTTGTGCATTACAAAACTTTGATCAAATCATGCATTAAATGTCTCTAAAATGGAGCTAGAACTCGTGCATGCTCTTGATAATCTTCATGATTTTGCCCTTGATCTTTGGTTTCTACTTCTCCACGTGGACTCAACTAGAAGAGATCCCAAAATCATGCAGAAATGATCCCCAAAAAGAAACCCAGTTGACTGAAAAATGATCTCTGAGATAACTGGAGTTAACTGTCGGACGTGCCAAAAAACACCCAAATCCCGACAGTTGGTCCAAAAATCAAGTCCCAAAAAATGACTAAGTGTAAAGTCCTTTATTCCCAATTTTAGACTTCAGACTTTCGGAGGCCAAAAGTTCACTTGGGCTGAAAGGCCAAAAAATAGACTCTGCTAAAATGGTTAAGTACGAAAAATTTGCCTTTCTCTATACAAAATTTGGCTATCTCTGGACTAGCTGCTTATTAATTGGGGAGCACTTCTGGATGTGCTTTTTGAAACCTATCCATGATCTCTAGTACCTCCTCAAAATTGGGCATCTTGACCCCCTCAAGGATCTCTTGTTGTCTGTCTCGGAAGGCGATCAATTTACTTGCAAAATTTTGTATTTCTTCTTCCCAAGATAGCATTTTCTGGATTTCTTCCTTCTAATAGAACATCTATTGAAGGTCCTCTTTGGTCTTGACACCCCTAAATTTATCCAAGTACTGATTGCCTATGACATTCACTAAATGCATGGTCTTCTCATCATCCTCATCATATAGATCTAGATCGAAACCTTCAAAGAACTTATGCAATTATTTTACAAAAAGTAAGTTGTTATCTTGCCTCTTATCCATTCTTTTGAGAACCTTTTCAAAGACAGTCAATGCACTTGTTATATCTTGGATTTATTGCTCAAAATTATCCAATTCGGAACCTTCATAAATCTTGACCAAAACTTGGAAGTGTTGCTTCCTTATTACTACTAAGTCATCTAGTACCTTTTGCCACTTCAAAATCTTCTCTACCATGTCATCCTCTTCACTCATGATTTCAACTAATGAGCTTATTCCTACCAAAATGCTTCTAAGAGGCCTCAAAATCATTTTGAGGGATAGCTTTGTGAATTGCTCAAAATATTCCTTCCAATGCGCACAAGCTTGTACAAAAGAATACAGAATATCCTTGTTTATTTCACCCATCTTCTCCAAAATGGAATGTAATGAGGCTTTAGGGTTATCAGGGTCAATGGGACCCACTGTCTTTAGAATGAATCTCTTCATGGCTTCATTTTGTTCCATTAGAGTCCTTATTTTCTCCTCATCCTTGTCCATGAAACCAAGGGTGTGCTTCAATCTGAGGGTTGCCAAGGTTTTACTTCCCTCTCTGGTTGGCTCCCCCAAATCCACCTCCTCCAATACATAGTCATTTAGAGTGATTTTAGTTGTGCTAATGTTCATTATGGGGATAGCCTCCTGTGCCTTCCATCTACCTACTTGATCCTGTGTCACATATGAAAGTGTCCTTTCCTAGGTAATAGATGTCATTTGATGAAAGGTTTTCCCTAATGCAGCCATGTCAGTCTCATCATTTGTGTAGACCTTGACCCTCAGCTGAATTTCCTTTGTAAACTAGGTGGCCTTTGAAAAAGCATTTAGTGGTTCATACAAGGCTACAAGAGTAGAAGAAGTCATTGGATGTTCTATCTCCATCTCTTCAGAACTCTCCTCCCCTTCTCCTTCTGTCTCTTGTTCTCTCATTACATTCTGTTCACTTTCCTTAGTTGTTTGCTCTCCTATATCAGTTTTTTGTTCCTCAACTACTTGTTTCTCCTCCTCTATTTGTGACTCATCCTCAACTTGTAATTCTCCTTGATTAGTCAACTCCTCTGATCCTATGTGTTCTTCTTCCATCTTCTCCTCACCTGCGGCCTTTATTTCTTTCCCAGGCTCTTGTGAGCTTTGTGGCACTGATTCATCTTGGTCGAGAGGTGGAGTAGGGGAAACAAGTGGAGTGGGTGAAGGCATTCAAGGTGGAGGTGGAGTTGGCTTAGGAAAATGAGATGGAAGAGGCTGTTGAGGCAATGGAATGGTTTGAATTGGAGGTGGAAGTAGAGTGGTAGGTGTTGTTTAAACTAACAGAGGGAGCGGAGTGGGATGCATAGGTGGAGGTGGAGGTGGAGGTGGAACTATAAGTGAAACTAAGGAGACCTGTGTAGTTGTATCCTCTTCAAAAGTGACCCCAATGGAAGAGTCTTTATCGGGCTCCGTAGTCTCCTTTTTCACTTTAGTTGTCTCTTCTTCAGCCTGCTCTTGGGGCTTTTGTTGAACTTTCTCTCTCTTCTTTCCATGGGGACTAGTAAATTGTGTAGGAAAAGAGTCAAAAGTCCCCAACTATCCTGTGGCTGAAGCTTCTTGCTCAAATTCTTTAAAACCATGAAGCCCTTCGAAGTCCTTGATATCAAAGTCATCATCCCCTAGAGGATCTAGATCTATTGGTTCCCCTTGGGTTTCCCCCTTAGTGTCCTCCTAATCATCCTCCATAACTCTCCTTATTTTCATGAATCCCATAGACCTTGTTCTTTTACTAAGAGGAATGTCATCCAATTCATCCTCATCCTCTTCTAGGACAGTTTCCATCTATGTAGGCATCGAGCCATTCTTCATTTTGTACACATTTCCTTTGATCACTCTAGCTAGCTTTACTACTATTATTTTTAACTTGGTTTTCTTTTCCATACTTTGAGAATCATGACCACTGGAAGAAGGCGCATCTGGAGGTGCTATGCTCCCTATCATTTTAGTTTTTACCTTCTTCAAATGTGTGGCCATGCCATATGCTATCGGGCACTCATGCCTGTACACCATCTCTAGCTTCAAAGGTGTAGCCTCTTTGAATTGTGGTTTTAAAACTTTCTCACATTTCTTCCTCTTCTCTTTAGAGAGATGCTCTGGTAATTGCTTCATCGGCATAGGTTTCATCGAGAATGGGTAGGTGACCCATGATTTTGTGACTTTGATAATGCGTCATGCTCTGAAATCAATGTCATCATTCTTATCCCTTTCCACCTTTGCATTCAGGATATCCCTTGTATACACCTTATCTACATTGTAGATGGCATCCAAGATGTCATCAGTGTCAGCATCTTTCACCTTTTGAGGGATTTTCAATGAAAGAGTGGTTTGTGCCAGCTCCAAACTCCTCCAGAAATAGTTATGGATTCTCACCTCATAGTCATGCACACAATTCATCCAGTGATCTTCAATATGTGACTCATGAATATAATTGTGTGTGTGAATTTTGTACCTAGTTGTAGACACAACACTTCAGTAAAACATTAGAGGTTAGCCAAAAACCAAAATCATGCAATGAAATGGAAACTAAACTAACCAAGCAATTTACTGCCTTCTAGTAGGTGCGAGTATGATACTCTCAGATCAGACCGAGACTAGTGACAATGCAACACCTAAACAAAGGATTTGAATGCAAAGAATGAAAGACTATGAATGCAGATTAAGCTATTTTTTGGGTATTTTCTGTGCAATAATATGAATGAAAATCTATATGAAGCTAAGCTATATGAATGAAATTGGAATGTAGATTTAATCTAAAAATGCTATGAATGAGTATGAAACTATGAATAAGAAACTATGTAAAAGCTAAATGATCAACTATGAAAGATCTCACAAATTGTCTGTTGCAAATGCTCAATCCTTCAATCACCAATTCGCCAGAGTAATTGTGCAAATTCAAGTCTTGTAATTATGAAGAGCTAAGCCTTGTTTTTATAGAAATCTAGGGCTTTGAGGATGCAAGAGAAAAGCCATAAATCACTCTTGATAAACTCGGGTTGATTTTTGAGTTATCAGGAAATTAGAAATAATTAACTCACAAAATCATGCAAAATCATGCAAAAATAGCTTTTTAACTCAAATCAGAAGTTTAGATCAACTTTGAACTCAAAATAGAGTAATGAGTTTCCAAAAGTTAACAACTTGCATTGATTTCCTATTTTGAGTTTAACTGCTCTTTGAATGTGCACAATTAATTATGAATTAATTAAATAAATAAAGTCATTTATCCTCAACTTAACTGATTTTTGAATTAAAATAATTGATTTATGGGTTAATCAATTATTAAATCAAACTTTATTCAAAAACTATATTATTAAATCTGACAACTGAAATAAATTAATTAAATAAGAATTTAATCAATTAGTCATAAGATTTTAGATTTATTGTCAAAGTTAAATAATACAATTTAGGAATAATTTAATTAATTTTAATTAAATAATTAAGTGGCAATATTAAATCTGATTAATTAAATATTCAGAATATTTAATTAATCAAACTTTAAGATAAATAGGATTTATCGCCAAATAATTATTAAATTAAAGATAATTAGAATAAATAGGAATATTGTTCAGAATATTCCCCAATGTAGAATTAAGGATAATCAATTAGGATTCAACAATGTGCAGATGTGCCTTAGGTTAGGACTTTATGTCGATTTCATTTGAATTGAAGATGTAGGAGGTTAATGAACCTATAGCCCATTTTTGGGGTATTACATTTTGCCCCTCTTTGAATCACTGTGCAAAGCGTAGTGCTTCAAAGAATAGTCTATGTATGATAAAGATGTTTGAAACTAATTTGATTTGAAAGATTAACTGATTCCAAGATAGAAACCGATTGAAAGATTGGAAAAAGAGATACTGACCTAGGCCTAGAATGACCAGGAATCGAGATGATGCTAGCTATATCAACAATGAACCGGTAATTACGAAAAAGTGTCAAAATGCTTGATTATGAACCTTATGATTGCGAAGAAGTGAGTGACCGATTCTAGACCTCAATGTCCTTGTATGAATCATATTGGTATCACATCCTGAACCCATCAGTTATGAAGAACCAAGGAAATAACACTAATGAACCAATAGTTTAAAAAGCTAATATAGTTTTCAAGATAGATTTAGGATACGAGATTGCAATAGATTTACCCCAAGAGATGATAGATTTGCCCCAAGCGATGAGGACTTTAGATGAATCAGCAACTAGAAGTGGTTGTTGTCTTTGTAATACCCCAAAAATGGGCTATAAGTTCATTAATCTCCTATATCAACAATTCGAACGAAATCGACATCAAAGTCCTAATCTAAGGCACATCTAAACATCATCGAATCCTAATTGATTATCTTAAAATTTTGCATCAGGGAATATTCCTAGCAATATTCCTAATTATCTTAATTATCTTTAATTTAATGATTATTTGGCAATAAATCACATTTATCCTAAGTTTGATTGATTGAATATTTTCATATTTGATTAATTAGATTTAATATCTTGCCACTTAATTATGTAATTAAATTTAATTCTATCTATTATTAATTGTATTATTTAATTTTGACAATAAATCCAATATCCTATGAATAATTGATTAAATTCTTATTTAATTAATTAAAGCAAGTTGTCATTATTTAATAATATAGTTTTTAATAAAAGTTTGATTAAATAATTGATTAACCCATAAATCAATTATTTATTTTCAAAAATCGGTTAAGTTGAGCATAAATCACTTTATTTATTTAATTAATTCATAATTATTATGCACATTCAAAAGAAACAGTTAAACTCCAAATTAGAAAATCAATGCAAAGTGTTGACTTTTTGGAACTCAACATCATTTTGGAGTTCAAAAAGCTGATCTAAACTTCTAATTTGAGTTAAAACTTAACTTTTGCATGTTTTTGTGAATTAAATTATCTTTATTATCAGATAACTCAAAAATCAAGCTGAGTTAATCTGAGTGATTTATGGCTTTCTTCCATGCACCTCCAAAGCCCTAGATTTCTATAAAAACAAGGCTCAGCTCTTCATAATTCATCTCTCTCAAACTTGCATCCACGGGATCTCATATTTTTGCACAATCATGTTGGAGAATTGGAATTTGGAGAATCAAAGCTTATTGTGAATCAAGGCTATTGTGAGATCAATTTGTTTTTTTTACATTCATTTAGATTCTTCTTCATATCATTGTTAGATCATTTTAGCAGATCAATTTCATATAGATTAGATTTCATATCAAGTTTTTATCATTCTTATTGCATAGAAAATCCAAAAAAATAGCTTAATTGCATTCAATTCATATCCAAATCAATTGCATTCAAATCCTTCATTTAGGTGTCGTCTAGGTCACTGATCTCGATAACAATTTGAGAACATCGATCTCGCACCTACTAGAAGGTAGTAAATCACTTGGTTAAATTAGATTTCAATTTTGCACTATTTTGATTTTTGCTAACCTCTAATGTTTTACTGAAGTGTTGTGTCTACATATCAGGTACAATTTTCACACACACAGTCTTGATTTTTGAGGAAAGATTTGATTACAAATTTAGATTACAGACTTTGAATGATGTGCAATTCATGCCCCCTTGGGGATAAAAATTGAAATCTGACAAGAAAAGTCAACGTTGTATAGTTTAGAAGCATGTTAATTGATTTGAGAAGTGGTTTTACACATTTGAGAATGCCTTCTGCATCATTTAGAGGTCCTGGAGACCAAGTTTGACTAGGGTAAACCATGAGTTGACCATAGTTGACGAAGTTGAAATTTCAATAGTTTGATATAAGATAATCAGTTAAGTTGAAGTCTAGATTTTTGTGATGATTAAAGGTTGATTATGCAAGAAGTCAGACATCCTAGGTCCAAAAATTTTAAATCATGATTTTGATATAGTAAGTAATCTCAGATTTCAATTTTGATCCTAAAAATGGGTTCAGAATGTCGAAATTAGCCAGGGGTGCAATTTTCGTAAAAAATGGAGCACTTTTGAAAATTAGGTCAAAAGCTATATAAAGGCCAAAAGGGTCATTTTCACCATTTTCTTTTGAAAACTTTATGGAGACCTCTGAGTGAGAAAATGGCAAAAATGAAGGTACCTATGTCTTCTCACCATTTTGAGCATAGCTAGAGGCATCAGAGACCTTGACAGTATGGACATCCAGTAGGTGGACCTCTTTGCTTCTCTGAAAAGTCATTTTTTCTTTATTTATAGCATTTTTATCATTTGTTTCGTATGTTTTCAATTTTTAATTTTTGCATGCATGGAAACTCGTACGACTATCCATCTGGGCTCATGTGACTTTTCAACTCTAGGTAGATTGTCATTTCATTAATCCCCAAGACTCGTATGAGAGGGACCCAAGAGTTGTACGATGTTTCGTCGGGTCCCTCCTAACTTGTACGAGGAGACATACAGTGTCATATTGTCATGATTTGTCGTATGGTAACCAGTGAAAACTCATACGAGTTTTTCTGCTAGTCTTCTTTGTCATTTGAAAAATAGTGAGCCCAAAACTCATTTCTAGGGCAAAATTTTGAATTTTCTAAACTTTTAGCTTGATTATTGAATCTTTGATCTACCTTCTGAAATAGAAAACTATTCCATTCCTATATGTGTAGCCTATTTTTCAACCAAAATATTGATAGGGTTCCCTATTTTTGTGTTGTGTAGGTCATATATCCTGATGTTCACGTACGCATCTCACATCCAGCCACTCAGAGACTCTATGTTTCCTTGCCTGATCCGATGAGAGTACATCTTGATTCATGTGGTTTTGAGTATCTGATCCATTTACCTGAGATTAGGGTAAACCATGGACTCTTGACTGCCCTGATAGAGAGGTTCCATTTAGAGACAGACATTTCATCTTCCCACTGGAGAGTTCACTGTGAGTCTAGAGGATGTTTACAGGATTTTATGTATTCCATTCCATAGTAGTCAGTGTCCAGCTTATGTGAGTTTGGGGAACTCTGGATTATTAGCCTTCAAACATCTCTTTGGAGATGACACTCAGTTGACTGGTTTGATTTCATGGGAGACACTGGTATAGCATTATGGATAGTCTCAAAGACTAGAGTGTATTATAGTCGGGATGATCGGTGGTATCATCATGTCTGACCATCAGCAGAATGGTCTTCTGATGGGCTGGGCCCCATTGGTTGCACGTCCGATGGTGACTCCTTCCGAGTTAGCTTGAGGTTAGTGTCTTTGGGCCCACATGTTCTCTGAGATGCATGAGGTAGTGTATCAGGAGAGCAAGACTTTTGCTGCTAGTGCTCTAGTTTTACAGATCTGGGCATGGGAGCATATCCTAGTTTTGAGACTAGTGTGTCAATCACAGAGGCAGCCATAGGAGCCTATGATATATATTTATGCTGGATATGTCATACAGGTGTGCATGGTCCATGTAGAGTACTAGAGATGGTGTCTTGATGACATGACATTTGTATGATTGAGGCCCTATTTAGATATTGAGCCTTGGCCTACTGCACGAGAGCAATTCAGTTTCTTCTTTCAGAGCCAGGTGTTGATAGGATGATTGTCCTTTGTTCTGGAGAGATTTCTTATCACCAGGGTGTGGCGATAGTATGGACAAGTGCAGGATGCACCGTAGGATTATGCCACATATGCTCAGATAGCTTGTGAACTCAGACTTGGATGGACCTTGAGGCTTTCTTATGCCTTGTGTTCACAAGAGTACAGTACTATCATTGGTAGAGATTGGGAGTATAGACCATAGGTTGCAGATGCAGGAGTTATAGATGGTTTTAGTACATGGCTTGTTGATCATCTTGTGTATAGATTTTTTGACCCTACAGAGTTGATACCCTCCATGGAGGAGGTGATGGATGTCACAGGTGCTCCGATGAGATAGGGTCCTAGACCCACATAGGTTCCAATTGTACACCCCACACCTCCGAGACCAAGAGTGATGGCTCCTCCATAGAGACCATCAGGACAGATGAGGTGCCCTCATCCCACTAGTTCCATAGCAAGTAGATCTATAGGTGCACAAAGATGGACTAGGGGAGAGGGTGGTACTTTAGGTAGTTTTGGTATTATCAAGGAGGTACTTGCAATTGAGCAGGTTGTAGGTGGTGATATTGATCCCATACAGGAGGATACCAATTTTTATCTAGGTGCAGAGGTTAGACGACGTAAGGCGTAGAGAGCAGAGACCATAGAGTAGCATGTTGAGGATACTAACATGCTGGTGGTAGACACTGATCCTAGTGTCCCATTGTCTACACAGGAGATTGTAAGGAGGCTCAAATTACAGGTCTGGGACCTAAAGGTTCGCAATGCTCCCTGGGAGGAGAGATATCTAGAGGCAGATAGACAGCGCACTGAGCTTTATGGTGAGGTTCAGAGATTATAGGAAAAGGTCATTCATCAAACCTCTAGATCTGTGTATTATGTTTCTACATACTACACTGTGGTTCCACTTTCTCAGAGAGTTCCTTCGTACTCTCAGTACATGATAGCATCAGAGGGAGCGAGAGCACCTAGGGCTGAGGTAGTACCCGATGCACCACCACCACCTCCACTAGACCGAGAGGATCAAGCTAATAGCTGATTTGTCATGATATTGTGATATTTTTGTTGCTCTTTTGATATTGATACTACTCTGATAGCTCACATGAGCTCATTCTTTTGTACATTGTGCCAGTAGTGCACACCTGACTATTTCAAGTTTTATGATATATATATGAGATCAAGACTTTTTGTTGTGACTTCATTTGTACTTGTCATGTTTTTTATGTATGATGATATCATGTGATGTAAATGCTAGGAATAGAGTATAATGAATGTATGGATTCATGCAATGCAATGAATTTCTTTCATATGTATGAATGTTATGCAAATGTACTTGATTATGGAAAGTGTATGTATGGAAATGTATGTAATGCAATAGATGAATGAATGATTATGAAAATGTAATGAAAATGCAATGATACACATGATATGTTTTGCAGGTATTGATGAAGACAAGTACTCAGTCTTATGTCAAAAAGGATGTTTAACCCAGGATTGTGACTACTTGTGTTTCTGTGAGAAAACCTTCGTATGAGATTCAACTCTTCGTGTTGCAGTTTAAGTATATTTTTTAGAAGGATTGTTAAAGATTGTCAAGAAATTTGTGAGATCGTGCAATCATGAAAGTGTAAAATGAAATGTAACCTAAGACCTAGGACCTAGTCACTGATCATGTGTCAGTCATTTGTCGTCATTGAGTTTTTAGGTAACCAGATAAATCAATACAATGTCCACTAGTTTATAAAATCATAGACATATGAATATCAATTTGTATGCTCAAGAATCAATACAATACCCACTGGCTAGACAACCATGGATATATGAATATTGATTTTATTTTCAGAATGTCAGATTAGATACAAGCACCAAGGCACAAATGCCAAGATGACCTGAATATCATGTCCATTTTAATATAGCAATTTGTATAAGCATCAAAATAGAAACATCATGATGACCAGAATACACCTTGCATAACAAACACATCAAGTAGTCAAGAAATCATTCTAAATCCAATGTGAATTACCTGTAGTGACCCTTTATCGTTCACATCCTTAGGTAAGATCATGTTTCATAGTAGGAGAAAGAACTCACACAAAAAGATAATAGTTAGATCAATCTTCCTTGAATTTTTCGAGTATCAATGGTTGAGGTATGCATGGCCATCCAATTTGAGATAGAGGCTCTTACAGTCGAATACCATTTCAATCCAAAATTTTTGAAGTTGTTAGATTTTCACATACAAGTAGAAGACAAAGAAAAGATTATGCCCCCAGTCATCACTCTCTAAATCCTATAGAGGACATCATCGAAGAGCTCGAAAGGACACAATATGCAAAAATCTCAATGCGAATCAGTAAGCATACAAGGAGATAAAAGCATGTAAAAGCATAGATTGTTTTCAATTTGTGTTTAATTACGTTGTTATAGAGGCAAAATCCTTTCTGGAGAGGAGACAGACTGATTGACTCAGATGAAGCTTCAAAGGACTTTGATTGGATATGATATGTCTAAGATATATTGGAGGCCATAGGATATGACATTGATTGCCCCCAAGTGTTAAGCATTGATAGGATAAAGACGCTCGAGCCAATTGGTGTACAGACTAACTTATTGAAAATAAGAATGCGTAAACAAACTAGGAGATATGTACAAACTAAAGCAAGACTGAAAGCTGGGAAAGACCAAGATTGTGCTGATAGACAGAGCATTTTGAAAGAAGTGGCACCCATTTGCCAAGTTTTCACCATCTTGGCAGAGATTCTATTTTTGCTACCAAGGCGCCTGTTTCCAAGTTTTCACCAAGGCGCTTTTTCTTTTTCTTCTTTTTTTTATATTTTTTATTTTTTCAATTTTTTTGTACTTTTGATATTTTTTTGATTTTTTTGTGAATCATCAAGGTGCCCATTGCTAGGTTTTCACTAAGATGTTCATTTTTTCAGGACTTTTTCTAATTTTTAAGATTTTTTCAGGACATTTTACAAAGACTAAATGCCTTAGGCATAGAATTTCTTCAGATGGAGAATGTTGATTGGTTCTCAGAGCTATTCTCATTTAGTTGTTGAGAGTTGATAGGCACCAAAGCCAAAAGTAGCAGTGATTACAAAGGGACCCAGCCAGTTGGGCTCAAACTTCCCCTTGTGCTCTCTATGTGATTGATTTTTAGGATTCTCTCTCAAGACTAGATCTCCAACCAAAAATTCTCTGTGTTTGACTTTCTTGTTGTAGCCTCTAGACATTCTCTTCTGATATATTCTGAGATGATCATACGCTACTTTTCTGTGCTCATCTAGTAGTTCAAGTTCTTGCAACCTAGACACTTTGTAGTCATCATCAGTTACTAGACCATGCATTCTGATTCTTAGTGATGGGATTTCAACCTCAATAGGCAGTACTGCTTCAGACCCATAAACTAAAGCAAAAGGTGCATCCCCAGTAGGTGTTTTGATACTTATTTTGTAGGCCTAGAGAGCTGGATTGATCATGAGATGCCAGTCTCTTCCTATTTTATTAACTGTATGGTGCAATATTTTCAATAGATTCTTGTTTGAAGCCTCTACTTGTCCATTCCCTTGAGGATAGTAGATAGATGACCAATGTTGTTTAATCTTGAATTTGGCACATAAATCATCCAAGTCTTTGTTCTTAAATTGTCCACCATTATCTGTGACTATAGAATGTGGAATACTATACCGGCATATGATGTAGTTCAAGATGAACATACAGATTTGTTTTCTAGTTGCTTGTGTTAAAGGGACTTCTTCTACCCATTTCATGAAATAATCTATAGCTGTAATAATGTGAGTATGCCCATTAGAAGAATGAGGATGTATGGATCCTATAAGATCAAATGCCCATTGGTGAAAAGGCCATTGTATAGTGAAGGGAATTAGATCTCTCCCTGGGGCATGAATTAATTTTCCATGCACTTGGCACTTTTGATAGTTCTTAGCAAACTTGATAGACTCTTTCTCCATTTCTGGCCAATAGTACCCAGCCCTAATAAGTTTTTGAGCTAGTGTTAAACCATTGGAGTGCAACCCACAAATACCATCATGGACTTCCTCTAATGCATGTTGAGACTCTTCCTATTCTAAACATCTAAGTAGCGTACCATCTAGACCTCATTTGTATAGGTCGTGACCAATGATGACATATCGGGAGGCATTACAGATAAGGTATCTCTTTTCATGATGATTAAAGGTATCAGGAATGATTTGGTCTTTGAGATAGGAGAATAGGTTTTTATATTGGGATGAATCATGACCCATAATAGTGTAGATCATATGGGTATCAGGGGAGTCATATGTAGGATAAGATCGTGCTTCCACCAGGAACTCATAGCATAGCTCATGTTCAGGCTGTTGTAATAAAGTAGATAGTGTTGCCATTGCATCGGCAGCCTTATTCTTTGTTCTAGGTATTTTCTCAAATGTGATAGATATGAAATATTTCTTTAGATCATCTACCATTCTCTTGTATGGAATGAGCTTTTCATCCTTCATATGGTATACATCATTGACTTGATGGATTACAAATTGTGAGTATCCTTGAATGTGTAGTTTTGTTACTCTCCACTTAATTGATGTTTTCATACCATTCAAAAGGGCTTCATATTCAGCAATATTGTTTGTACAAGGAAATTTAATTCTGAATGCCTTAGGAATGGAGTATCCTTGAGGAGTGATAAACAAGATACCTGCTCTAGATCCATTCTGTGTATAGGAGCCATCAAAGAACAATTTCCATTCTCTAGAAGAAAGATTCATGATAGAGGAATCTAGAAATTCCATTTGCATTGGTGTGTCATCAAACAAAGGTGCATCTGCTAATTGATCAGCAATGACTTGGCCTTTAATAGCTTTTCTTTCAACATATTCAATGTCAAATTCACTTAAGAGCATGACCCATTTGGCTAATCTACCTATGAGGATAGCTTTTCTTAGTAGGTACTTTAGTGGATCAATCTTAGCTACTAAATGCATGGTATGAGCCAACATATAATGTCTCAATTTCTATGATGCAAAGATCATAGCTAGACAAGCCTTTTCAATCATAGAATAGTTCTTTTCATATGCCACCAATGCTCTATTGATATAGTATATAGCTCTTTCCTTCTTGTTCTCATCATGTTGTGCAAGCAATGCCCCCATTGATGTATGTGTAGCAGAGACATATAAGATCAAAGGCTTCCCTTGAATGGGAGGCATCAAGATAGGAGGATTTGATAGATATTTCTTGATATGATTAAAATTCTTTTCACACTTCTTGCTCCATGCATAGGTCACACCTTTATGTAATGTCTTTGTAAAAGGTTGTGATATGTCTGCTAGCTAAGATATGAAGCGTCTAATAGATTGAACTCTCCCTTGCAATGTTCTCATTTGACTGATGTTCTTAGGGGGTTGCATCTCCATGATAGCTTTAACTTTTTCTAGATCAACTTCAATTCCTTTCTTTGAAACAATGTAGCCTAAAAGCTTTCTAGAAGTGACACCAAAAGCACACTTATTAGGGTTCAGTCTAAGACTAAACTTCTCCATTCTATCTAGTATCTTGCTCAAGTCATTTAGATGTTTAGATCTTGTCATAGATTTTACTAAAGTATCATCAACATAATCCTCCAAAGTTCAATGCATCATGTCATGAAAAATAGATGTCATAGCTCTTTGATATGTAGCACTAGCATTCTTAAGCACAAATGGCATGACATTCCAACAGAAGGTGCCCCATGCACATGTGAAAGCAGTTTTCTCCTAATCTTCTAGAGAAATTTTTATTTGATTATATCCAGAAAAACCATCCATTAAAGAATACATCTCAAAGCCCGTAGTCATGTCCACTATCATATCAATGTTAGGTAATGGAAAATCATCCTTAGGGAATGCTTTGTTTACATCTCTAAAATATGTGCACACTCTCATTGATTTATCTAGTTTAGAAATAGGTACAATATTAGAGTTCCATTCAGCATAGTCAATAACACAAATGAATCCATCTTTTAGTAGCTTCTCTAATTCAGCTTTTACCAAGAGTGCAACATGTGGATGTATCTTTCTCAATTTTTGCTTAATAGGTTTGACATTTGGAGCTATAGACAAATGGTGCATTATTAGATCAGGATCCAACCCTGGCATATCTGAATATTTCCATGCAAAGTTGATCTTCTTTTCTGTTAAGAATGTGGTAAATTTTTGCTTCTCTTCTTCTGATAAGGATTGTGCTACATGGTTCAAATGTGGTTCTTCTGTTGTTCCCAAGTTGATGGATTGAGTGGGCTCAATTAGAACTGGATATCTATCCTATAAATGACTCAGAAGGACATCAAATATCTCATCCTTAGGTGCCTCAAAGAGGTTTTCACCTTTAGATACGTCTTTTATTTTTACTTTTGTAGGTTCTAAGACTGCCACAAAGTGGTTTTCACCCTCAAAACTCCTTTTCTTTTTATTCTTATTCTTATTTTTCTGACTAAGATACTTGATGTCTGACTCCGTCATGCTAACACTCGATTCACTGATGGAATTCCTCATAGGCTTAACTGCATTCAGGTAGCAAGAAAGGGCATAGTCATTGGGAAAGGTATAAATACCTTGGCTCATATTTGTAGAGGTTTGGTCAAGAAGTTTAGGATTTTGGATAGTCAAAGTGGTGAAAGATTGAGAAATAGTGTTTACAGATATGGATCTGTCATTATTGGTCCTAACCCGATGCTCAAGTTTGAAGGTGATATTACAACTTAAGATGTTCAATTCATGAATAGGCTCCATGTCATCATGGAATTCCACTTCAGCCATCGGTGGATCAGACTCAATAAGTTCATCATTTCACTCTAGACTTACTTTTGGTTTAGGTGCATATTGGTTAATAACATCAACATGTTTCTCAATAATAATCTCATCATCCTCTGGAATGGCTCCTCATTCATAATCATTAGATTCTTCATCTATGCCTCTAGAAAATCTAAGAACATGAGTAAAGTCAAGATGAATACCCCAAGAAGGGTTACCCTCAGATTCTGATTTGAATTCATACTCATGAGAATCTGTCTCAGAATAACTACCACCTTCCTCTTTGTCTGTTTGATTGTCTTCGAGATTAGCTGGTTCTTGTGGTGCAACTATCTCTTGCTCTATAGTAGGTTCTTGTGTTTCTACTACATTAATTATTTTTACTAGATCATCTTCAGCTTCAAGGAGGTCTTTTATTTCTTTAGGCAAACGCTCATAGGGAATGAGATCTTCAGTGATGTCTAAATCATCACTATCAGATTGTTCAGTTGTTTCTTCCTTTAGTTGATTTTTTGTGGAAGGCTCAACCTATTCTAAGACATGTGGGGAGTTCTTGCTAAGACAAAAAGGCTTCTTCTTGTATCCTAGACCTATTGTATTCTTGTTTTCTCGACCACGATGATCAAGCGGTGATAGAAGACCTTTACCCTGTAGTCCTAGAGGTCCTTTTCCTTTATATCCCATTTTTGTAATCAATTTGTCTCTTGGTCGATATGACTTAGAAGGGATATTCAGTATTTTAGCATCACATTTTTTAAAAACTTGAGATTTAGGTTCATCTTTGTATAGCCATGCAAGCACAGCTTCATCCTCTTCAAACTCCTATTTAAATACTTGTTCTGCAACAAAATTTCCTTTATATGCCTCAAGAGGTTCTTTAGACTCTAGTTTGGACTATTTCAGAATTTGTCCATAGGACTTAGGCAAGATAGGGAGAGACATCAAAGATAAGACTAGATCTATAGTATATTCTCCCATACCATTTTCTTTGATTTTAACCTCTTTAGCAATGTCTTCCATCTTGGATGTTGAAGAAATGTCTAGCTACTTAGTGGAAGATTCTCTATTATTAGGAACAAGTTTATTAGCACTCTCTTTCAATGTATTGCAAGTTGTATATAGATCAACTGGGATCATCACCTCTACTCCTTCATAAGGAAATTTCAAACATTGATGGTATGTAGAAGGAATAGCTTTCATTTCATGTATCCAAGAACTCCCTAGAAGGATATTGTAAGCCAAAGGTAAATCAAGAACTTGACATATAGTATCTCTGATGACAGGACCTACTCTAATAGGTAGGAAAATTGTTCCTTTTGAAGATCTTTCTTTCTCATCATATGCTTTGATAGTTATCTTCTTTCTAGGATCAATGGCCATTTCTAAAAATCCAAATTGTGTAATCAAGCTAAAAGAACAAATGTTTAGACCAGTGCCCCCATCTATCAACACACATTTGACATGACAGTTTTGGATCAACACTTCAATATGCAAGGGCTGGTTATGTGGATGAATCAAGGAGTTATCATCTTCCTCTAAAAAGGAAATGTACTATGGAGATGTAAGATGACCAACCATAGTCTGGAATCTATCTAAATTAAGGTTATCAAGAACATTGGATCCGAGCAGAGCTTTGTCTAGAATGGCTCTATGAGCTAGAGATATCCGAAGCAACTCAACCATGGAGATTTTTGCATTTGTGTGCTGGAGTTGTTAAACAATATTGCATGAAGTAGGCCTCGTGTCTTTAGGATTTGAAGATTTAGATGTAGCCTTCTATTTAGAAGTAGATGAAAGATTGAAAGGCACCTTAGGGACATTGGATGAATTTGGTATTTGTCCTTGCAGATGTGCTTGAGCTTGTGATCGAGTAACTACATTTGTTGATTGATTATCTCTATCTCTTCTTACAATTGTGATGACATTGCAATGCTTAGATAGGCATGGTTCAACCATATTGATAACAACATTGTTTCCAGAGTAGGCATAATTGACTTTAGCACCCATATTAGGCTGAGAAGAAGAATCTTCTTTACCATGTTTAGGAAATGGTTCTGTGAATGTTGTATGATCATTATTGATCTTATGATTGTCAATCATGATGTCTCCTTTATCAATTTTTTCTTGTATGATGTGCTTCAAGCAGATGTAATTATTAGTCTTATGACCCTTATTGCGATGGAATTCATAGAATTCATTCTCCCTCCACCATTTCAATTTAAGTTCAATATCAAAGACTTTCATCTCAGGCAAGTAGATGAGTTTGTTTGCCAATAGAGTTTTCATGGTAGATTCCAAGGGCTCTCCAAGAGGAGTGAATTTGTGATTAGGATCTGTAGCCCAAGGTCTATAATCAGATGACTTTTTGTTAGATTCAAATGTTTTAGCTTCAGCAACTTTGATGGCTTGGGTGCCAATAGTGAGATTGAAAGTGGGTGCCTTAGATGAGGCACAAATATTATCAATAACGCCATCTATGACGATGCCTTTATTCTTATTCCAATTTTTGTTCTTGTCTTTAGAACTAGATCCAAATTCATACTTGTCCTTTTAAAGTGATATGTCTCCTTTTTGCACAAGTACTTTCTCAATTTTGATTGCATTTTCTACCATCTTATCAAAGGATGTATGATTTTGCATTTGCAAGTGGTAGTTGAGTTCTGGAACAAGATTGTTGATGAAGATTTCTAGCTTCTTAGTTTCTGGAATGGGTCTAGCATATAGAGAAAATTTCTTCCTCCATCTCTTGAGAAATTTCAGGAATGGTTCACCTGGATATTGTTTCAGATTGCAGATGTTGATCATGGTGACCGGATGTTGAATATTGTAGGAGTATTATTGATATAATAGTTTGATTAACTCCTCAAAATTTTTCATAGTTGGAGGCATTCTAGAGAACCAATGAATGGTTAGTCCTCCCAGAGATCGAGGGAAGAGATGCATTAAGTAGGTTGGTTTGTGCATGAACTCCATGGATTGAGTATAGAATTCTCTAACATGATCTTGAGGATCAAAGTTTCCATCATATGCATTTCTAATTTTTTAGGGAATGGTGGTATGTACAAGTCTTTATCGAATGGAAAAGGGCATAGAGCTTCCATGGAGAACTCCTTAGGTTCCTTTTCTTTTTCAAGTTTGTTAAGTATGACTTGCATGGCATGCATCTATTTCATCATAGCCATGATAGGAGTTTCTTCCTCATGTGTAATGATATCTTCCACATTAAAGTTTGGAGGAATTTTAGCTCCTTCATGAGCTAACTCTAGAAAATATGCTTCTCTATCTTCTTTCAAGAAATGTTTCATCATTCTTTTGAAGTTATCATCATTTTGATATTGGGCAATTTCAGAAGGTGTGGGTTCTTGATCCATACCATGTTGAGACTAATGTCCTTGGGACCCATGATGTGTCCCTCTGTGAGACATGTTAGGATTTTTAGGGCTCCCTAGATTAGATCAAGGTGGAGTTTGTTGATTACCTCCGTGAGTTGATGGAGGGGGTATGTAACTAGTTTTCAATCAAAAATTGCCAAGACCATCATCTTCGTAAAGACCAAAATTGTAGAGTTGTTCAAGAGTTGGACCCTTTTGAGTAGTCAAAGGTATAGTGTTAAGTGCTTCTCCAAATTTCTTGTCAAAGGAAGCTCTAGTTTCCACCTTGGGTGAAGCAAAAGAATAAGATGAAGACAACCAAAGAATGAATTGATTCAAGAATATTGAATGACGCAACCTTGTCAAGATTGAAGTGATTAAAGATTAGATTAGATGTAAATGAAGGATACTGTGCCACATTAATGTGGGTAGACACCCAAAAGATGGCAGGCATGAGCTCACAACACTTAGTTGTTTAGTAAAAAGATTGAATTTGAGGATAATTTTGACAAGGTTTTGACACAAGATGAAAAAGACTCAAATTGATAAATCAAAAGGCTAAATCAGACTCAAGAGACCACTTTAGGAAAATGAATGGATTCATTATAGGCTCTACTCTATTTTTGACGCAATGATTTGTTTGACAAATTCTAAGATTTCTTTCTCAACTCTAGACATGCAGTTTCAGACAGTGTGCAACAAGAAAATAGGTATACCGATCCCAAACAAAAATTAGATCTAATGGAAAGTTGACCAACTGGCAGTAATAAGCTCTTTGTTTTGCAAATTTTAGGATAGGTTCACGTGAGAGAATGTTTTTTCACGTGAGGAAGTACCAGGTTGCGCATGAGAATGTGTTGTCTCGCGTGAAGGAATGCTCAAAAAGTGAAATTTTGTGCGATAAAAGGACACAGTTTGACAATTTAGACAATTTTTGAGGCACAGATTTTGAGACACAATGTTGGCTGTTCTCTGACATAATATTTAGTTCTCACTCCAAAAAGGGATTTTTGCTCAGATTTTGTAATTTTTCAATGTTTTAGTATTAGATTGTTGTGCAAATTTTTAAGATCCGTGTAACAGTTTGTTTCAAGTAACCAAGAAGATATCAAGCACGCAAAACAACAAGCAAGGGAAGTAAGAAATCATCTAAAAATAATGAACAAGGGAAAAAGCAACCTTGCGCATGAACAAGCAATAGTGACTTATTGTGCTAATCCCTAGAAATACTACTTGTGTATGTTCCAAAAAAAAATTTAATAATGCACATATTCCTAGAAAATGAAAAATTTGGCCTCACTAGGGTTTGTAGTAATGGTCTGACTCTGTAACTTTTATGATCTCAAGAGGTTGAACTCCAATCTAGGTGCACCAGGGTTTTGACACAGTCTGAGAATTTAATCAATCAAGAGTTGCTAGGGAGATCTGACAGCCCAACAAGAGACTGCACCTATGAAGATTTCCTCCACAAGGACATTTATATAGCGGTTGTTGCTACCACAGTGAAAATGGCTATTACCACTTGAGGTTCCATCCATGTGGTTGACCCAATTAAGGGAATGTCCACTATGGTTAACTCTCTCTAAAGGTGACTCACAAAAGATACCACATGGAGATTGGTTCCAAATTCAAGGATCTAAGTTTCTAATACTACCCAAAAAGGGAGTAGAGCATAGTCCTCTAGCCTTTTCACTTTTAACCAAAATAGAGCAGACAGATTAATCTGACATGCTAAGACCAAGATTATCTCACAAAGATCTATGACATCAATCACTTATGATCTATCAACCCCTCTGGAGAGAGAATGTATCAATCAAAAGTTGAAGACACACAAATCTAGTAGAACATGAGACTCTCTCAGTACCTTCCCTACCTACAAGGGGATCCTTCATCAAGAGGAGCTTTGCATGAATAAACAAGTGAAAGAAGCTCAATCTCTCAAGATCATCCACAAATAGTGTTCATAGGGCCTATTTACTATGTGTAACAAATATACAGAAAGCAAATCTATGTTTTTTTTATAGCCCAAAATGAAGTCTGTGATATGAAAGAAAGAAAAATCACACAAGTTTGACACGTGAGAGTTTGTTTTAATCCAAATCAAAATGTTATCAGCTTGAGAAGAATACCTGAATTCCTCGCAACGCGTTTAGTAGATTTTTACCTTTTTTAGTAATTTAGTTGCACTTTTTCCAATCAGATTCAATAAGTATCAGTCAAAAACAAAAGATTTCAATTGTTAAGGTTAGTTGTTAGTCCAAATCTGAAAATATGCCAAAAAATCTGAAACGACAATTGAATTCTGGATTCAAACCTCATACGACTATGGGTTACCTCCTAGACAATAGTCTGGAAACTCATCTGACTGTGGGTGTCTACTCATATGGTAATTAGGATTCCAAATGATAGTGTGTACTCTCTGATATGAGCCTTGAAATCTAAACCTGTTGTATGATAGTGGGTACCTCCCGAAATGACTTTCTGACAAAATTCATATGAAAAATGTATGAATAGAAAATAAAAATCACAGTTTTAACAAGAAAACAATAAGAAAGTGATAGAAATTGATAGAAAGATTATGGAAACCTGTTTCAGGGCCCCACAGTGGGTGCCTGAAATGTGTGTGTGAATTTTGTACCTAGCTGTAGACACAACACTTCAGTAAAACATTAGAGGTTAGCCAAAAACCAAAATCGTGCAATGAAATGGAAACTAAACTAACCAGGTGATTTACTGCCTTCTAGTAGGTGTGAGTATGATACTCTCAAATCAGACCGAGACCAGTGACAATGCAACACCTAAATGAAAGATTTGAATACAAAGAATGAAAGACTATGAATGCAGATTAAGCTATTTTTTTGGTATTTTTTGTGCAATAATATGAATGAAAATATGTATGAAGCTAAGCTATATGAATGAAATTGGAATGTAGATTTAATCTAAAAATGCTATGAATGAGTATGAAACTATGAATAAGAAACTATGTAAAAGCTAAATGATCAACTATGAAAGATCTCATAAATCAGCTATCGCAAATGCTCAATCCTTCAATCACCAATTCACCAGAGTAATTGTGCAAATTTGAGTCTTGTAATTATGAAGAGCTGAGCCTTGTTTTTATAGAAATCCAGGGCTTTCAGGATGCAAGAGAAAAGCCATAAATCACTCTTGATAAACTCAGGTTGATTTTTGAGTTATCAGGAAATTAGAAATAATTAACTCACAAAATCATGCAAAATCATGCAAGAACAGCTTTTTAACTCAAGTCAGAAGTTTAGATTTGAGTTTCCAAAAGTTAACAACTTGCATTGATTTCTTGATTTTGAGTTTAACTGCTCTTTGAATGTGCACAATTAATTATGAATTAATTAAATAAATAAAGTCATTTATCCTTAACTTAACTGATTTTTGAATTAAAATAATTGATTTATGGGTTAATCAATTATTAAATCAAACTTTATTCAAAAACTATATTATTAAATATGACAACTGACATAAATTAATTAAATAAGAATTTAATCAATTAGTCATAAGGATTTAGATTTATTGTCAAAGTTAAATAATATAATTTAGGAATAATTTAATTAATTTTAATTAAATAAGTAAGTGGCAGTATTAAATCTGATTAATTAAATATTCAGAATATTCAATTAATCAAACTTTAGGATAAATAGGATTTATCACCAAATAATTATTAAATTAAAGATAATTAGAATAAATAGGAATATTGTTAGGAATATTCCTCGATGCAGAATTAAGGATAATCAATTAGGATTCAACAATGTGCACATGTGCCTTAGGTTAGGATTTTGATGTCGATTTCGTTCGAATTGAAGATGTAGGAGGTTAATGAACCTATAGCCCATTTTTGGGGTATTACAATAATGTCTCCCCATTATATGGTTGAATGTACTGATGGGATCAAAGTGAGCTCTTATAAAATTGTAGGTTGGTAGTGGGAATTCATCCCATTCCTAGGTCAGAGATTTATAGATTTTCATATCTGGCACACAATGGGGGCCTATAGAGATTGGGAAGTCACAGAAGTGTTTCTCCTTATGCTTTATGTGTTCATGCGCATCAAACAACTACCTTGCTATTTCTAGGAGGACTATTCTATCAGAAGGGTACCTAGGTAACTTCTTGGGTGGAAGAGTGCATCCCACCACTGGAATGTATGTGAATGTCCTGAATTGGATGTAGAATGCCCCAAGGGCCTTCACTTTTGGTGCAGCTTCTATAGACATTCTTTTGGCATAATCTCCCTCAATGGAGCATATGAGACCGAAGACAAATCCATCATTGACAATCTAGAAATCTGGACTGTTGTGTGTGTAGTACTCTTGCCTGACCAATTGTGGATACATTGTGAAAGGCCAAGTGTCCAAGTTTCCCATAACTCCAACCTTTGTCAATCTCAGATATACTACCCTGGTAGCTAGTAGGTACACAACATAGGATGTCATGTAGAAATGAGGATTAGTTTTTACTCTGATCAGCTACTCATTCAGATTGTCACTCAGAATGGTGGCCCAATCAAAACTTTCCTATCTCTCCCTTATCTTTTGGATGAGAAAGATCATATAGGGCTCCAACTGACTGGATTTTGCTAACTCATACACCCTACTGATCATTGTGATTATTGTTTGGATGTCTTCTTGCATGTATCCCCTCCGCATATCAATTATGTCTAGTTTGTTCTTTGGCATAGGCTGCATGAGGTACTCACTATTTACAGTGCCATGGGCCCGTGACACATCCTTATTGTAGAACTCCATTCCCTTATTGATGTGGAAGTTAAAAAACTTCTCAACCCCTTTGGGCAGGTGGAGGACATCCTTGATGTTATCTGGCCTCAAATCCAAGACTACCTCACCAACACGATTCTTCACCATTCTCTCATCCAATACATAGTGGCTAGCCAAAGTATTAATCAAGTCCAAAGACAAGATGGAGACCGGATGAGCTACTGCATTCACTAAGGAACAGTGCACTAATGAGGTGCAATCTTCAAACCTTCCCACTAGTTGGGTGCACTTTTTCAAGTAATCATTCCAGCTTACATTACCAATGTCTATGTCTGTGATATCTACATGCAGGTTAGTCACCTTCAAAGGTGGATGGTATCCCTTGAACTAATATTTCATAGGTGGTGACATAACTTTCTTGGCCATTTCTACAAAGAAGACAAGACATGAATCAGTAACATGAGAGCAAAAAATCTTAGAAAAAACATAGAGCACTAAGAAATCAAGCTTAAAAGGGCTTTCAAAGACCTTTTTTGATATTTCAGGCTTTCAGGGGTAGACGACCTCCAAAAAGTCTGAAATGCTGAAAATGTGAAAAAATAGGCCAAATCAAAACTGCTGATAACCCTTTTCGGTGAATCAAAGGTGGGGAACCTTCACAGGCTAAAACCTCTTAAACATCAAAACATGCCTTTCTTTTGCAAATTGTTTCTATCATCTTTGTTTCAGCAAATCAGAGCAATGAGGGTTTCGGTGTGCGATGACACTGAAACACTGAAACATCAAAAAAGGCACTTGGTTTTTTAAGCTTAGGTGAAAATGATGGTATTTTTGTTTTAGTGAATCAGACAAGAGGATTTTTTGGTGTGTGACAACAGCGAAATGCTGAAACAATAGCACTTAGGAGAATTCTGCCAGAAGGTTTGAGAGTTTCAGACACGGAAGGTCTGAAAC
This sequence comes from Chamaecyparis obtusa, assembly GCA_027943335.1. NCBI lineage: Eukaryota > Viridiplantae > Streptophyta > Pinopsida > Cupressales > Cupressaceae > Chamaecyparis > Chamaecyparis obtusa. Next base: position 23,765 of record BSBK01001307.1, on the reverse strand, counting down.
TAGGGTTTGGTCTGTTGAACTCAAAAATGAGTCTGACGGTGAGTTTGACCAAAAACTAACCAAGAGGATTTAGAGGGGACTACCTCATGACCCCCAAGGCTGAACCAGGCTGACAAAGAACAAAACAAACCCTAAACTAGAAAGGAAGACCAAAAACCCTAGCTAAGAATAGCCGAAACAAGAAACCCTAACTAGAACTGAAAGGAAACAACAAAAATAGAAGGAAAGAGAGAGGGAGAAGAGAAAAACCAACCTCTAAAACAAATGGAGGACAAAGACTGACAGGAGAGACTGAGGCAACAAGCAAGAAGAAAAGGCACACAAAAGCTCTAAAAACATGATAGGCGAGAATCAACAAGTGAGTCAAAAAGAACCCATTCTAGCTTATACAAGTAGATCAGTGGGTGATGTCAGCCCCTCGTTGATTGGCCTTATGAGGGTATTGGACCTCTAAAAGTTTGAAACATCGAAAGGTCAATTCCCAGAGGAGTCAGACCTCTTGACTTTTCAGCATCTGAAGTCTCGAACACCACCTAGGTTCGAGAATGCCTAAGGCAATATTTTTGTTGCTGCAGACTTTTGCCATTTCAGACCTCTCACACTTTCGGATGTCTGAAAGTGTGAAAGTGCGACAAGACCGACAAACAAAGAAAAAAACTAACTAAAAACAAAGACAAAAGAACAAAACAGACCAGAAACCTAAAGATAAGCTAAAAAAGAAGGGGGGTTGCTAAAGCCAACAGGAAAAAAAGGGGAGCGTGGTTGTGGGACCACAATAGTTACCCTTATCACTTGGGACTCCCTTCAACTCACCTATAATCTCCCCTCTTCTCAGAAGAAAACTTATAACATGATTATGCATGTCTTTCACTCCCTCCCACCTCATTTTGATTGCTTTTTTTATTCCAACAGCTTTCTTAAGTTCAAGTGGAATGATGGTACTGTTCTTTCCCATATTAAAGCTCAGAACATTTATAAGGTTATTTCTTCTAGATATGATATTATTGATCATGTTAATAAACTTTGGTATTCTAATCTTGATAATTCTGTGTGGCATAAGTATTTCAATTCTCTCTAGAAGGGCTTGGTTTCTCCTAAATGTTTTAAATGGAAATTATTACTTGATAGACTTCCTATGCATAGAGATCATTCTTCTATTGAGCTTTGTAGCTTTTGCAGGGTTCCTGAAACTAGCAGACATATTTTCTTTAACTGTCATTTTGCTGAAGAAATATGGCTTCTTTTTGGTATTAAAGTTGCCACTTTCACTACTATTCTGGAAGTTGTTACTGGTTTTATTCATGGTCTTAAAAAGGATGCTAATATGCTTTGGTTCTCTCTTTCTTCCTCTATTCTTTGGTTCATTTGGAAAGCTAGGAATGAAGATAGATTTCAAGGTATTATTAGGACCCTTACTGAGTATTTTCAAAGTCTCACCCTTTCTCATGTTGTTGAGTAGATTTCTAGTACCCTTAGGCTTGAGCATAAGAAGCTTGCTCGACTCTTAAAAGATGGGCATGTGACTGTGCTCATTTATGAGATTAATGATTGGTACATGTGGAGAAAGAGTATTTTCAGCCACTCGGCCTTCAACTTGGTCCTTGATCATCTACTATAAGAAATCAAAGAAAACCATGATCCTCCTGTTGATAAGCTTGTCTTAATGGCTCAATTTTTTTATAATAAGTAGGTCATTTGGATGGAGGGCCCTCTTGGTTGGACCTCTTGGGATGTTAATCAGAATAATATCCTCCAGAGCTGATCGATTGTTTGGGTGCTCTCTTTCTTTTCTTTTTTGGCTCCGGGGTTGTTGATAGCTTTTGTTTTTTGGTTTCATTCTAGTTTATGTAAATATTTTGATCACATATTCTGCTTGGGTTGAGGCTTGCCTCCCCTAACTATTGGTTTATAGTTTTTTGTTGTTTCTGTTCTTGAACTCTCTATATTTAATATTAAAAAAAAAGAAGAATAAATTATGGGGGAAAAATAAATTATGGGGGAGAAGAAAAATTACAAGCACAAGTAAGTGACATTCTTTTGTATTTACATTTGAAAGTAAATGGTTATGTGCATTGCCTTCAATTTGATTAGATATCATAATAGAAGGCTTTCAAAAAAAAATTGTTGTTTTTAAAAAGTATCATTTTCAAAATAGAATAATGGATAAATAAAATAATTGATTCCATAATAATATATTTTCACATTTTTATATAAATATTTTTAAATATATATATGTTAATTTATATTTATATTTATAATTATTTTTTCTAACTATCTAAGCTAATTAATATATATATATAATTAATATTATTACAAGATAATAGATTCTATTAAAAAAACACTATCTTATTAATCATCACATAAGACTCCTTAAAAAGATACTAAATTTAAATAATATCATTATTGCTCACTCCAAGAACATATATACTCCAAAAGAACATAAAATGCATACTTCAGAGGTCAGGTTGATAACAGAAGAAAGTAAATTGATTGAAAATGAAAACAATTCCAAGGAAGAAGTAGAAAAAATAGAGAGCCCACGAATGAGATAGACATTATTAATCAGAAGATGGATCCAAGAGTCCATGAGGACTTGCATGTAGTTCGTCCAGCCCATGAGGAAGGCTCAGATAATAATTTTGAATTTAGAAAGAATAATACCACAGCAAATCTTGTAAACAAGGAATTAGAAGAGGACTGCACAAGAAACTCATCAAAACAAACAACTAACACAGAATTCTCCTCAACCCCAGAAAATGAGCCTGAAGAGGCTAAAATTGAACAAGAGGTTAGGGTTATCTTAGATTATATTGGAGAAACGGTCACAACAAAGTTACTAGATCAATTTCTTGATGAAATATGTGTATCTTCTTAAAATGGAAGCACTTCCATCTTGATAGGTTTAGCACCCTCTTTTAGTACATTTCTCATGATAGACTTGCATTTAGGATGCATTTTGCACTTATCTTCTTCATTCTAGGTGAAATTAGGGTTAGAATCCTGAGGATTCTCCTGAATTCCCATCTTTCCTGGCTCTATTATCTAGGTAGGACTTAGAAATAGTTCCTTCTAGCCTTCATCACAATCATCATAGGATTTTATGCTTATCCTTGGCATTCTATCCTATTCTGATATCATTTCTAGGTTTTTGGGCATCCCCGGTACCTCCTATCTTGATTCTGATTAGATCTGGGCCCAGGGTCAAATTCAAGGTTGATCCTGACTAGGTTAGGATCGAGCTCAAACTTGACTAGGTCAAGATCAAGGTTGAACTTGACTAGGTCAGGTCCAACCTTGATTTTGCCCCCCTCATTCAAATTTCTAGAATTCTTGATTTTCGGGCATCGGGCTTTCAGGATATTTATTTTCCCACCTCCGGGTTGGCCATTTTGGATTTCAGGATGGTAAATCCTCTAATTGCATTTAATTTAGGTATATTTTCTAAAGGTTAGGACCTAATTGGGATTTAATTCTCCAAGGTGGACCCTCTAGAGGATTGTGTCCTAGTTCACTATAAAAGGAGGCCTTCCTCTCTCATTTTCACATCAAGTTTTCATGCTCAAGCACTCTCAAGCAAGGTGATTGATCCAACATCCATTATTCACATCTCTCCATCAAGTTTTGTGAGAAAGAAGATTTCAAGCAAGCAAGGAATGGTGAAGATGTAAGATAGCAAGAGGATGATATAGGAGATCAAGCCATTGTTGACATCAAGCATCTTTGTGAACACATATTTGGAGCAAGAGAGATCCTTTCTTCCTTGATCCACCATCATCAACTTTCAAGCATTCAAAGATTCAATCATGGGGTAACAATTATAGATTATGAGTTTGGTAGAAGTACTTTATCCTTGGGGGCTTGGTATGCTTTTCTATCTCATTCAAATCTATGCATTGTTATTTCATACACATTCATGCTAGGGTTTTGATCTAGAGGATTAGATCTTGGCATTACACTTTCAATACACACTCACACACATTCTATTTCAATTGGCTATTCGTGGAGGTGGAGACCACCAAAATGGGGGTTTCACTAAGGCAAAACCCTATATAGCCACCCCAAAAAACCCCTTTTTCAAATATCTACAGTCATTGTTTCAAGAATCAGAGGATAGATTTGGGTACCCTTTTTGCCGAACTTCTGGGATCTGTGAACAAAATCAAAATCAAGTTTCAAAATAAGAATGTGGTATTTGACCTTTTATGAGGGTCAAACTCGACCTGCTATTGGAAAGATGAAACTTTTTTGGGTTTTCTCCATCTCGGCTTTTTGATTACAAATCTGGTTACAAAATCTTTCGAAACCTCATACAAACTTTAGAAAATAGGTATTTCCAAATCAATTTCACAATGAGGTATGTATCTTGACCTAATTAATTTTCAAGTGTTTCCAATCTCAATTCAAATGAATAAGTGTTGAATGTTAGGTACATTGCTAAGCTTCCATTTTTACACCATTCATTTTGGTGAACCTGTTTACGACAACTCTTTCTTTTATGGTGTTAGATTTAAACTTGTATGCTTATAAGATTAGATTTCTTTCTTGCATTTATATTTCAAAAATATAAAAAATTTGCAAAATTCCTTTAAAAATATTTACATTTTCATGCTTTCTTTGTATTCAACATGTATGGTTCTTGTTTTGAATACTTTGATGAGGCTTTTATTGCACAAGAGGATAGATTCCCTAATGAGGTACATGGTAGTGAGGATGAAAATGGTTTGAATACAGTCTCCATGGATCCTATTCCTATTTCACTCTCCTCCACAACCTCTCCAATTGACCTTTACCATAGGGTGTGTGCATGGTTACCTTCATGTCCCACTATTTGCAACATTGATAAACCTAAAATGATATATACTACACCTTTGATGATGGTAAAAGGATCTCCTCGTATAACAATTAAGGGTAAACCTAGAGATCCTTTGGATTTCTTTGATAACACTGATTCCATTTCACATGCTTATTGCACGCAGAATAAACCTCAGCCTACTGTTCTAGTTTCTTTATCTCCTTCTCAACCTATGCTTCCTCAAGCACCTAGGTATCCATCTACCTTTAAGGAGTACAACTTATTTGACCAATTACGTGCTACTCCTACTAAGATATCTTTATGGGAATTACTTCAAACCTCCCCGACATATCATGAGGCATTGCAAAAGGCTTTATCTACTCTTCCTACTTCACCTCCTAATCAAGAAAACATTCATTCTATTTTGGATTGTATGCATACTATGCCTTCTGTACCTCCTATTGTGTTTTTTGATAATGATTTACCTTCCTTAGAGGTGCAAAATCAATATGATGCTCTTATGGTGGCTATCTCTATTAATTAGAGTATCATTCAAAGAACCTTAATTGATAATGGATCTAGACTTAATTTTTGTAGCACGGATATGCTCAAGGCAATTAAGGCTGATCTCTCTACTATTCAACCTGATAATGTTCTTATACGTGGATTTGACAATATTGCGAAAAGAACTTTGGGTATTATTACCTTACCTATTAAAGTTGGTCCAGTTATTCTAAATACTCCTATTCATGTTATGCCTGGACCTCTCAATTATAATCTTCTTTTAGGAAGACCATGGTTACATACTATGCATGTAGTTCCTTCTACTCTTCATCGCAAGGTTAGGTTCATCTATAATAACTTAATGTATACATTACATGCGGATGATGCCCTGAATCCTTGCTTAAATGTTGAATATGCCAAAAACTCTGAACCTATTCAACCTAGTAAAGAGATTGAAAAATAATCGGAGATACAACAATCTGAGATAAAACAACCTAAGATTCAACAACAACAAACCCCATCTTCTTCTTTTTTGACTAAGGATGATTGGGGGACATTGGATTTTAATCCTACATTTATTGGAGAATACAAGGTCTCTGATTTGGAATTCATGAAGCAATAGAATGAATTTGAGAAAAAAGTGTTTATTTCTTCTCAACTATCTGAAGAATTAAAAAGTAATTTTGTTGCCGCTTCGATTAATGAAACACTTGACACTATAAAGTCTGATTGTTATGACATTGTGACATATGCCGCTCCTTGGACTCCCTCTGACATGACTGATCGATATGGTCTTGGTTATCATTTTCTTAAGAAATTAGGATTTAATCGAAAAGGATGTGGTAAATATGAACAAGGTATACAAGTACCTTTGGATAATGAAGTTTATGATCATACATATGGATTAGGATTCAATCCTTATAGACAACCATTGGTTTTTCCTCTTAATGTTAATCATATTTGCAGTGGACAGTTGAAGTTGGTTAACTCATTACTTATTGACCTTAATCAAAAATCCTCTTTGGATATTTTTCCTAAAGATGAAGCCTTAATGGAATTTTTAGGAGTTTATGAGGATTTACCTAAGTTTCATCACAAACGAGGAAAGCCTTATTGTTTAAAAATAGATGCTTATTTTGGAGAACATGAAGAACATGATATTCTCCCTTTACCAATGGATCCTCTAGTAAGAAGTGATTTGATAATTACTGAAACTATTGATATTCAAATGGATGAAACTGATCCTGAAAGGATGATAAAAATTGGGAAATGTTTGAATTAGGATGAACGTGATCACTTGGTTTCCCTTTTGCTTGAATATAAGGATATATTTGCTTGGACATATTCTGATATGCTAGGTATAGATTCTAAGATTGTTACTCATAACATTGTTTTAAAGCCGAATATGAAGCTGGTGAAACAAAAAATTTGAAAGATGAATCCATAAATTGCTTTGTTAGTCAAAGGTGAAATTGAAAAACTATTAGATTCTGGATTTATCTGTTCTATTGATTACTCATATTAGATTTCAAACATTGTGCCTATGTCAAAAGGAGAAAATAAGATAAGGATGTGCACTGATTTTAGATATTTAAATAAGGCATCCTTGAAGGATGATTTCCTACTACCTAATATTGATATGATTGAGGATTCAACAACAGGTCATGCCTTGTTAGCTTTTATGGATGGTTTTTCAAGATATAATCAAATCTTTATCCCCCCTGAAGATCAATTTAAGACTACATTTATAACACCTTGGGGAACCTTTTGTTGGGTCATGATGCCCTTTGGATTGAAAAATGCAGGAGCAACTTATCAACGGGCTATGACTTTGATTTTTCATGATTACATTCATAAGATCCTTGAAGATTATGTGGATGACATCTTGGAAAAATCTATACAAAGAGAAGATCACATTACTATTTTACTATAGATATTTGAAAGGATTCAAAGTTATAATATGAGATTGAATCCTAAGAAATGTGTCTTTGGAGTTGATTCCGGTAAATTATTAGGATTTATAATCTCTAAGCGAGGCATCGAAGTAGATACTAAAAAGATTGAAGCTATCATTAATATGCCTCATCCTAAGAATATTTCCCAATTACAAAGCTTACAAGGAAAAATACAATCCATTCATCACTTTATTTCTAATTTAGCGGACCGAACTATTCCTTTTACTTCCTTACTTAGAAAGGATACCACTTTCTCTTGGAATAAGGAGCGTAAACAAACTTTTGAACAATTTAAGGAGTATCTTGCGAATCCTCCTATCTTGCAACCTGCAAATTTTGATAAACCATTTCAATTATACACTTCAGCAACTCCACGGGCCATGAGTGCATTGTTAGCTCAAATTGATGATAACGATAAAGAAAGACTTGTGTATTACATTAGTCAGACTTTACTTGATTATGAAACATGATATACAGATTTAGAAAGACAATGTCTTGTTGTAGTTTATGCATGTCAGAAACTCGGGCATTATTTCATAAATGTTGAAGTTAATGTGATTGTTAAGTTTGATCCTTTGAAACATCTTTTCTCACAAACTGATCTCTCAGGACAGTTGGCAAAATGGGTGATGTTTCTTATAGAATTTGATCTTAATTTTATTTCTTAAAAATCTATTAAGGGACAAGCATTGACAAATTATCTAGCCGAAGCTTCTTGTCCTTACCTAGATGAAAGTTCTACTCCTATAGAATTTCTTGATGATAGTATCCTAACTCTTCAACAGGAGGATATTTGGGAATTATATTTTGATGGATCTAAATGTAAGACAGGTTCTGATGTGGGTATGATCTTGATTCCCCCTACAAAAAAACCCATCCCTTTATCATATAAACTAACCTTTCCTTGCACTGATAACATTACGGAGTATGAAGCTCTTATAGTAGGACTACGAGCAGCTTAATCCCTCAATATCAAACATTTACATATATATGGAGATTTGCAACTAATAGTTGAACAGACTAAAGGAGGATATCAGACTAAAAATGCCAAAATGACACAATATAGAGATTTAGCTCTTGATGTGCTTTCACAATTCTCCTCTTATACAATTCAAACTTTACCTAGAAAGGACAATCGACATGTAGATGCCATGGCCAGTGTAGCTTCCTTGGTTTGTCTCGAGAACAATGCGGAAAACTTTCAATTTACTATACAAACTCTTAAATTCCCTACAATTTTTTATAAGTTTACCTCTGACTATTTTAACTTGCATTCGGATGAATGGTATTCACATATTTTTCATTTTTTGAAGGGTGGTACTTTTCTTGAATCAGCAACAAGAAACATGTGTAATCGTATTAGGAAACTTGCAGCACTGTACATCATTTTAGGAGATACGCTTTACAAACACTCTTATGAAGGATTATTATTATGATGTCTTAACAGAACTGAAATTCATGTAGCTTTAGCAGAGGCTCATTCTGGTTCTTGTGGGGGACATGTTGGTGGAAAATCCTTGGTTAATAAATTACTTTGAATGGGATATTATTGGCAAACAATGGAACAAGATTCTTTCATGTTTGTTAAGAAATGTCCTCAATGTCAACAAGATAGTAATTTGATTCATGCTTTTGTTCATGAGCTTCGCAATCAAGTTTCTCCATGGCCTTTTAGTGTTTGGGGTTTTAACCTTGTTGGAAAAATCTCACCAACTTCTTCTCAAGGACATACTTACATTCTCACTGCCACGGATTACTTTACAAAGTGGGTTGAATTTGTCCCTCTTCATTCAACAATGGCGGATGTCATTTTTTATTTCATCCTTAATATATCATAACAAGATTTGGTATTCCTTCGATGATAATTTTGGATAATGGAACATCTTTTAAAAACAAAGAAGTTGCGAAATTCTTGGAGAAATATAGGATTCAACATCGATTTTCAACTCCTTACTATCCTCAATCTAATGGACAAGCTGAAGCATCAAATAAAATTATTGAACAAATTTTGAGAAAAATAGGTAGTATGCAAAAGATTGGCATACTCAATTGACTTATGCTTTATGGGCCTATAGGACTAGTGTTCATACCACCATGGGTATTTCTCCTTATAACCTTGTCTATGGTACTGATGTTATTATGCCTTTAGAACTAGAAATACCTTCTTTATGAATTTCATTTCATGGGATAATTGATAAAGATGCTTTTCGTGAACAACGCTTACAAGAATTAGAAATGTTGGATGAACAACAAATACATGCATTAGAACATATAAAAGCTTATAATAAATCTCTTCAGAAACAATACAATCATAAGGTAACTAAATGAATATTTGCGGTTGGTGATTTAGTCCTTTATGAGAATCAATGGAATGTGAATGCTTTACAAGGCGAAAAAGGAAAATTTAGCCCTAATTGGCTTGGACCTTTTGTTGTTATTGAAGACTTTGGTTCGGGTGCTTACAAACTTGCTGATATGGATGGTGTTTCTTTAAAGGAACCCATTAATATTATGCATCTTAAATGTTATTACCCTTAATCTCATTTGTTCCATGTGCATTTATGTATTCCTTATAAAAAATTATTTTATAGGTTATGTAGTTTTAGTAAAAATTATATATTGAACATGTTTATGCACTTTATTTCTTTCTTTCTTTCTATTAAGTTTTATATTGATGAAAGCATAGTAATGAAACATAGAACTAATCATTAGAGAAATTTTTTCATTCATCAAAAATAGTTTTCAAAGTTTTTGATACATAAGTGGCCAATGGCCCTATCTATCACTATGTCGCTCTAATGGCCGATGACTCCCAAATCTCTCTGCTCTGTGATGGGAAGATGAATATTTGTGTGTTTGTGTATCACTCTTGGATATGCTCATACCCTATACACATCCTCAAAAACTCTGTACCTCTGCAATGAATTTCTCCTCTCTTTCTCTGCACATTCTCAGCTCTCGCTGGATACATACAAAGATGTCAGCATGTCTACTAGGATCTCTATGACCAATGGAAAACTCTCGCTCATCAGCTGGTAGTCAGTAGGATATAATGGTATCCTTGAGAATCTCAAATACAAAGCTCCTCCACTCCGCTATGCTAGCTGTAGAAAGAAAAAATTTCTATCAGTCTAGTATCCTATCTATTCAAATCATATATTCAACCAAATTTCAATCAAATTCATACCTGGGTATCCCTCCTGGATGTCACTAAAGTGCCTAGTTGGTGGGGGCATGGAGTGACTACTCTCTCCACACTCACTATATCTTGGTCTAAGTGGTGGTGTCTCTATGTGGGGCCATGGGGGCCGTCATGATCTCATTGGTGATGCATGAGTAATAGGTATATATGTACCAGTATCACCACCCGGGGGCATGTCCTCGGCCCTCTCCTCTGCTCTCTCCTCCTCCATGGGATCTTCCTCAAAGATGTGCTCCTCCTCATCTCTGATATGCTCATCCTCCTTGGTGGCTCCACTATCTTGGTGTGTCCCCTCTGTAAATCCTAGATCACCTGTAGAATAATCCTCGGTGTGTCCCCTCCAAACTCTAGTATATGATGTAATCTCAGCTCATGCAAGAATAGGCTACATCTGATGGTACCTCTATATCCTCTATCTCCTCTACATCACTATCCTCTATGTCTACTATCGATGGTTGGCATATGGCATCGGGTCTCTGATAGTATCTCATCAGATGAACATAGCGAGGTACTACCTTAGGGACTCCCTGTAACAGGCTAAACTACCTCATCACCCGATCATAATAGTAGGGCATCACTATATGACTATAATGACCCTCTAGTAGCTTATACTACTCTAAATGTCTCATCTAGAATCATGTATCAGGCCACTCTGTCATCCGATAGTAGGGTCTCCATATCACATCGGTGCTGGCAATACGGTCTAGATGTACTCTCCAGTAGAGCATATCCCCAAACTGCCAAACATCTCTCAAAGGATATGTGAAGGCTCTTGTTGTGCTTGCATCTACCATCACTGGAACTCCCTGTGGATGTGTACATGCAAAATGCTAAAAAATCCATATCTACAAAACTGTGCATGTCGACAGACTCTCTCGTTGATACCTCTCTATCAGAGCCGATAGCATGGCTCAATGTAGTCTGAGCTATGGAAGGACTGATACCTAGTATAGTCCCACATCCCTCAATAATTCCATCCCCTCATCATCAAGCTCAGACAGTCTCTCCTTGACTTTCACTAGCAATTCCCCAAAAGGATGCTCTCGAAAGTAGACTAGGTCCTGCAAGCACAAACAAAGATCATATCAATCACCTACATCATCAAATCTGCAAAACTAACTAAACTAGGTCAAAGTCAACCTCATTTAGGTCAATTTTGACCTTACTAGGTCAATGTCAACTTTACTAGGTCAGGGTCAACCTTTTTGGGTCAAGGTCGACCTCATCTCAAAAATTGACAAAAACCCTTTGGTCAATGTCGACTTTCATGGGTCAAAGTTGACCTAGATGGGTCAACGTTGACCTAAATGGGTCAGGGTCAACCTAAAAGGGGAAAAATTGACCTTGCCTATAAAAAATAGGAATTTGGAAAGTACAAAGGAGGATAACAGTAAACTCACCTCAGGTAGTGACCGTCTGGTAGCTAGGCTGTCTCAAAGTCTCCAGGCGTGTCGCTCGAAGTTCCTCTCTTCTCAACATCTTGCTTCCTCATTTTGAATCTGAGAATGGTAAGAATGAGTAATTATTTCTCTCTTTTACTTATTTATAAGTTCAAATTAGGGTTTTATTAGGGTTTCCTTAGGGTAAACTCAGATTTTCTCTTCTTATGCATTTAGATAGACATCCACTCTTTTCATCATAACTTGAGTTCGGTAACTCTATTTTTAGTGCCATTAGTGGTGTTTAAATCATGATTCAGATACCTAAATCCTTGAATTGATTTAGGAAGGTTAGTAATCCTTCTAATTGGTTTAGGAAAAAACTTTTCAACACTCTGCATATCCAGTATATAGAGTTTTTCTTATCACCCTGTTTCACCCTTCCGAAGTAGAAAGCTGAAACAAGGGGGCATGAGGGGATCTATACACTTCTCAAATTATCATATAGTAATCTTTAGGTGATTTATGGATTTTCATTAACCTTGTGTGTTGTAGGTTCTAACAGTTTTCTGCAGGATCTTTACATCGAGGACTTAGTTATATCCTTTTTATTTACCATGATGTTTTCTTACTTTAGCTTGCATATTCACGTAGTGTCATATCTAAGATAAATTGGGGGCTAAATGTATCATCTTAAAATGGAATCACTTCCATCTTGATAGGTTTATCACCCTCTTTTAGTACATTTATCATGATAGACTTGCATTTAGGATGCATTTTGCACTTATCTTCTTCATTCTAGGTGAAATTAGGTTTAGGATCCTGAGGATTCTCTTGAATTTCCCTCTTTCATGGCTCTATTATCTAGGTAGGACTTAGAAATAGGTCCTCCTAGCCTTCATCATAGTCATCATAGGATTTTATGTTTATCCCTGGCATTCTATCCTATTCTGATATCATTTCTAGGTCTCTGGGCATCTCCGGGACCTCTTGTCTTGATTTTGATTGGATCTGGGCCCAAGGCCAAATTCGAGGTTGATCCTAACTAGGTCAGGATCAAGGTTGAACCTAACTAGGTCAGGTCCAACCTTGATTTTTCCCCTCTCATTCAAATTTCTAGAATTCTTGATTTTTGGGCATCGGGCTTTTGGGATATTTATTTTCCCACCTCCGAGTTGGCCGTTTCAGGTTTTGGGATGGTAAATCCTCTAATTGCATTTAATTTAGGTATATTTTCTAAAGGTTAGGACCTAATTGGGATTTAATTCTCCAAGGTGGACCCTCTAGAGGATTGTGTCCTAGTTCACTATAAAAGGAGGCCTTCCTCTCTCATTTTCACATCAAGTTTTCATGCTCAAGCACTCTCAAGCAAGGTGATTGATCCAACATCCATTATTCACATCTCTCCATCAAGTTTTGTGAGAAAGAAGATTTCAAGAAAGAAAGTAATGGTTAAGATGTAAGATAGCAAGAGGATGATATAGGAGATCAAGCCATTGTTGACATCAAGCATCTTTGTGAACAAATATTTGGACCAAGAGAGATCCTTTCTTCCTCGATCCACCATCATCAACTTTCAAGCATTCAAAGATTCAATCATGGGGTAACAATTACATATTGTGAGTTTGGTAGAAGTACTTTATCCTTGGGGGCTTGGTATGCTTTTCTATCTCATTCAAATCTATGCATTGTTATTTCATACACATTCATGCTAGGGTTTTGATCTAGAGGATTAGATCTTGGCATTACACTTTCAATACATACACACACACATTCTATTTCAATCGACTATTCGTAGAGGTGGAGACCACCAAAATGGGGGTTTCAATAAGGCAAAACCCTATATAGCCACCCCAAAACCCCCTTTTTCAGATATCTACAGTCGCTATTTTGAGAATCAGAGGATAGATTTCGGTACCCTTTTCATCAAACTTCCAGGATCTGCGAACAAAATTAGAATCAGGCTTTAGAATAGAAATGTGGTATTTGACCTTTTATGAGGGTCAAACTCGACCTACTACCAGAAAGATGAAACTTTTCTAATTTTCTTCATCTTGGCTTTTTTATCATAGATCTGGTTACAGAATCTTCCAAAACCTCATACAGACTTCAAAAAATAGGTATTTCCAAATCAATTTCACAATGAGGTATGTATCTTAACCTAATTAATTTTCAAGTGTTTCTAGATTTACTTATGCTATGCCAATTCCAATCTCAATTCAAATGAATAAGTGTTGAATGTTAGGTACATTGCTAAGCTTCCATTTTTACACCATTCAATATGCAATCAAGAAGACTTGAACCTCCAAAAAAAACTACTCATTGAAGGTATTATGTCAGGCGACCGGTTTAGGGAAGGTAGAATAGAAGAATTGTTAATTGATCTTAAGGATAAGGAAACAAAAGAAATGACTTCTCTAGGGATCTCCCTCTAGATGGAAAGTCGTAGCTTTCCAGATTATGCAAAACACTCAAAGAAGAGAGGGAGGAAACCTAATGCAAAATTAAGAGAGCAAGCAGGGAAGGCAACAGGATAGGTAAAAATTACTTCACTTTTTAATGCAGGGAAGGGGAAGAGCCTTCTCGAGGAGCCATGAATATCCTAACCTAGAATGTTAGGGGCCTAAACGCCCCTAACAGGAAGTGACTTTTTAAGTGCTACATCAACACCTATAATCCTAAAATAATTTTAATCCAAGAAACAAAAATGGATGAAATAGAAATTCTTAATTTTAAAAGGAAAATAGGGATTAGGGATATTATCTCTTCACCCGCTATAGGAGCTTGTGGGGGCCTAGCTATAATCTGGGACCCCCGATGTCTTTCTTTGGAAATTGGGGAAAAAAGGCAATATTGGATGAGTGCTTTGGTCAAAAACCATAGGAACAACACTACCTTTTATCTATTTAATGTATATGGGCCTATTCAGAATAGAGATAAATTAAGGGTATGGCAGGAGATAGGATGTTCCCGAATTAGGTGTCTAGATTAACTATGGATTCTTGGAGGGGATTTTAATGTTATTACAAAAATATCAAAAAAATGAGGGGGGAGCTATCCTCTCCCTTTGGCAACTAAAGATTTTTCCAAATGGGTGGATGAGATCCCCCTTCTAGAAATTCCCACTGAAGATAACTCCTTCACATGGACAAACAGAAGAAAAGGATTTTGTAATATATATTCTACATTAAAGGAAGCATGATTAGCACAAATAACTCCTTTGAGGCCAAAATTCTCCCCGTTTCAGGGTTTGACCATTACCCTATTCTATTAAACATCCAGTCAGAAGTCAAGCCAAAGAAATGCACATTCAAATTTGAACAAGCCTGGCTTAGAGATCTAGAAATTTTGGATCTCATTGAATAATGGTGGAAAGAACCAAACTTCTCAGGCTCTAAGATGTTCATCATAGTAAACAATCTCAAATGGATAAAAAGAAGACTTTTAGATTGAATGCAAAGAAATTTGGTAATGTTTTGACTCAAAGATAAGACTAGAAAAGATCTAGGAGATCTCAACTCCCAGGTTATTCAAGAAGGTATGAATGATGCTTTATACCTTAGGGAAAAGGAGCTCCTTTTAGATTATGAAGAAATCCTAGCTAGAGAAGAAATCTTTTGGAAACAAAAATCCAGAAAGACATGGTTAGAAGCGGGGGATAGAAACACCAAATTTTTTCATAACAGCACGAAGCAAAGAAGGAACTTTAGTCAAATAACAAGTATTAGGGATGATAAAGGACACATAACAGAAGACCCAACAGAAATTGCTAGGAAAGCAGTTAGGTTCTTTAAGAATATCCTCAACAATTTTGAATATTCCGATAGAAATAATCAAGAGGCTTTTCTTAAGAACATTCCTAAAGTCATTACCAAGCATCATAATAAAACCTTGTCAGAAAAATTTTGTAATGCCCCACCAAGGAACCCTTGGCTCAAGGACATTATACTCATTAAGTCATACACAATATATTATTTTATTTTTTTTAAGTAGTAGAACATAATATAATTTGATTTATTTAATGTTACTAGAAGTCAAGAGATTAAAGGGATCATACTACTTGTCCTGCTCAATTAACAAATTATTATTCTTGCATACCTGAATATTGCTAACTTTCTTTTACATGATGACCACCATGTCCAACACTTGTAACTACACCCATGTCTAAACAACTAGATGTAAACATTAGATATATTCTATCGCAAATAAATATTTTATTGATAGCTTAGCTATGAGAATCATTATTAAGAAGAAGTGAAATCATTGCATTAGAAACTTAAAGACAAACCCTAAGGCACTGGACCTAAGCCTTGGGGGCTCATCATCGATGGCCTTGCCTACGTTCATGCTCAGAGACTTTGTAGTTCAACTCCCCCCATTCTAGACTATCTATTTATAAAATCAAGAAAGTGGGTACGCAACCCTTTCTAGGACCCTACTCCCTAGATAGTTTTTCCATCGGCTGCCACCCACTTAGGTGGAACCTAAATAAAGTCCTATACTTAATCTGTAACTTGATATTAATTCCACAACTCAAGGTAGAGTTTAAATCATACTATTATAAAATAATATATCATTTTCTTTTATTAGGTATCTAGTTTATAAAGTACCAATCTTAAATCATAGCTTACAGGATAAACAAGAAAGATACAAGGAAGTTTTGTGAAACCCTTTTATTATAATTTTAATAGTCATTTCTTATATAATTAAAAATAAAGTCAATATCTTAGCAAGATTCACCACTGGTAATAATTATTATTATTTTTTTTATAATAGTGTGAACTTAGCAACCCTATCAAAATAATAATTGAATAAATATGACTATTCTATAAGGCATTGAGAAATGAATGACAAATAAACTTTTATTATAATATAACAAGTGAGTGTACTAAATAGATTATCTTTCAATAACTTTCAAATTCTTAAGAGATGACTCAAAATATTATCTTTCTAAACTTATGAGATAAGTAAAGCCTCAAGACATAGGATTTCCTAATTGTTTTAATTTGAAAATTGTTGATCATATATACAAAATAATAATTTTATAACTATCTATAATTCTTATTAATAGAACAAAAAGATTTATTTCACTTAAAGAAATAAAACTCAAAATCAACCAATACCGCTATTGCATATATAAATATTCCAGCACCTTCTTATTATGCCAAGTCATTTGTAAGTATCCAAAAGATAATATATATTTTTTATTTAGTGTTAATTTATATTAAATAAAATAACTATGTTTTCTAAATATTCATACTCTATTACAATTTGTGGTAATTGTTAAATTTAGAAATTTCTAACAGACAAAGTTAATTACGTATGAACCTTCGTCAACTTCAATAGTTTAATATGATTCTAGAGGGGAATAAAATGTATAAAATGCCCTAGTTATGAGAATCCAAAAATATCCAACAATTTATGGACAACTACATTTGAAACTCTATTATATAAATATCTAACTGCTTATAAATTTCAATAAAATAACACTAACTTAAAATAGCTATAACTTCCACATACGTTAACGAAATTAAAAACTTAAATATGTTTCGAAAAGGGGAGAATGTGAAGAAGAGAAATATGGAATTAATTTTTAGAATATCATAACCAAGTGCAAGCAGATTTTTCTGCAACAAAACTCACTTATTTAATCCGAAAGGTAATTCATTACAATATCTAAAACATAAAGAAATAGTGCTCAATAAAATTAAATTATTATATTACACAAATTAAAAATAAGACTCATAGACAAATTATTACATTATCAAAATCAACATATAAATCTTTTCTCACATAGTATAATAGTATAGTTTCTCCTTTAAATAGAAAACACACAGAAGACAACAATAGCAATGCGGACAAGTAAACAAATAGAAGGATCATCTCCAGGATAGATCCAACCTGGAATCTTGCGAAGCAAAAATTGTTGGGGAGAGGAAGATCTAAGCGGTCTCAGCCCAATTCAATCACTTCTTCAGATTCCTCCTTCTGTAAACAACTCCAGCCTATTCATGATCCTCTCAGAGAATAATAAATTCTCTCTTCTCAAAACTATAGCTTTCTTATTCTATCCAAAAATTATGGCATCTTCTCAAATCCAATTTCCTATCTCCACCCCCTCTCACACAAGAATCTCTCCTGTAAATAGATTGAAGGGAGTAGTTGCACGGGAAAATCAATCGGTGCAACTATCCCAACTATCTATTAGTGAATAGTTTAGGATAATATAATTAGTAGATCTATTCCTGTGAAGGGATAAACAATATTAATAATATTTTTATATTTATGTTCCCTTGATTCAAGGAGGACAATAGATAATTTATTTTTAAAAATAAATTTACTAAGTTACTTAACTAAGGTAATAGAATTTACCAAACATATTTACCAACCATGAAAATAACATAGTTTCATTATTATTATTATTATTATAATTAATAGCAACTAACTCTTATATAAATAAAATATATATGGGTATGCTTCTCAAGGAAGTCACTAGCCCAATGGAAACTTGGGACCCCTTACAAACTAGAGGTCTCGAGTTCCACTCCCACCCTTTGTACTAACAAGACATACAAGAGAGAGAGAGAGAGAGAGAGAGAGTCTATAAAGCAGGAGTAAATATAGGAGTAGGTAATTAGTTTTATTTATTTTTATATTATATTTATTATTTTTGTTTATTCACTTTGCATTTATTATATTTATCTAAAGCCATATTATATATCAAAATAAATAGAATCATGATTATAACTAATACACTCATAGGAACATAATTACAAACACATCAATAAATGAATATATACAGGTATGCATATACGTGTGCACCCATATATGCATACTTTGTATATAAGATTAACACATAAAGAGAGAAAATAACATCATTATCCTACATATCTCATAACTAAATAAATGAGACTGACATCAAAGGTTATATAAAATAGGGAACTCAAATCAACCCAAAACCAAACCAAGAGATTAGGCAAAATAATCAAAACTATAGGGTTTTCCCATGTGTGAACTATGGACCATCTCTGAACAACAATAACGATCAAGGATTTTGAGGGATCACTCAGACCTATGAAGCCAGGTGGAGACGATGCCCAGTACCTACAAGCCTACATCACCGAGAAGAGATACATGTGCATAGATACATAATAAGACATATGCAAACAGATGACCAGGATTGATACATTGTGTGGACCTCAACTAAGTGAGTAACTACGACTTCGTCCTGAGTCATGAAACACATCAATCACATATGAAACATGAGACATCATAGATAGTAATGGTTAGATTCAAATCCTTGGGTTAGCTCTACTTCCTCATAAACATATAAAGATAAATGATTAATAAACATTAAACATTAATCATAAATGAGTGTATCTAAATCATCTGATAAGAATATCATCACCCATAAACATGAATGTAAATATATAGTTCTAATCATCATAATGCAAAATATCCAAATCAAAGACTCAAAGTATAATCATCGGAGTGGGTATTACAAATTTTCTATCGAAGAAGTCAAACAGGCTCTCTTTCAAATGCATCTAGATAAATCACCTGGCCCAGACAGTTTCTCTGCTATATTCTTTCAAAAATGCTGGCATTTTATAGGGAAGGAGATAATGGAAGCCTTAGAAGGCATTAGAAACTCAGGTAAAATACAAAGAGAAGTAAACAATACTTTTATAGCCCTTATTACTAAGATAGAAAAACCAATGAATCTGAATGACTTCAGGCCCATTGCACTCTGCAATACCCTTTATAAACTCTTAACTAAAACACTTTCATTAAGACTTCAAAAACTTCTTCCCTCTCTGATTAGTGAAGAACAAATAGGCTTTGTTTCTGGAAGATCAATATATGATGGAGTCATTATTGCCCAAGAGGCCATACACTCGGTCCAACAAAATAAAAATCCTAGCATGCTTGTTAAACTAGACATTAAAAAGGCATATGACAAGGTAGATTGGAGATTACTCTTCAAATGCCTAGAAGCTTTTGGCTTTTCTAAAATGTAGATTAATCGTAACTTTGAATGTATCTCCATGCCGGTGATATCTGTCTTAATTGCTGGAACTCCAGAAGGGTTTTTCAATATCTCTAGAGGTTTAAGACAAGGAGATCCTATCTCCCCCTTTCTATTCATTATCATGGCCGAAGCCTTAAGCAGGGCCATTTCAAAAGAACGGGAGAGTGGAAATGTTGAAGGCATTGCCATTACATCGGATTTGAAACCCACAACTCATCAACATTTCATTGACGACACTTTGCTCTATGGGACAAGAAAAAGGAAAGAAGCCAGAGGTTTCAAATGCATCTTGGACTCCTACTCTAGAGCTTCCGGTTAGGAAATTAACCTAGATAAATCCAAAAAAAAATTCTTTAACACAGATAAGAAAGTTGAAAAGGACATCTACCTTATCCTCAAATTCAAACAAGGCAAGCTTCCCTGTAAATATTTAGGCCTCCCATTGGTCAGGGATAATAGGTCAATGGATATTTGGAATCCTCTGATTGAGAAGATTAAGAATAAAACTAACTCATGGAAGAGAAAATGGTTATCTTCTGTAGATAGAGCAACCATGGTCAAATCAGTTCTGGCAGCCATGCCAATTTTTCAATTATATTCCATGCATCTCCCCACTAACAAAAAATTTGAAATTAATAAATAGAGAACATTCTTATGGCAAGGTAGTGGAGAAAAGAAAAAAATCCCCCTTATTTCATGGGAAAAGGTTTGTACACCGAAGGATGAAGGTGGTATTGGTCTTAAAAATATTGAGGATTAGGGGAAAGCTCTAGGAGCCAAACTAGTTTGGAGATTATATAGGAACCAGAGGCTAAATGGGCAAAGATTTTGGTTAACAAATATCTTAAAGATGCCTCTCCCATGAACATTTTTAGAGAAATGAATCCTCCAAGAGGATCCAAAATATAGAATTTCATGTTGGATTGCAGAAACATTATTAGAGATAAGCTCACCTGGAACTTAGGCTCAGGTGAAGAAGTACTCTTTTGGAAAGATTCTTGGGGAGGATTCAAAATTTTAAATAGATAACTTGATAATGCAACTATCCAAAACCTCCTAGAATCTAGATTTGGACCTTTCCTTAAAGATTACATAATTTATAACGAGGAAGAATGGGTTTCAAAATCCTTCCAAATTTAAGGTGTTTCCCCTTCAAATCAAGAACTTTTGGCTAGAATCCTTAATAAGAGAAAGATCATTATCAACAATAAAAAGGACACTTTAGTCTGGGATGGATCCAAAAATGGTGAATACAATACTAAGGATGGTTATGACTTCTTAATTAAGAGTCATAAAAGATAGAAGACTAGAATTCCTACCACCCTATGCTGGAATAAAGCGTGTCTACCCAAAGTGGGTTTTTGCACCTAGTTAGCCCTCAATTACAGGCTCCTAACTACAGAAAGATTTAGGAAAATGGACTTTTCTAGTCCTAGTAGATGTTCCCTTTGTGAAAATAGTGAAGAAGACATAGATCACATATTTGTGAATTGCCCTTATTCTAATGAATGCTGGAAATGGCTTGTAGGAAATCTAGGATGGGCTTCAGCCTCCCCCTCTTCTCTTTTGAAAATGCTCCAAGCATGGCCAATTATCAAAAAAGATACTATTTATGCCAATCTTTGGATTTCCACCCCATCTATCTTAATCTAGGAAATTTGGAAAGAGAGAAATAGAAGAATCTTAAAAAATGAGAGATGGATTGGAGACAATTATGCAACAAAATTGAAGCTGCCATCATAGAATGTATTAATAGTAGATTATCTTGTCTAAAAAAAATAGATATTTGTATGAGTCATTGGGATAAGAAAATGAGGAAGACCTGGCTAGGCTTATCTCTTCCTCCCTTTATTGGATCAGGGGAGGTGGGGCAGCCATCAAAGAGATTGGAATGTAAATGGCATCCTCCAGAAGAAGGCTGGTTCAAACTAAATTTCAATGGGGCTTCCAGAGGTAACCCGGGGATAGTAGGCATAGGGGGTTGCATCCATGATACTAGAGGTAAAGAAATTGATTTCTATGCAGCCCCATTAGGAATTGAAACCAATAACTGGGCGAAACTATCAGCACTTATTAAGGGTCTTAGAATTTGCTAATCCCTAGGAATTCAACTCTTGGATATTGAAGGGGATTCAAAAATCATCATCAATGCTTTAAGGAAAGCATCGACCCCTAATTGGAAATTAAACTCCCTCCTCTCCCAAGCTTTAAATTTATGGAACTCCTTCAAGCAAGCAACTTTCAATCATATCTATAGAGAAGGTAACAGAAGAGTAGACAAACTTGCAAACATGGGAGCAGTTGGTATAACAATCCAAGAGCACTCCCCATTACCTTAGGGATGGGCCTCACTTCTTATATCATCTTTAAACCCAGTAGCATATACTGATATGATAATATCTTTATAATATTGACACCTCCTTTGCTTTCTAACTCTTTCTATCTTTTCCTAGCTAAGATCATTTAAATTGTATCATTCCTAGCCTTCTAAAATAGATCTATTTCTCATCATCTATCAGACTTTTCCCTTGTAAGAAAGGCTTTCTCCTTTAAGAATGTAGCTTCTTCCTCTATTAAGTTTTAAATTTTAATTAATGTTCCTAGATTTATTATTAAATATAGGGACTGTTCACTTGATCTTTTGCAGTGCACCAACCTTTTAAGATTCTCATTTAACTTAATTTTATCACTTTTCATTATTTTTCCTCATAACCATCGCCTCACCAAAATCATGGGGGATCCACCTCTCTAGACTAAAGGATTAATAGTAATTATCCTTTCTTAAACCTGCGTCATCCCTTCCCCTCTTGTAAACCAAAATTCTTGAAATCATACTCACTCGCATGTTTATCTGCGCAACAACTATCTCCAAGCTTCAAGTACACATTAATGATGATATGGAGTGTTATTAATCATGTAGTAAATTTACATGAGCTCCAGTATCACATCATAATTAATTTGAAGAAATTACCTTTATTTAACAATAGGTAGTGATAGGATTAGCTACCTTCCTATTTTTTCACCTTTCCGAAATGGAGTCCAAATTTCTGACCTTGCACATGAAGGAAAATAGGCAAATGGCCTTTCAAGGCAATGTCAAGCTTGAGAGATGGAATACCATCCTCAACTCTCTCTCAGATATGAGTCGCAAAGCTTTGGCAAAGGGGCTTGGGAGGACTTTTTCGATAATGACTTCACAGGCCAGTGAATAGGCACATTGTAGGACTTTTTATCGCCCTATCAACTTTCAATGGAATGGATAAGGCAAGAATCATAGGGGTAGCTAAGTAATATTCAAAGGGGAAATAGTGAAAGGTTTGGACAAGGTGGTGCATTGCATCGATAAAGACCTGACAATCCCATATTTGAAACTTTATATGAAGATGGATATGGTGGCATTACCATCAATTCCCAGCTTTCAACGATTGCCAATTCTATTCTTAAAAATGAAGCCAAATTCGACGAACATTGGCCCTCAATGAGGAGGAATTTGGACTTCCTTATTACTATAGTGTTCAAAGAGGAGGTGGAACTAACTTGGATTCTGGAGTATTGGAGGACTGAAGGCTTTGACATCCCAGAGGAATTCGATGAAGATACTACTAGCAACGTAAAGATTGTTGCACCCTCGATGAAAAATTCCTCAAGGGACATGATGGATGATTCAAAAGAAATCATCATTCTCAAAAAGGAGGGCACCTCTTGGAGTTGTTGCATTATATGTAAGGGTCAGTAGAATTGTAAGGGTTTTTAGAATACATAAAATAGCCTAGCATATGAAACTTTGGGATAATAGCCCTTCTTTTGTTTAAATATGTAATTGTAAGATTGTGATAAAGGACTGGAAAATGAACTGTAAGTCAAGATTACAATAGAAATATAATGTTTTTTGGTTTATTAT